>JACEFZ010004101.1:0-33364 GCA_014155875.1 Cepaea nemoralis
GTTGGCCGCAAACCAGTCCTGCCTCCTATGATCCACAGTACCGTAAACCCGTATGGCAGTTTTATAAAGAGTTTCCTTAATTTGACCCCACTTTTCATTTACTGTACAATTTTCTGGTGTATCAGTGAAAGCGCCTTCAAGTTGCTGTTGAAACTGAAAGCACTTTTCAGGATCATGAGTGTTAATAATATTAATCCTGGGGCAGATTTGTGTTTAGCTGTGTAGATTCTCTTTGGTCTCAGTCTAACCCTTGCAACAACCAAAGAATGATCTGTATCACAGTCAGCACTGTGGTAACTACGAGTCAATGATATATGGTTCAGATGTTGTCTCCGTGTGATGATGAAGTCCAGCTGGTGTCAATGGCCGGATCTTGGATGTTTCCATGTGACCTTATGCATCTCTTTTGTTTTAAAAAAAGAGTTTGTAATACATAGGTCATTTCTGGTGCAATGCTCCAGCAGCCTTTGCCCATTTTCATTCATGCGACCGATGTTGTATTTTCCAAGGCACACTGGCCATGAACTCGAGTCCTTGCCCACACGAGCGTTGAAATCACCGAGCATATAAATGTAGTCAGATTTTGGAACTGCCTTGATCACGGAGTCTAACTCCTCATAGAACAAATCCTTCACATCATCAGAGGAATCGAGTGTCGGTGCATATGCAGTAATAATGGTGGCAAACCCACAAGAGGTTGCCAAGCGCAGGGATAATAGTCTTTCATTTCCTCCTGCTGGAATTTCAATCATTCCCAGTAGCAAATTCTTCACTGCAAAGCCCACACCGTGTTGCCTTTTTTCTGCCTGCCCTCTACCCTTCCAGAAAAAGGTGTAGTTGTTTTCCCTGAGTGACCCTTCCTCAGCGAGGCGAGTCTCCTGCAGGCCAGCAATATCAATGTTAAGACGATTGAGTTCGGCATCAATCACAGCCGTTTTTTCTCACATCGTCAATATTGGTCAAGTCAGTGGAAATCCTGGACACATGGTTCTCACGTTCCAGGTTGCAAGCCGTAGCTTGAGGTTTCTATTTTTCTTTTTATTAGTACATGGTGCATTGGTTTTACAGCCTGCGATTCAGATTTTGTCCTAGCCCCAAGCACCCACTGAAGCAGGCAGGCTGTGGCGGATCAGCACCCAATTGGCTGGGGGCTGCCCAGCTTGAGGCGGGCGGTGGCTGATCAGTGACACCTATAGGTGTCTCCCACCGTCAGAGGCAACGCGTGGCGCCCCATGTCTACGCCAACTGACAAGGACTTATAACCCGTAACAGTTGCCTCTCGCTTTGATTCCGAGACCAGTTAAGACCAGGGATGGAGTTATTGCCTCTCCATAGCACAAAGCCTGGGCTAAAATATAGAGATCATGTGTTGCCCATGCAGCATGATCCCTCTCTCGGCCTGCCTAGTTCACTCCAGAGGAAAGGTAACACCCCTACATCTGGAACAAGACAAGCTGCAGAAGCTGCCGGATCAGCAAAGCAATGCTCTAACTGTCCGCCTGTCGGAGCTTCGATCCTAGACCAGTCGCCAACCAAGGCTTAGGGTCTGGTCTGCCCTGCCATGACAATTTTGTCTTTAGCTTGCATTTCCTCGCACCAGGGTAAGGCTTGTACCCTCCCAATTGCGCTCTTCCGCCCGAAGCCGTTGGCACAATGTGGGGTGTCGGGTTTGGTAAGCGCCGCCCAACGTTCGGCGCTAACAGAAACCAGGTAGTACCGTCTACTGTTATACGGTAGCTCAGTCATATCTGACTAAGACCTGACTGTTTAATTCTACCACACCTGTTAATGTTTCTTTCATGCTTTTGTAATAAAGCCATTGGTATGAGTTTCAAATGAACGTCCTGAATAGAAAACTGACATGTAGTTTGTGGACATTACGTTTGTTTGTCTTCAAGTTCAGAAAAAGATTCTGATCTTCACTGTGTCTTTTGACAAACAGGATTAACTCTTCTAATCCTTTAGTCAATATTTGAAAGGAGGACCGTGCTATCTGCATATCTGTGTTCTGGAATTGTATTTCCACCAATCATGAGTGGATGGCAATTGTCACTGAACCCATCATTGTTGAGATTACAGACTGGAATTGCGCAAGTGTGTAAACAGTGATAACAATATTTAGCACAGTATTCTTGTTTTCTTTTTATTGTTCACTGGTAAAGACTTTGATGGCTCTATGTTAAGAGGTAAAAGAAGTGCCTGGGGATTTGTGGCGAAGGTTGGTGGGCGGTGTTTGGCACAGGAGAGCCTGGCATATACCACAACATCTAGTCTGAAAATGGAAGTAGAGAAATCACAGCGACATTCCGCTGGCTAGATGACAAAGAGCACAAGCATGTCGTGATTGTAAAAGTCTAAAAAATTATGACGAGAAAGGTGAAGACAGGCATGTTTTGGACAGAGTGGCAGGCTCCAATTCAACGATCAAACACAGAGAGCATCCATTGGATATTTGGACTGTGCGCGATGGGAATTTCTTGACTCTGTGATGCCAGGTCTGGACTCAACTCAAAGACTTTGAAATGTTCACGTGTATATGCGCGTGTTTCCTTCCTTTTGTGACACTCTTGAGTTATATTTTAGTTAGTTAGTCGCAGTTCCAACTTCACAGCAACGGGTCGTCCCCATTATGCTCCGTTCCTGTGCCAGTGAATATCACACAAAACGCTCCCCACTGCCCAATGTGGAAAAGACAGGAGTCTCGACAAACAACAGCCCGCACAGATACACTGTGCATAATGCCGCCGCCAGAATGTCAACACACCAGTCTCCCACGAAACACCCAATTCATCTCTGATGGAATCGGCAGTCATTTTCCTATCTGGATGTTTCCTAGATGTTCACCTACACAGTCCACGAACATACAGTTCATCACCGACGGCAGTGGCAGTCAACCAGAAGCCCAGCAGCCACGCATTTCTGCATAAGGCAACAACTGGTAAACTCTGGGACATAGCCACCTGTCATCGCTCCGAACATGCAGTCACATTCCAAAAATAAAAACTTGGGCAGATTCAAAAGCACTCCACACGAAACTCACAGCTCACAGTGTCGCGCCACGCACTCACTCAGTAGCAGGGCGACGGAACCATCAAGCCTCCTTAGTCACCTCTTACGACATGCGTGGTTGGCTACAGTGTTGCTATTCTTTGCTTCCCTTATGGGCCCCGGCAACACACGGGAGTTGAGTTATATTTTGTGTTCATTGATCATCTCACAGTGCCTCAGCCCCTACTAAAGCCTTTTGTCAGTCTTCTCAACTCTTGCGTTAATCATCACGTACACCATGATTAATCTGCACGCCATGATTGACATAAGCCCCACTAGACGCCGGTCAACTGATACAGATTTTATTTGAAACATTCCCTTGTGTGTGTATGTGTGTGTCAATCATTTTGTCAGGCTTCCTACTTATATTTTATGTTCATTTATGTATATGCATCCATACTGCCCATCACCAGCAGACATGGTGCCTTCTGCTATTGTGAGACTGCTCACAGAGACTGATGTTTGACAATGATGACAGACTCCCACACAAAATGATGTCTGACAATGATGATAGACTTCCACACAAAGTGATGACGGACATCCACACAAAGTGATGTCTGACAATGATGATAGACTTCCACACAAAGTGATGTCTGACAATGATGATAGACTTCCACACAAAGTGATGTCTGACAATGATGACAGACTTCCACACAAAGTTGTGTCCGACAATAACGACAGACTTCCACACAAAGTGATGTCCGACAGTGATGATTTGACTTCCATACAAAGTGATGTCTGACAATGATGATAGACATCCGCACAAAGTCACGTCTGACAATGATGATAGCCTTCCACACAAAGTGATGTCTGACAATGATGATGGACTTCCACACAAAGTGATGTCTGACAATGATGAAAGACTTCCACACAAAGTGATGTCTGACAATGATGATAGACTTCCACACAAAGTGATGTCTGACAATGATGATAGACTTCCACACAAAGTGATGTCTGACAATGATGATAGACTTCCACACAAAGTGATGTCTGACCCAAAAAAAATGATAGACTTCCACACAAAGTGATATCTGACAATGATGATAGACTTCCACACAATGTGATGTCTGACAATGATGAAAGACTTCCACACAATGTGATGTCTGACAATGATGATAGACTTCCACACAAAGTGATATCTGACAATGATGATAGACTTCCACACAATGTGATGTCTGACAATGATGAAAGACTTCCACACAAAGTGATATCTGACAATGATGATAGACTTCCACACAAAGTGATGTCTGACAACAAGTTTAGACTTCCACACAAAGTGATGTCTGATAATGATGACAGACTTCCACACAAAGTTATGTCTTCTTCTTCTTCTTCTTCGTTCATCCGGAGTTTTTTTTTTCGGATGTGATTGCGTTGTGCCTGTTTACAGCAGAGCTGCGTTCTTGCGCCGTTAGGCCGACACATCCGACTTCTGCGGGCATTTGTTGACCGGGTTAACCTTCCCGGGGGTTTCTTAGGACGTTTGACTCTCACTGTTGTGGTGTTATCCCCCATCCCAGCTGGTCCATATAGAACAGCCAAAGATCCTGGTCAGCCCTCAAGGGAAGGCAGGGGCAGACCATGGGCATTCCCCGCCATCCAAGGAGGCTTCCATACTTGCAGAGCCGATACATAGCGCTCTGGTACTGGGCTCACCCAAGGAATCGTCACGTCCTGCACATGGCTGCTTAGCCTCACTTCCGTATATTGGGCCTTCCGTTCACCATAGGCTGTTCTTCCGGAAACCAGAAGTATGCAGTCTGCAGATGACATCCACACAGTGAGCTTTCGATTCGGACTTTCCACGTAATGGATTTGCTATCCAAGCAATATTCCATTTCATGCCACTAGGACACTTTTCCACCTTTTATGAAGCCCACACAATGGGCTTTTGATTCGGACTTTCCACGTAATGGATTTGCTATCAAGCAATATTCCATTTCGTGCCACTAGGACACTTTTCCACCTTTTATGAAGCCCACACAGCGAGCTTTCGATTTGGACTTTCCACATAATGGATTTGCTATCCAAGCAATATTCCATTTCATGCCTCTGGGTCTTCATGCACCTTTAAATGTCAACCTGTATGTAGTTAAAGTAAGCTGCGGTCAACTTGAGCTTGTTGATATCTCCATAGAGCTTGTCCTCAAATGAAGCAGGTGTGGGCCAAAATATCTTTCTCTGTTCTGCATACGTTGGGCAATCCTGCAGCAAATGTTTTGCTGTCATTTTTCCAGTTCTACAATTACATTCATCAGTATCTCCTATCTTTAGTTTATTGAACAAGTGGTATTTCAGCCTGTTATGTCCTGTGCGGAGTCTGAAGATTGCTACTTGTTCTCTTCGGTCGAGTTTGTAATATGCATCATCCTTCTGATGGCCTGGATGCTCAGATTCCCATTTGGTTCTATAAGTGCTTTTTATCAACCTCTTTGCCTCATTATAGGTTATGTCTATGTCAGGCTGTGGTAGTCGTCCGCCCTCTTTTGCCAGTCTGTCAGCCTCTTCGTTTCCAGGTATACTGCAATGTGATGGGATCCACTGTATTACAACTTTTTTGGATTTCTGGCATAGACCATGGAGTGCTGCTCTTAGGTCAGTTAGTTCTGTGCTGTTATTGCTCTTGAGTATTGAGACAGCTGACTTTGCATCTGTGAAGATAGCTATTTGCTTCTCTTTATTTTCCTCCATCAGGAGCATTTCTGCTGCAGTTTTCAAAGCCTCTACCTCCGCTTTGAAGTTACTTGAAAATTTTCCAGTTGCCATTGAATGTGTTTTTTTCACTCCATTTTTTAAATTTAGGAGAATTCCTCCTCCTCCATTCTCTATTGAATTTTTGGCTGATCCATCTGTATATGCATGGGTCCAATTCCTGCTTGGGTAATGTTCTTTTATGTAGTTTAGGGTTATTTCTCTTCTTTCGGTTTCATGCTGAGTGTTCTTTTTCTCAATACCAGGAATGTTTTCTATCATCTCAGGCAGTTGCTGCTGTCTCCAAGCTGGGAAGTTGTGTGCATTGTGTATGGGCTTGACTGTTGATATGTTAAGTATAGGATCTGCCCTAATCCTTCGTTTTGCAGTTTCTACAAAGTTGCTACGCTTCAGTCTTCCCTTTCCAAAACCATTAAATCTGTTGTACATAGGGTGGTCTGTCAATCTTCTAAATTTTTCTGCTTGTTGCTGGGCTCTGCTATCTCTTCTATCCTGCATTGGTTGTAAACAAGTGATCTTTTCTAGTTCATTAATAGGCGTTGTCTTCAGGCTTCCAGTTATGATTCGCATTCCTTGGTTTTGGACTCTACTTATTTTGTTAAAGTTTGACTTAGCTGCTGTTGCCCAAGCTGCAATGCCATATTCCAGTACTGGCCTCACCCGTCCAGTATATAACTTCTTGAGAACTTTCTCATCTGCTCCCCACGTTGTACCAGCAAGCTTTTTCATGATTGCCATTCTCTGCCTTGCTCTTGTTCGATTTTTCTCAACCTGTGTCTTCCATGTCAGGCGACGATCAAAGGTGACTCCTAGATAGTTTGGATTTTCTTCATGGCGCAATATTTTTCCATTCAATACCAGCTTAGGTTGCTGAGTTTTATTTGAGAGGGAGAACACTGTGCATGTTGTTTTCTCCTCACTTATCTTCACTAGCCATGATTTTGACCAGTCCTCTAGCGCTAATAAGGCTTGCTGTATTCTGCTGTTAGCTGTACTAATATATTCTTCAGATGTCCATATGGCTAGGTCATCTGCAAAGGAGGATGTGTGTACTCTGGCTGGAAAATTTTCTGTGATGTCATTTATATATGCTAGGAATAATGTTGGTGAAAGAACTCCTCCTTGGGGGACACCTTGCTCCAGCAGCATCATTTTGCTTGTTTGTCCTTGTACTTTTGTCCTGGCAGTTCTGTTCTCAAGGTAGTGGCTGATCCATTTATACATTTTTCCACAAACATGCATGTTTTGCAGTTTTACTTTCAGTCCTTCCTTCCATACTTTATCAAATGCTTTTTCTAAATCTATCCAGACTGCTAGTGTGTGCTTTTTCTCTTGGAAGGCATCCTCTATTTCCTGAGCTATATAGGTTATTTGATCTTCAGTGGATCTGTATTTTCTGAATCCTGCTTGGTGTGGTGTTAAGAGTTTGTTTTCTTCCAGATGCCATGTTAGCCTGCCATTGATAATGCGTTCCATTAATTTTCCTACACAGCTAAGTAGACTGATAGGTCGATAGCCATTTGGTTCTTCCAGGTCTTTTCCTTTCTTTGGGACTGGTATTAGTATAGCTTCCTTCCATGCCTGTGGGACTATTCCTCTCTTCCAGCTGTTATTTAGGACTGCTAGTAGTTTCTTCTTTGCCTTGGTGCCTAGTCCTATTAGCATTTCATTTGTGATTCCATCCTTTCCTGGTGATTTCTTCTTTTTTAGGGTATTCATTGCCTGTTCCATTTCTTCCATTGTTAGATTTGCCATCATATATTCTGCTGCTGTCTCTGTATTTCTATGATGTATCTGTTTGTCTTTGATTGCTTTCTTCTGTTCGGTTGTAATATCAATGTGGTTTGCATTTGCATAGTGTTCCATTAGTGCATTTGCAGCCTTTTTGCCTGTAAGCAAGGCATTTCCTTGTTTAATTGTTATTTGTTTGTTTCTAGGTCCTTCATTGTTCATGGCTTTCACTAGTTTCCATAGTTTGTTTCCATCCCTGTCAAAATTCAGGTTTTCTGTTTTTTCCCTCCAACAATCTCTTGTTGTTTGATTTACTGTTCTTTTATATTTTGCTGAGATGGCTTTGAGAGAGATGTTTGCTTCAATTGTTTGTTCTCTCTCTGCTGTCTTCCTGGCATCTTCAACTTTGTCCTCCAAACTTTGTAGTTCTTCAGTCCAGTATGGTTTGTAATTTTTCCTCGCTCCTCTTGGAATGGACTCAGTGGCTGCCTGTATTATCGCTCTGTTTAGACTTTCCACCATTTGCTTTATGTTGCCATATCGTGTATTTATGTTTTCACAATATTTGTCTGTTAGTATGGCAAATCTGTCCCAATCTGCTCGTTTGTAATTCCAGCGGGGCAAGGGCTTTTGCTCCTGTGGAACATACTCCATATTCATTTCAAGCTTGATTGGTCTGTGGTCACTACCTGCTAATTGGTCCAGCACATGGCGATCGATTTTGTGGAGGATGTCTCCTGTGCAGAAAGCTAAGTCTGGAGTAGAAGTGGTAAGCCATCTTCTGGAGTAGAAGCTCGGTGTGTCATCCGCTTTGTTGAGTAGATGGAGATTTGAGTCTATTTCCCAGTCCTCCAATTCATCTCCTCTTTTGTCAGTATCTGGGTATCCCCATCTTTCTGAACGGCTATTAAAGTCTCCGACAATAATGCAGTTTGTGTCAGTTATTTTCATGTTTGAGAGTGTAAGGTCCTTATCTGCTGGGCTATACAGATTGTAGATTCTTATTTTCACGTCCTTTATCATTATATCAACACCTATAATTTCCGTTTGGTTGTCAGAGATCACAGATACTTCGCTGCAAGGTATTGTATTTCGTGTAAGTATTAGAACTCCTCCTTTGTGTCCTTCGCGGTCGAAACGTGTGGCCTGATATCCTCTGACTGAGAATTTGTGATTGGCGTTGAGGTGTGTCTCTTGAATGCATGCCACATCTATTCTATCTTTATGAAGACGCTGTGTTAGGGAGTCTTTCTTCTTGTAAACTCCTTCGGCATTCCACTGTAGTATGTTGAGTGTCCGGGGTATTTGGTCAATAGCTCTTAACCTACTCCTCTGTGCCTTGACTCCACAGCACAGGGGAAGGTGACCACCAGTAGTCATGGGTGGACCCCCTCGAGGCAGGGGGCCCGGCACTATCACCGCCTGATGGGACTTCACGGGATTAGCACCATATCGATTAATTTTGATTTGTGACATCATGAATTAAGTTACGTTGCACTGCTTTGTCAAGCCTGTGGCTCAGTACATCCGATTTCGACAAGCATTTATTCGGGATGCTTTCCCTAGCCTTTGACTGTCCCCAGTCTACCTACAAGGCAGCAGGTTTCACATTGCACTGCTTTGTCAAGCTTGTGGCTCAGTACATCCGATTTCGACAAGCATGTATTTGGGGTGCTTTCCCTAGCCTTTGACTGTCCCCAGTCTACCTACAAGGCAGCAGGTTTGTGTGTCTCTTTGTCTGGTCCCTCTCCCTTGACCTGTCCGACATGGGTGGCCCTACCAGTAGCTGTGCTACCGTCGGCATAGCTCTTGGGGTCATTGGGACGCACAAGCCCCTCTACCTCGTCACGGTGGACACACAGCAGAGGGGAAGTTATGTCTGACAATGATGAAAGACTTCCACACAAAGTGATGTCTGATAAAAAAATAATGATGTCTGACAATAAGTTTAGACTTCCAAACCAAGTGATGTCTGACAGTGATGACAGACTTCCACACAAAGTGATGTCTGACAAAAAAAATACACAAAGTGATGTCTGACAATAAGTTTAGACTTCCAAACCAAGTGATGTCTGACAATGATGATAAACTTCCACACAAAGTGATGTCTGACAACAAGTTTAGACTTCCACCACACAAAGTGATGTCTGACAATGATGATAAACTTCCACACAAAGTGATGTCTGACAATGATGATAGATTTCCATACAAAGTGATGTCTGACAATGATGATAAGACTTCCACACAAAGTGATATCTGACAATGATGACAGACTTCCACACAAAGATGTCTGACAAAAGAAAACGATAGACTTCCACACAAAGTGATATCTGACAATGATGACAGACTTCCACACAAAGATGTCTGACAAAAGAAAACGATAGACTTCCACACAAAGTGATGTCTGACAATAATTGTAGACTTCCACACAAAGTGATGTTTGAGAATAACCTGAGTGTTGTCACTCAGCCTGCCAGTGTCCAATAATTAAGTCAATCAACTGTGACATGAACAGGCCAACAACACTCCATAACTGCCACACAGTAGGCATTCAGGTAAGCATCCCATTGCTTAGGTAGGTGGCGAATGCCGTCTGCAAAAAAGGATTGTGGTTACTCACTAAACCAAGTGTTTACCACGTTAATTATGTCTGCATCTGTGTGAAATCGTTGCCTCTTGAGAGCTTTTTTATTTTTAGAGGTCCAAACAAATGAAAATCACATGGTGACAAATCAGGACTATAGGCTGGATGTTGCAGAATTTCCTACTTCTTCCTTGCTAATGCTTCCCGTACAATCTTTGCGACATGCGGACGAGCATTATCTTGCAACAAAATCACACCACGAGAAAGCATGCCGGGTCGTTTATTCAGCTTATGTTTGCAATTCGCTGCCTGCATTCTTCGATGAATATCCACTGGTCGACATCCATCTGGATATGCATCATGGGACGATAAGCACGTGCTCTTTTAGTCATTGGTTAGTACTTATCACATGACTATGTTCAACGTATGCAATTACGCGCGGTGCAGCACGAACGGATTTCAAATGAACGCCCCTTATATATATATACACTCAGTTTTCTTTGTTTCATTGTTTGTTGATAAAGACTTTGGTTAAAATCTTGGCTCTTATCTGTGGGTGTCTTGTCTTTCATCTCATATAACCATTCTTGGACATCTCTTTGGCCTTCCTCTTCTTCTCTTCTTGGTACATATCAGTCCACCCAGACTTTAAGACTCGCCCCTGTAATGACACAATGTGGTTTTGGGTACTACCACCTTCAATCTGGCATGCCCCATACTTCACTAGCACATCCACTGTGATTGCTCAGATGCCCTTGCCAGACCATTGGCCGTCCTTCTACCCCGCCCCCTTCCTTCTATGTGCTCACTGAACCATAACACCCAGCGCCGGGCATCGGAATACATCGGAGATTGTCTTAGTCACTTGCAGATCCGAACGGTGAGGTGAGTATGCACGTTTTCTCTATTAAAATTTTTTTCAATTAAACATTTTCTTCAATTAACAGTTTTTTAATTCTCATTTTCTCCTCATTGCTACCATTTTCCCATGCTTTTGTTCTTCTCGTCCTGTCGTCACCTTCTGATGTAGTCACAGGAGGTCTCCTGGACTATATGTTGTGTTTGTGAATTTGTTTGTTTGCTGATGAAGGCTAATCGCCGCAACGTTCTGTATGTGTCTTAACTCTGTTATGTAAAGCTGCACTACTTTGTGTCATTTTATAACATACATAATAGTACGTCCACATACAAGATAACATATGTAAACAGTATGCCCACATACAAGATAACATATGTAAATAGTATGCCCACATAAAAACCCATAATTGTAAATAGTATGTCCACATACAAGACAACAGCTGAGAACAGTTATAGAGCAAATATTTTATTCACGCTGTCATGAAGACTATCGTTCTCATTCAGTTGTGTTTTGTATTCACCCATCAGAAGTGTGATGTTTTAGGAATGACTGTCACTACGGGTTCATGATTTCTCCAATCTGATTATCTATGCTGTCAGTCATGGCTGTCCTGTCACGCTCTCATACAATCATTCTTTCTGCTCTGTCACACTCTCATACAATCATTCTTTTTGCTCTGTCACACTCTCATACAATCATTCTTTCTGCTCTGTCACACTCATACAATCATTCTTTCTGCTCTGTCACACTCTCAAACAATCATTCTTTAATTCTATCTCTTATTGTCAGCTTATTCTCAGATATCACAAATAAGGGCAGCACAGGCACACATCCTGTGTGTACATTAACATTTTCACACATGCACGCAAGACTGATTTTGTTGACAAATAATACATGATCCAGTTCTCAAACCATGGCATCAACAATGCATACATGTCAAGTAGTCTTGTATGTAAACACATGCAGGCTACAAAGGACTTGTCAGTTACCCACATGTAAACTGATTTCCTCACGTTTGTAGTCCATAAATGCACATCCCTCAAGTGGCTCATGTGTACCCTGTGTGGGATGGCCCTGACCTGAAACTGCCAGTTGCAGCCTTGGAAAACATCACAAGATGATCTCACCTCTTGTGTGCTCTTGTGTTCTCATGTTTTATGTGCAGCAACATTGGCAAACAAGTTACATGGTTGAGAATATGCATCTTTCCTATGGCAACATATGGATGTCAGTCATGGACAATTTCACAATCACTCAAAAAGAAAACTGGGATCCATGAGTTATGTGACAGAACAGTTCTTAGAATAATGTGGACAAAGAAGAAGAAAACTGGGGTCCATGAGTTATGTGACAGAACAGGTCGTAGAATATTGTGGACGAAGAAGAAGAAAACTGGCTCATAAAATGTATGTCTTGGAAACTGAAATACTGTAGCCGTATGAAAGGTCAGACTGGCTGGGAAACTGAAATACTATAGCCGTATGAAAGGTCAGACTGGCTGGGAAACTGAAATACTGTAGCCATATGAAAGGTCAGACTGGCTGGGAAACTGAAATACTGTAGCCGTATGAAAGGTCAGACTGGCTGGGAAACTGAAATACTGTAGCCCTATGAAAGGTCAGACTGGCTGGGAAACTGAAATACTGTAGCCGTATGAAAGGTCAGACTGGCTGGGAAATTGAAATACTGTAGCCATATGAAAGGTCAGACTGGCTGGGAAACTGAAATACTGTAGCCGTATGAAAGGTCAGACTGGCTGGGAAACTGAAATACTGTAGCCGTATGAAAGGTCAGACTGGCTGGGACAGAACAGTGATGGAAGCCATGATGCCTGGAAGCAAAGGCAGGGGTCAGTAGGCTCGAGGACAGACATCATCAGATACTGCAGACACCTTAGGCATGAAGCTGCATTAGAAACAGCAAGAGATTGGGTCATGATGAGAAATAGCAAGAGATTGGGTCATGATGAGAAACAGCAAGAGATTGGGTCATAATGAGAAACAGCAAGAGATTGGGTCATGATGAGGAACAGCAAGAGATTGGGTCTTGATGAGAAACAGCAAGAGATTGGGTCATGATGAGGAACAGCAAGAGACTGGGTCTTGATGAGAAACAGCAAGAGATTGGGTCTTGATGAGAAACAGCAAGAGATTGGGCCGAGATGAGAATGATGTTCTGCAAAGTGCCTGCTACACATGATGATGATGATGTGGATGACATGAACTGCTAGAACATATAGTGTGTACATGTGGATATCCTCTGATGTTATAGTGTGTACATGTGGATGACATGAACTGCTAGAACATGTTATAGTGTGTACATGTGGATGACATGAACTGCTAGAACATGTTATAGTGTGTACATATGAATGACATGAACTGCTAGAACATGTTATAGTGTGTACATGTGAATGACATGAACTGCTAGAACATGTTATAGTGTGTACATGTGAATGACATGAACTGCTAGAACATATTATAGTGTGTACATGTGGATGACATGAACTGCTAGAACATGCTATAGTGTGTACATGAGAGTCAGTTGCATTTATTCTGCTGCTAACAGGTCTGTCAGATCTCCACGAGACATTGCTATGAAGATCTTGGCAAGGTTTGCTTGAGTGGCATGATCTGGATTCTCTCTTGTCCACCTATAAAGTATCTGGTAATTCAGTTCGCCCATGTTATCTTTGTATTCTACTTGCATCTGTTCCAACACTGCCTCATCAAATTTAAAACGACGGCCAAGATCTTTCCAGTCCCTTCCCAGTCGGTCTTTGATACTCAGCAGTTGGTCAACAGTCACTGGTGCTGCAGATTCTGGGTAGTAGAACATGGGTACAGGAGTTAGGTACAAGTGTTGGGTACAAGTGTTGGGTACAAGTGTTAGGTACAAGTGTTGGGTAATTGTTGATTATGGAGCCAAGATATTCAATGTCTATGACAGACATGTTCAATGCTTTCAATGTCCGTGATCTGTGGTTGGTATGTAGTTTTGTCTGAGGACATTATTTTTGTTCTGGTTAAGTGAAGAAAATAGATGTTGATCTGTGGTTGGTATGTAGTTTTGTCTGAGGACATTATTTCTGTTTTAAGAAAATAGATGTTGATCTGTGGTATGTAGTTTTGTCTGAGGACATTGTTTTTGTTTAAGTTAAGAAAATAGATGTTGAACTGTGGTATGTAGTTTTGTCTGAGGACATTGTTTTTGTTTAAGTTAAGAAAATAGATGTTGACCTGTGGTATGTAGTTTTGTCTGAGGACATTGTTTTTGTTTAAGTTAAGAAAATAGATGTTGACCTGTGGTATGTAGTTTTGTCTGAGGACATTGTTTTTGTTTAAGTTAAGAAAATAGATGTTGACCTGTGGTATGTAGTTTTGTCTGAGGACATTGTTTTTGTTTAAGTTAAGAAAATAGATGTTGATCTGTGGTATGTAGTTTTGTCTGAGGACATTGTTTTGTTTAAGTTAAGAAAATAGATGTTGACCTGTGGTATGTAGTTTTGTCTGAGGACATTGTTTTTGTTTAAGTTAAGAAAATAGATGTTGACCTGTGGTATGTAGTTTTGTCTGAGGACATTATTTCTGTTTTAAGAAAATAGATGTTGATCTGTGGTATGTAGTTTTGTCTGATGACATTGTTTTTGTTTAAGAAAATAGATGTTGACCTGTGGTATGTAGTTTTGTCTGAGGACATTATTTCTGTTTTAAGAAAATAGATGTTGATCTGTGGTATGTAGTTTTGTCTGATGACATTGTTTTTGTTTAAGTTAAGAAAATAGATGTTGATCTGTGGTTGGTATGTAGTTTTGTCTGAGGACATTGTTTTTCTTTAAGTTAAGAAAATAGATGTTGATCTGTGGTTGGTATGTAGTTTTGTCTGAGGACATTGTTTTTCTTTAAGTTAAGAAAATAGATGTTGACCTGTGGTATGTAGTTTTGTCTGAGGACATTGTTTTTGTTTAAGTTAAGAAAATAGATGTTGACCTGTGGTTGGTTTGTAGTTTTTTCTGTGGACATTATTTTTGTTTAAGTTAAGGAAATAGATGTTGTTCACTGTGTCTCTTGACAGGCAGGATCAACTCTTCTAATCCTGTAGCACTGTGTCTCTTGACAGGCAGGATCAACTCTTCTAATCCTGTAGCACTGTGTCTCTTGACAGGCAGGATCAACTCTTCTAATCCTGTAGCACAGTGTCTCTTGACAGGCAGGATCAACTCTTCTAATCCTGTAGCACTGTGTCTCTTGACAGGCAGGATCAACTCTTCTAATCCTGTAGCACTGTGTCTCTTGACAGGCAGGATCAACTCTTCTAATCCTGTAGCACTGTTTGAGAGGAAGACTGTGTCTATACCAAGTGCAGACTACTACAGCAAGCATATATTAGTTCTAAACAACAAACAAATAAAATTAAAGGTCAAATATACACCAAGAAACACACAATTTGATCCAAGGGCATTGAAGAGATGAGATACAAGATAAATTCAATATAGAAGTAAAGAACAAATATGATGCATTGTCCGATCTGGAAATTCTATTTGAAGATGTTAGTGACCAATGGGAAATAATGAAGAACTCTGCCAACCTGCAGAAACAACTATCCCAAAAATGAAGATGGGACCTAAGAAATCGATGACTGAAAACATCGTAAAACTTATGGAAATAGAAATAACAAAAATATCCATGAAAAATATGAAGAGATTCCAGGAAAATTAAGAAATTATGCAGAGGCAAAAGAAACATGGCTTGGCAGAAATTGCAGGGAAATTGAAAACCAACAATATCCGGAATCCCAAATTAATGCACAGAAGAATTAATGACACCATTAATAAAAGAACACACACATGCTCAGGTTGCCTAAAAACTAAAGATGGCAAAATCATAATAACAGAAAAAGATCAGATTTTACATACATGGTCAGATTACGTGAAAGACATTTATGAAGATACAAGAGAGGAACAAAATGATATTTTTTCTTAATTATAATGGATTATCAGTTTTGAGGATGAAGGTTGAACACTCTTAACGATATGAAAAATAGCAAGACCCCAGGTCCAGATGACATCACAACAGAAATGGTTAATGCCTTAGAAGAATATGGAATAAACCAGGTCACCAAACTGCCCAAGGATATACCTCCTGAATTATGTATTCTTTACCTTTAAGAAATCAGGAGTCTTTGGGGTGTGATCAACATCGAACAATTAGCATAATGAGCCACATCACAAAGATTTTGCTAAGAATTATGCAAAGAATTAGGAAGAAAATACAACCCGAATTAGGAAAAGGACAATGTGGGTTCGTAGAAGGCAAGGGTACAGTAAATGTACACTGGCAACAGTATATTAATTGAGCGTTCTATAGACATAAACAAAAACCTACATCTTTTCTTTATTGACTACACAAAGGCTTTTTATCAAGTAAGCATGTCAACATGATGAACATGTTTGCAAATCTACAAATTGAGAGAAAAACCTCAGACTCGTTACTGGGAAAAAGCAAGCTGCCATAAAGATTGATAATAAAGTAGGTCAATATCAGCCTATTAAGAGAGATGTGCAACAGGGGTGTATAATGTCTCCAGATCTTTTCTCCCTATTCAGTGAAAATATTTGTTTAGAAATTTAGAAGATTAGAAGAGGAATCACCATTGGGGGACACAGCATCAATAACATTGTAGGTCAGCGTGGCCGAATCGATAAGAACGTGTGTTCTTAAACATCTAGTGTGCTGATGCCAAGGTATGGGGTTCAACCCCTACACCAGACAGTTGGACTAAATTGCTGACCTATTGTCCTTGACTTGGAGATGTAAATTACAAGCACCTCTGAAGTCGGAGTGGGGTTTGCCCAAGGTGAGGGACACTGTAATAGGTAAAGCAAATCCACACACAAAATTCAGTCCAGCACTACTAGAATTAGTTTGTATGGACTATGCTTGAGTTCAAAACGAGCGGGCCCCCCCCCCCAAAAAAAAAACAATAACATTAAATATGTGTATGACGAACAGGATCAACAACATTTAGTAGATATGGTTATTTGCACCAGTGAACAACTTGGGCTAGAATTAATTGTAAGAAGAGATTATGGTCGTCACTAGGAAGAAAGAATGACCACCATGTAATATATGGGTAAAAGGTAATAATCTTAAAAAAGTGAATCGGTGTATTTCGCCCAAATTTCCATGGCGAAGGTGGCCTTTTGCAAGATGAAAAAAAATACTGACCAATAAAAAGATATCAATTGAAACTAGAGTGTTGAAGTGCTACATAGAAAACCCGTACTTCTATATGGATGGAAGCATGGGCAATGAGCAGACAAGCTGAAAAACATCTGATGGCTGTGTAAATGTGGTTTCTGAGGAAAAAGCAAAGAATACCATGGACAGACAGAAAAAAACCCAAAGAACAAGTCCTACAAGAAACAAAAGAAGACCGTAAACTGATTAGAGACGTTAGACGTAGACAGTCAAAATTTTGTGGCATGTTATGAGAAGAAATGAATTGCAGAACTTGGTGACAACTGGCAAGATCGAAGGGAAGGGGACCAAAGGGATGACCAAAAATTAAATTGATTATTTGGTTGTTTCGGGATTTGAAATGTAAAAATTGAGCACAACCCACCACTGGCAAAGCTGATCGTATTCTGGCATGAACCTAAGGCCTATCCACGTCAATATGGAAGCACCCCTACTCGAGTTTCGCTCTCGTTTGAGCTCGTCAGTAGTGCATATCCCTGACCGGATCCGGAAACAAGCTCCGGATCACTGGGTGTGAAGCGGGTGTGTAACCACGCGGCACACGCTGGACACGCCAAATTATCATAAAGAATATAATCTGTATAATCTATATAATGCACTACTGACGGGGTCAACCAAATAATCAATTTTAAATTTTTGCTCACTGGATTTTAGGAGGCCTGGTGTTCCTTGCCAGTGAGAAGTCCTGATTGTTCAGGGGCCACATCGATTGACGGACGTCAGTCGCGGCGATTGGCAATCTTGAGCATAGCCTACGATGGGTAACGTTGTAATATTCTGTTATGATAAATTTGGCGTGTCCAGCGTGTGCACAGCGTGGTTAAACACCCGCTTCACACGCCAGTGATCCGGGGCTCGTTGTTTCCGGATCCAGTCAGGGATATGCACTACTGACGGGTCAAACGAGAGCAAAACTCGGAGTATGGTGCTTCCATATTGACGTGGATAGGCCTTAGGTTCATGCCAGAATACGATCAGCGTTGCCAGTGGTGGGTTGTGCTCAAGAATTAAATACCTGGATGGCTTGGCTACATGGGGATGGTCGAGACAGAAAAACAGAGCTGATCCACGACTCTGGTGATCGAGTGAGATGGCAAAAAAATGACCGCCCACACTTATTGGCACGGCACATGATGGATGGAAGTTATCTTGAAACAGTCATAACATCTGGTGGGAGGTGCCTTGAAAGATTAGAAAAGAAATATAGCTGAGATAGAGACATGATGTCGTGTTTTACGTCTTACACAGCTAAAAAAACTCCTTAACGATATGAAAAATAGCAAGACCCCCAGGTCCAGATGACATCACAACAGAAATGGTTATGCCTTAGAAGAATATGGAATAAACCAGGTCACCAAACTGCCCAAGGATATACCTCCTGAATTATGTATTCTTTATTCCTGAAGAAATCAGGAGTCTTGGGATGTGATCAACATCGAACAATTAGCATAATGAGCCACATCACAAGATTTTGCTAAGAATTATGCAAAGAATAGGAAGAAAATACAACCCGAATTAGGAAAAGGACAATGTGGGTTCGTAGAAGGCAAGGGTACAGTAAATGTACACTGGCAACAGTATATTAATTGAGCGTTCTATAGACATAAACAAAAACCTACATCTTTGCTTTATTGACTACACAAAGGCTTTTATCAAGTAGCAGTCAACATGATGAACATGTTTTGCAAATCTACAAATTGAAGAGAAAGACCTCAGACTCGTTACTGGAAACAGCAAGCTGCCATAAAGATTGATAATAAAGTAGGTCAATATCAGCCTATTAAGAGAGATGTGCAACAGGGGTGTATAATGTCTCCAGATCTTTTCTCCCTATTCAGTGAAAATATTTGTTTAGAAATTTAGAAGATTAGAAGAGGAATCACCATTGGGGGACACAGCATCAATAACATTGTAGGTCAGCGTGGCCGAATCGATAAGAACGTGTGTTCTTAAACATCTAGTGTGCTGATGCCAAGGTATGGGGTTCAACCCCTACACCAGACAGTTGGACTAAATTGCTGACCTATTGTCCTTGACTTGGAGATGTAAATTACAAGCACCTCTGAAGTCGGAGTGGGTTCGCCCAAGGTGAGGGACACTGTTAATAGGTAAAGCAAATCCACACACAAAATTCAGTCCAGCACTACTAGAATTAGTTTGTATGGACTATGCTTGAGTTCAAAGCGAGCGAGGCCCCCCCCCCCAAAAAAAAATCAATAACATTAAATATGTGTATGACGAACAGGATCAACAACATTTAGTAGATATGGTTATTTGCACACAGTGAACAACTTGGGCTAGAATTAAATTGTAAGAAGAGATTATGGTCGTCACTAGGAAGAAAGAATGACCACCATGTAATATATGGGTAAAAGGTAATAATCTTAAAAAAGTGAATCGGTGTATTTCGCCAATTGCCATGGCGAAGGTGGCCTTTTGCAAGATGAAAAACATACTGACCAATAAAAAGATATCAATTGAAACTAGAGTGTTGAAGTGCTACATAGAACCTGTACTTCTATATGGATGTGAAGCATGGGCAATGAGCAGACAAGCTGAAAAACATCTGATGGCTGTGTAAATGTGGTTTCTGAGGAAAATGCAAAGAATACCATGGACAGACAGAAAAACCAATGAACAAGTCCTACAAGAAACAAATGAAGACCGTAAACTGATTAGAGACGTTAGACGTAGACAGTCAAAATTTTGTGGGCATGTTATGAGAAGAAATGAATTGCAGAACTTGGTGACAACTGGCAAGATCGAAGGGAGGAGACCAAAGGGATGACCAAGAATTAAATTGATTATTTGGTTGTTTCGGGATTTGAAATGTAAATATTGAGCACAACCCACCACTGGCAACGCTGATCGTATTCTGGCATGAACCTAAGGCCTATCCACGTCAATATGGAAGCACCATACTCGAGTTTCGCTCTCGTTTGAGCTCGTCAGTAGTGCATATCCCTGACCGGATCCGGAAACAAGCTCCGGATCACTGGTGTGTGAAGCGGGTGTGTAACCACGCGGCACACGCTGGACACGCCAAATTATCATAACAGAATATAATCTGTATAATCTATATAATGCACTACTGACGGGCTCAACCAAATAATCAATTTAATTATTGCTCACTGGATTTTAGGAGGCCTGGTGTTCCTTGCCAGTGAGAAGTCCTGATTGTTCAGGTCCACATCGATTGACGGACGTCAGTCGCGGCGATTGGGCAATCTTGAGCATAGCCTACGATGGGTAACGTTGTAATATTCTGTTATGATAATTTGGCGTGTCCAGCGTGTGCCGCGTGGTTACACACCCGCTTCACATGCCAGTGATCCGGGGCTTGTTTCCGGATCCAGTCAGGGATATGCACTACTGACGAGCTCAAACGAGAGCAAAACTCGAGTATGGTGCTTCCATATTGACGTGGATAGGCCTTAGGTTCATGCCAGAATACGATCAGCGTTGCCAGTGGTGGGTTGTGCTCAAGAATTAAATACCTGGATGGCTTGGCTACATGGCATGGTCGAGACAGAAAAACAGAGCTGATCCACGACTCTGGTGATCGAGTGAGATGGCAAAACATGACCGCCCACACTTATTGGCACGGCACATGATGGATGGAAGTTATCTTGAAACAGTCATAACATCTGGTGGGAGGTGCCTTGAAGAGATTAGAAAAAGAAATATAGCTGAGATAGAGACATGATGTCGTGTTGACGTCTTACACAGCTGAGATAGACATGATGTAATGTTGATGTATTACACAGCTGAGATAGACATGATGTAATGTTGATGTCTTACATAGCTGAGATAGAGACATGATGTAATGTTGATGTCTTACATAGCTGAGATAGAGACATGATGTAATGTTGATGTCTTACATAGCTGAGATAGAGACATGATGTAATGTTGATGTCTTACATAGCTGAGAGAGACATGATGTAATGTTGATGTCTTACATAGCTGAGATAGACATGATGTAATGTTGATGTCTTACATAGCTGAGACAGACATGATGTAATGTTGATGTCTTACATAGCTGATATAGAGACATGATGTAATGTTGATGTCTTACAAAGCTGAGATAGAGACATGATGTAATGTTGATGTCTTGCAGAGCTGAGACAGACATGATGTAATGTTGATGTCTTACATAGCTGAGATAGAGACATGATGTAATGTTGATGTCTTACATAGCTGAGATAGACATGATGTAATGTTGATGTCTTGCAGAGCTGAGATAGACATGATGTAATGTTGATGTCTTACATAGCTGAGATAGACATGATGTAATGTTGATGTCTTACATAGCTGAGATAGAGACATGATGTAATGTTGATGTCTTACATAGCTGATATAGAGACATGATGGTTAAATCTGTGAAATTGGTGCCGGCTACACATTTTTCTGGAGTGGAAGGAAAAGCGAGGAAAGACGCCAATCCGGTGTGGGATTTGCCATTAAGTCGGCCCTGGTCAGCAAATTAGCTGGATTTCCAAAGGCTGTAAACGACAGGCTCATGACCATGAAGTTGCCTCTGCTGAATGGAAGGAAGCACGCAACCATTGTGAGTGTCTACGCACCAACTATGACCAACGAAGATGATGTCAAGAATAAGTTCTATGAGGACCTGCACAATGTATTAACATCTGTTCCCAAAGGAGACAAACTTATACTCCTTGGGGATTTCAATGCCAGAGTAGGCACGGACACCACCTCTTGGAGTGGCATTATTGGAAAGCATGGAGTCGGAAATTGTAACACCAATGGACTCCGCCTCCTTCAGACATGTGCCGAACATGATCTCCTGATTACGAACACAATTTTCCGTCTCCCCATGAGAAATAGGACATCGTGGATGCACCCTCGCTCGAAACACTGGCACCTCATTGACTATGTAATCGTCAGGAGGAGTGACAGACAAGACGTTCGAGTGACAAAATCCATGTGTGGTGCCGAATGTTGGACAGACCATCGTCTCATTGTCTCGAAAATGAACATCCACATCAGGCCACCACGGCGTCCTCAAGGGGCAAAAATGCAAACAAAGCTAAATGTCACCCGCCTAAACAGCAAGAAAATGCAGCAGTCATT
The DNA here is from genome assembly GCA_014155875.1 of Cepaea nemoralis. Lineage (NCBI taxonomy): Eukaryota > Metazoa > Mollusca > Gastropoda > Stylommatophora > Helicidae > Cepaea > Cepaea nemoralis. The sequence goes on from JACEFZ010004101.1 coordinate 22,286, forward strand.
TGAAAATATGCTGGAAGACCGCCTCAAGCCCAATGCTGAAGCAAAACAGGATACAGAAACAGAATGGAGAGCCCTAAAGGACACGATTTACAACACTGCTATGGAAATCCTGGGTCCAGCTCCCCGAAAGCATAAAGACTGGTTTGATGAAAATTCCGAAGACATCAACCAATTGCTGGCCGAGAAACATCTTCTCCTCAAGGCACATTTGAATGACCCAAAGTCAACATCAAAAAAAGATGCTTTCAAGAACATTCAGAGAGTAGTGCAGCAGAAACTTCGGCACATGCGGGACTCCTGGCTGAGCAGCAAAGCTGATGAAATTCAGGGCTTTGCTGACAGACACGATATGAAAAACTTCTACGACTCACTGAAAGCGGTCTATGGTCCTTCATCACCAGGCATAGTTCCCCTCCTCAGTGCAGATGGGGGAACATTGGTCACCGATAAGAAAGATATCCTCCAACGCTGGGCAGAGCATTTCAGCAAAATCTTAAATGCAACTTCCTTCTTCGATGATGAAACCATCAATTGCCTTCCTCAAGTTCCCACCAATGAGACTCTTGATGACCTGCCAACCATAGTGGAAATAAACAAAGCCATCCAGCAACTCTCCAGCGGCAAGGCACCTGGTCCTGACTCCATCCCAGCAGAGATATACAAGGCAGGTGGGCCGGTCCTAACAGAGCAGCTTCACCGAGTCTTCACAAACATATGGATGAACGAGACCATGCCACAAGATTTTAAGGACGCGTCAATAGTCCACCTTTACAAACGTAAAGGAAACCGCCAATCCTGTGACAACCACCGAGGCATCTCCTTGCTTTCAATTGCAGGGAAGATACTCGCCAGAATTCTTCTCAATCGCCTCACAGCCCATCTCGATCAAGGTCTTCTTCCTGAGAGTCAATGTGGCTTCAGAAAAGAACGTGGAACTGTTGACATGATTTTCGCTGCGAGGCAGCTGCAAGAGAAATGTCAGGAACAGAACTGTGAAATGTTCTCCACTTTCATTGACCTTACCAAGGCTTTTGATACAGTCAGCAGAGAAGGACTGTGGAAGATTATGGCAAAATATGGCTGTCCACGAAAGTTTGTCCAAATAGTGCGGCTATTTCATGACGGCATGCAGGCAAGAGTACAGGAAAATGGTGAGCTGTCTGAACCCTTTCCTGTCACCAATGGAGTGAAGCAAGGATGTGTCCTGGCACCAACACTGTTCAGCCTCATGTTTTCAGCCATGTTGATGAATGCCTTCGAGAACGACGACATTGGAATAGACATCAACTACCGTATGGATGGAAAGTTATTCAATCTCAGAAGGCTGAAAGCTAAAACCAAAATTAACAGTGGCACAGTCAGAGAGCTCCTGTTTGCTGATGATTGCGCTCTATACGCCAACTCAGAGGCGGACATGCAACATAACGTTTCAGCTTTCTCACATGCCTGTGCCAACTTTGGGCTCAATATCAACTTGGAGAAGACTGTAGTTATGTACCAGCCAGCTCCAGGGAATAATCACACTGTGCCGAATATCAAAGTGAATGATCATAGACTAAGTGTTGTGGACAAATTTACCTATCTTGGCAGCACCGTGTCACAAGCTGCCACAATCGATGACGAAGTGAATGCAAGAATCTCCAAGGCCAGTGCAGCCTTTGGCAGACTGTACAAGAATGTATGGGACAGAACTGGAATAAGCCTGCAAACAAAGCTAAAAGTCTACAAAGCAGTTGTATTATCCACACTGCTATATGCTTGTGAAACCTGGACTGTTTATCAGCGACACGCTAGGAAATTAAACCACTTCCACACAGTCTGCCTTAGGAAGCTACTGAAGATTAAATGGCAAGACAAGATTCCAGATACTGAAGTCCTAGAAAGAGCATCCATGCCCAGTATCCACACTCTACTGATGAAGAATCAGATTCGCTGGGCTGGTCACTTGACTCGCATGCCAGATCACAGGCTCCCTAAACGAATTTTTTACAGCGAACTGCGTTGTGGTAAACGCTCCCAAGGTGGCCAGAGGAAACGTTTTAAAGACACTCTGAAAATTTCACTGAATGCTTTTGGAATTCATCATGACACCTGGGAGGCTGCAGCCAGAGACCGAAATTCGTGGCGTGCATCATTGCGCAAAGGTGCAGTTATATGTGAGGCAACCAGGACTGCAAGAGCTGTGAAGAAAAGGCAGGACAGAAAAACCACTGCAGGAAATCCTCCTCCAGAGACGTCAAGCATTCTTTGTCCACATTGTCAAAGAACATTTCGAGCCAAAATAGGCCTTATCAGCCATCTTAGAACCCACGGCTCCACACCTTCAACCCCACTGGATGAAATGAATGGTCATCATCATTCTTGATGGACAAACAACAACAACAGAGACATGATGTAATGTTGATGTCTTACAAAGCTGAGATAGAGACATGATGTAATGTTGATGTCTTGCAGAGCTGAGACAGACATGATGTAATGTTGATGTCTTACATAGCTGAGCTAGAGACATGATGTAATGTTGATGTCTTACATAGCTGAGATAGAGACATGATGTAATGTTGATGTCTTACATAGCTGGACCCCCCCCCCCCCCATGTGTCTCCACCTTGGCGGGGGGGGGGGGGGGGGGGCATTTCCCAGTGACCCCAAGAGCTATGCCGATGGAAGCACAACTACATGTTGGACAGGTTTTGGGGTGGGGGACCAGACCAAGAAAGACACAACCTGCTGCTCTGCAGGCAGAATGAGTCAGTCTAAATCAGGCGCACGATGCCGCTAATTTTTGGTCCCGACACAAACTCTAAGGCTTCCAGCTGAGGAATATGGCTGAACGCTTTTAACCCTTTAGCGGTTTACAAGCAAATTACACTTATTTCTTTTTGATTCAAGACGTTTTCTAGCTCTATTTTTTGTTGTTGCTGACTCCCTCTGCATTCCAGTGCATTATTTTCAGTCTTTGTTTGGTATGGCCAGATGCTCTATTCTCAGGTCCCCTGGCTCCACAGGACATCTGTGAAGGGCCTCCAGTTGTTTAGGTTGGGCCCATTCGAGACATAAGGCCAAGTACTGCGCCTGCCTAGGGGAAAAACCTTGCGTGCACTATAACGTTTTGTAGTAATCGACATTTTTTATGGCGTAAGTGCATGGCATCCTGATTCTGTGGTGCGCATCCTGGCTGGTTGCCTCCATCTTCAGCACCTTTACTAGAGCAGACTGTGATCTTGCTCGAGTTTAGATGTGTACGCACGCATACATGTATCTGCACACATATGTATGTGCATACACATCTAGAGCATTCTGGTTAATTTTTACGGCACCAGGAACTCTCCGCAGCCCCTTCTCCTGATAGTTAAAACAGTTCCGCGATGTGAAGGCTAGGAGTTGGACTTTTGCTGCCAGAGACTCATCGCCGCCCATCTCCAGTTAGCTAAAACAGTTCCGCCACGTGAAGGGCAGGAGTTGGACTTTTGCTGCCAGAGACTCATCGCCGCCCGTCTCCAGTTAGCTAAAACAGTTCCGCCACGTGAAGGGCAGGAGTTGGACTTTTGCTGTCAGAGGTGGTGAATCACACGCCATGGTGTATTTTGCAAAGTTGGGCTCTCACCCATCTCTGTGCTCCATGCTAGATTTGGAACCTATCATATATATATATATATATATATATATATATATATATATATATATATATATATATATATATATATATATATATATATATATATATGTCTATGGTGTCATATGTTATAACATCATAGACTAATATCACAGATATGTGTTACATAACATCAGAGACTGGTGTCACAGATCTATCATGGGTTACACAACATCAGAGACTGGTGTCACAGATCTATCATGGGTTACATAACATCAGAGACTGGTGTCACAGATCTATCATAGGTTACATAACATCAGAGACTGGTGTCACAGATCTATCATAGGTTACATAACATCAGAGACTGGTGTCACAGATCTATCATAGGTTACATAACATCAGAGACTGGTGTCACAGATCTATCATAGGTTACATAACATCAGAGACTGGTGTCACAGATCTATCATAGGTTACATAACATCAGAGACTGGTGTCACAGATCTATCATAGGTTACATAACATCAGAGACTGGTGTCACAGATCTATCATAGGTTACATAACATCAGAGACTGGTGTCACAGATCTATCATAGGTTACACAACATCAGAGACTGGTGTCACAGATCTATCATAGGTTACATAACATCAGAGACTGGTGTCACAGATCTATCATAGGTTACATAACATCAGAGACTGGTGTCACAGATCTATCATAGGTTACATAACATCAGAGACTGGTGTCACAGATCTATCATAGGTTACATAACATCAGAGACTGGTGTCACAGATCTATCATAGGTTACATAACATTAGAGACTGGTGTCACAGATCTATCATAGGTTACATAACATCAGAGACTGGTGTCACAGATCTATCATAGGTTACACAACATCAGAGACTGGTGTCACAGATCTATCATAGGTTACATAACATCAGAGACTGGTGTCACAGATCTATCATAGGTTACATAACATCAGAGACTGGTGTCACAGATCTATCATAGGTTACATAACATTAGAGATTGGTGTCACAGATCATAGGTTACATAACATCAGAGACTGGTGTCACAGATCATAGGTTACATAACATCAGAGACTGGTGTCACAGATCTATCATAGGTTACACAACATCAGAGATTGGTGTCACAGATCTATCATAGGTTACATAACATCAGAGACTGGTGTCACAGATCTATCATAGGTTACATAACACCAGAGACTGGTGTCACAGAACTATCATATGTTACATAACACCAGAGACTGGTGTCACAGATCTATCAAATGTTACATAACATCAGAGACTGGTGTGACAGAACTATCATATGTTACATAGCGTCAGAGACTGGTGTGACAATACTATCATGTGTTACATAACGTCACAGACTGGAGGATGCAGCTGTAGGTTCACTTACTAGTCACGGGTTTCTTGGGTTTGATTTTCTTCTTCTTGTAGCCGTCCGAGTCCATGTAGACAGTCATCTTGCCATTAAACTGTACATTTGCGGCACTCTCAATCTTTGTGTAGATGCCTGCGCCTGCGTCTGCAATCACAGCAAGTTGATCATTTATAGCAAAAACAGTTCCCAGTGTTGATTGTTATAGTGACCACAGATTACTTACAGGAACATTGAGGATAAAGTTGAAGAAAGTCAAGTATATAACAGGAAACACTAAATATGATTTGTGTACATTGAGTAATGACAAGGAAATACGAAACAAATTCAACATAGAAGTACAGAACAGATTTGATATATTGTCTGATCTAGATATCCTATTCCAGGATGTGGATGACCAATGGGAAATGTTGAAGAATTAAATCAGTTTGGCTGCAGAATCAACTATTCCAAAATTAAAGACGGTGGGTCGTAAGAAATGGATGACTGAAGACATTTTACACCTAATGGAAACAAGAATACTCAACGAAAATAATTCTGCCAAATATGAAGAAATCCACAGACAAGTCAGAATATTATGTAAGGGGGCAAAATAAGCATGGCTTGAGGAAAAGTGCTTAGAACTTGAAAAACAACGCAACAGTCAAAATACCACATTAGCGACAAAAGAATTCAGGAACTTACTAATAAAAGTACATCAACAGGCTGTCTAAAAACTAAAGATGGCAAAATCATAATAGAAAAAGATCAGATTCTACATGTATGGACAGATTATATGAAAAACCTTTATAAGGATAACAGAGAGGATCAGTATATTAGATTTAATAATGAAGGACCGCCAATTTTGAAGATGGAGGTTCGAAATATTCTTAAACATATGAAAGCTGGCAAGGTCCCCGGTGCAGATAACATCACAACAGAAATGATTAAAGCTTTAGAAGAATTTGGACTAGAGCAAGTCACCCAACTGCTGAACACATTATATGATACTGGAGATATACCTTCTGAATTATGTAACTCTGTATTTATTGCAATCCCAAAGAAATCAGGAGCCTTGGAATGTGATCAACATAGAACAATCAGTATAATGAGTCACATCAGAAAGATTTTGCTATGAATTATCATGCAAAGAGTGAGGAAAAAATGACAACTTGAAATAGGGAAGAACAATGTGGGTTTGTAGAAGGAAAGGGTACAGTAAATGCTGTGTATATGCTGCGACAGTTATTGAACGTGCTATAGAAGTAAACAAGGATATACATCTTTGCTTTATTGACTATACAAAGGCTTTTGATAGAGTTAGACATGTCAACATGGTGGATATGCTTGCAGATCTACAAACTGATGGGAAAGACATTAGACTTATAAAAAACATATATTGGAAACAACAAGCTGCCATAAGGATTGATAAAGAAGTGGGACAATATCAGCCTATTAAGAGAGGTGTTAGGCAGGGATATGTAATGTCTCCAGGTCTTTTCTCCCTGAACAGTGAAAATATTTTCAGAAATGTAGAAGATATAAATGGAATCATCATTGGAGGATGAAACATCAATAACATTAGATATGCAAATGATACAGTATTGATTGCAGACAATGCACAGGATCTGCAACAATTAGTAGATGCGGTTGTTGTACACAGTGAGCAGCTGGGGTTAGAATTAAATTGTAAAAAGACACAGGTTATGGTCGTCACTAGGAAGAACGAAGTACCACAATGTAATATACAAGTAAATGGGAATATTCTTCAACAAGTGAATCGATACAATTATCTCGGAACAGTCATAACATCTGATGGGAGATGCCTTGAAGAGATTAGAACAAGAATCGCCATGGCGAAAGTAGCCTTTAGCAAGATGAAAAACATTCTGACCAATAAAAAGATGTCAATTGAAACGAGAACAAGAGTGTTGAGGGGATACATAGAGCCTGTTCTTTTGTATGGATGTGAAACTTGGACAATGTGCAGTCAAGCTGAAAAACATCTGATGGCTGCAGAAATGTGGTTTCTGAGGAAAATGCAAAGAATACCATGGACAGACAGAAAAACCAATGACCAAGTACTACAGGAGACAAATGAAACTCATAAATTGATTAGATAAATTAGACGTAGACAGTCAACATTTTTTGGACATGATATGAGAAGAAATGGATTGGAGAACTTAGTGACAACTGGCAAGATCGAAGGGAACAGACCAAGAGGAAGACCGAGAGGAAAATACCTGGATGGCTTGGCCACATGGCATGGATGAGACAGGAACACTGAGCTGATCCACGAGTCTGGTGATCGAGTGAAATGGCGAGTCATGACTGCCCACGCTTTCCTGGCATGGCACATGATTGATTGATTGAGGACATATCGCCAACTAAGAGAGTCCTCCTCTCGGTAAGGAATAAGAAGCCAAGAGAAATAACCACGGTGACGACATATTGATGATGGAATTACAAATAAACAACTAGAGAACAAGCAGGGGACTTCAGTTACGCTGGAACATCAATATTACATTATACAGCAGTAGCACATCACAATATGAGTATGGTCACCCACCAAGGGCATGATGAATAGTCACGTTGTCTGTCGTACCATGACAGTGAGTAGGAAACTATTCTAGCCTACTGAGACACATGAACACATCGCTCTGGTGGAGAAAGATTCTACGTACTAGGAAACTATTCTAGCCTACTGAGACACATGAACACGTTGCTCCGGTGGAGAAAGATTCTACGTAGTAGGAAACTATTCTAGCCTACTGAGACACATGAACAGTTGCTCCGGTAAAGAAAGATTATATGTGAGTAGGAAACTATTCTAGCCTACTGAGAGACATGAACACATTGCTCCAGTAGCCAAAGATGGAACTGCGACTGTTCTATGTGAGTAGAAAACTATTCTAGCCTACTGAGACACATGAACACGTTGCTCTGGTAGAGAAAGAATATTGTTCATAATACTGGGAGTGTGAGAAGAGGACAGAAATTGCTGGATACATGAGCTGACACTGGGCTGAGGTGATTGTGACAGACTGGGCCAGAATTCTGTACCTGCATACATTCCTTCATGCCACTGCTAACAGCAAGATGATAGTGTCAGAAGACAAGACCAAGAAGATGGCCTAATATCTAGGATGTTAAAGAGGCACGGATGACAATGTCAACAACTGAACTAAAATCACCCTGGAGAGAAGACAGCCCATTATAATATCTCAGGTGAGGTGGCTGAGAATTCCATGATGTTTCCATTAGTGGACAGATGAGAGCTCCAACATCACATTCTAACATATGACCACTGACAGACAAGAGCTCCAACCTCACATTCTAACATATGACCACTGGACTGATAGACAAGAGCTCCAACCTCACATTCTAACATATGACCACTGACAGACAAGAGCTCCAACCTCACATTCTAACATATGACCACTGACAGACAAGAGCTCCAACCTCACATTCTAACATATGACCACTGGGCTGACAGACAAGAGCTCCAACCTCACATTCTAACATATGACCACTGGACTGACAGACAAGAGCTCCAACCTCACATTCTAACATACGACGACTGACAGACAAGAGCTCCAACCTCACATTCAAACATATGATCACTGACAGACAAGAGCTCCAACCACACATTCTAACATATGACCACTGATAGACAAGAGCTCCAACCTCACATTCTAACATATGACCACTGACAGACAAGAGCTCCAGCCTCACATTCTAACATATGACCACTGATAGATAAGAGTTCCAACCTCACATTCTAACATTACGATCACTGGACTGACAGACAAGAGCTCCAACCCACACATTCTAACATATGACCACTGATAGACAAGAGCTCCAACCTCACATTCTAACATATGACCACTGACAGACAAGAGCTCCAACCACACATTCTAACATATGACCACTGACAGACAAGAGCTCCAACCACACATTCTAACATATGACCACTGACATACAAGAGCTCCAACCTCACATTCTAACATATGACCACTGACAGACAAGAGCTCCAACCACACATTCTAACATATGACCACTGATAGACAAGAGCCCCAACCTCACATTCTAACATATGACCACTGACAGACAAGAGCTCCAACCTCACATTCTAACATATGAACACTGACAGACGAGAGCTCCAACCACACATTCTAACATATGACCACTGACAGACAAGAGCTCCAACCTCACATTCTAACATATGACCACTGACAGACGAGAGCTCCAACCACACCATTCTAAAATATGACCACTGACAGACGAGAGCTCCTAACCACACCCTCATTCTAACATATGACAATTGAAAGACAAGAGCTCCAACCTCACACTTCTAAAACATAATGACAATCTGACAGACAATGACTCCAACCTCACATTTAAGACATATGACACGACCACTCTCCCCAAGCTGACAGAAAAAGAGCTCCCAACAACACATTCTAAAATATGACCACTGACAGACGAGGAGCTCCAACCAAACATTCTAACATGGACCACTGAAGACAAACGAGCTCCAACCTCCACAATTATAACATAGACCACTGACGACGAGAGACTCTCCAACAACACATTCTAAACATATGGCCACTGACAGACAAGAGCTCCAAACTCACATTCTAACATTATGACCACTGGACTGAAAGATACAAGAGCTCCACCATCACAATTCTAACATACTGACACTGACTGTAAGACAAGAGCCTCCAACCTCACATTCTAACATATGATCCACTGACAGGACAAGAGCTCCAACCACACATTCTAACATATGACCACTGATAGACAAGAGCCCCAACCTCACATTCTAACATATGACCACTGACAGACAAGAGCTCCAACCTCACATTCTAACATATGAACACTGACAGACGAGAGCTCCAACCACACATTCTAACATATGACCACTGACAGACAAGAGCTCCAACCTCACATTCTAACATATGACCACTGACAGACGAGAGCTCCAAACACACATTCTAAAATATGACCACTGACAGACGAGAGCTCCAACCACACATTCTAACATATGACCACTGACAGACAAGAGCTCCAACCTCACATTCTAACATATGACCACTGACAGACGAGAGCTCCAACCACACATTCTAAAATATGACCACTGACAGACGAGAGCTCCAACCACACATTCTAACATATGACCACTGACATACAAGAGCTCCAACCTCACATTATAACATATGACCACTGACAGACAAGAGCTCCAACCTCACATTCTAACATATGACCACTGACAGACAAGAGCTCCAACCTCACATTCTAACATATGAACATTGACAGACGAGAGCTCCAACCACACATTCTAACATATGACCACTGACAGACAAGAGCTCCAACCTCACATTCTAACATATGACCACTGACAGACGAGAGCTCCAACCACACATTCTAAAATATGACCACTGACAGACGAGAGCTCCAACCACACATTCTAACATATGACCACTGATCAGACAAGAGCTCCAACCTCACATTATAACATATGACCACTGACAGACAAGAGCTCCAACCTCACATTCTAACATATGACCACTGACAGACGAGAGCTCCAACCACACATTCTAAAATATGACCACTGACAGACGAGAGCTCCAACCACACATTCTAACATATGACCACTGACAGACAAGAGCTCCAACCTCACATTATAACATATGACCACTGACAGACGAAGAGCTCCAACAACACATTCTAACATATGGCCACTGACAGACAAGAGCTCCAACCTCACATTCTAACATATGACTACTGGACTGACAGACAAGAGCTCCAACCTCACATTCTAACATACTGACGACTGACAGACAAGAGCTCCAACCTCACATTCTAACATATGATCACTGACAGACAAGAGCTCCAACCACACATTCTAACATATGACCACTGATAGACAAGAGCTCCAACCTCACATTCTAACATATGACCACTGACAGACAAGAGCTCCAAGCCTCACATTCTAACATATGACCACTGACAGACGAAGAGCTCCAACCCACATTCTAACATATGACCACTGACAGACAAGAGCTCCAACCTCACATTCTAACATATGACCACTGACAGACAAGAGCTCC
>JACEFZ010004102.1:0-16167 GCA_014155875.1 Cepaea nemoralis
CCTTTCACACTGCCTGGTTGCCCTTTGATATCCATCCAAGCTTGTTTCAGCTCACTCACACAATTTCAATGTTTTTAAATTGTTTCTTAAGAGAGCTGTCTTCTTTCTATCAACGAAGGACTGCAGTGACTGGCAAACCAGCCCTGCCTCTTGTGATTCACAGTGACATAACCCTTTGGCGAAGTTTTTCAAAGTGACCTTAAGTATAACCCATCGAATCTGTGCCGAAGGGGTTACGAACGCAATCCGTAATCCCACATGCCACGTTCAAAACCTAGCCAAGGGAGATATGGGAACAGACCGCCTTGCGTTTGGATTTTTTTATGTTATGGGTGCCGGCCGTTCAGAATGCAAAGGCAAACTACTGAACGTAAACTAGCCCGTCCCCCTCCCCCCCCCCAAAAAAAAAAGAACACAAACAGCCAAAATGCTGCGCTGACTGCGACGTCATGTAAATGTTATGCAACTTACTTTTGAAAACTTGAGTACAACCATTTGCTGTAAATCTATCGATGTATCTGTTAGAGCGTCTTCCAAATACTGTTCGAATTAAAAACACTCATTAGTACTCTTATCTTTTATGTTGATAATATTAATCCTTCCTATATATGCATATTCATTGCGTATATTCTCTTTGGTCTCAATCTAACCATTGCAGCAACTGAAGAATGATCAGTATCACAATTAGCACTGCGGTAACTTCGAGTTAATGATGTTTAATTCAAATAGTGTTTCAGTGTTCCAGGTCCAGCCAGTGCTAATGGTCGGATCATGTGTTTTCCATGAGACCTCATATCGTTCTTTTGTTCGTAAAACATTAGTTTGTGATAGATAGTTCGTTACTGGTACAATGCTCCTGCTGTCTAATTCTTTGTTTAGGTATACAACCGATGTATGTTTTACAAAGTGCATTGGTCATGATCTCGAGCCTTTTCCGACGTGAGTATTAAAATCGCCGAGAATATAAATGTAGTCGGATTTTTGAATTACCTTGATTACAAAGTCTAACTCCTCTTCACATCGTCAGGGGAAGTGAGTGTTGGTGACTATGCAATGATAAAGGAGGCAAAACGATAAGAGGTTGCTAGACAGCAGCAGTATAGTCCGCTGCAACGTCCACTCAAACTTGTCTTTCTTCTTCCAGTCCTTTACAGTTATGACAATGATATAATTGTGAATCCCTGATTGACCATTCCTCAGAAATTCGAGTCTGCTGCAGGGCAACAGTATGAATGATAAGACGGTTGAGTTCGGCATCAATCACAGCCATCAGTATTCGTCAGATCAGTGGCAAGGACACATGGATATTATGTTCCTGGTTGTAAGCCGTAGCTTCGATTTTACCTTTTTTAGCAAAGTGTCTGGGGCGTTGGGCTGCGATTGAGATTAGATTTTGTCTTAATTAAAAGCAACTATTGGCGCCCCTGTGGTGCCCTTGTCTATGCCAGTTGACAAAGACGTATAACTCGTAACTGCTGCCTCTTCCGTTGACTCCGAAATAACTTAAGGCAGGGGTTGAACCGTTAGTTAGTTAGTTAGTTAGTCGACAGATCATCCTCGTTGCACATCGAACCATTCAGTCCATAAGTGCTCGGATCCCCTCCTCAGCAAATCCCGCAGCGTGTAGCGGCTAACGACGCCAGTTCTGTGTTGGTTTATCAATCTTCTTTGGCTTCCTGCGTAGTGTTCTTGTTTGGCCACCCCTCTTTTAATTTGCTGCTCCCGCAGTCTGGCCATTGTTGTAGATTCACAGTCATCACTTGGTTCTCGCAAAAGTCTCACTTCTCGTAGAGCATTCAGAATGTCAGCCTGGTCCATGGCGCGTCCGCCCTCCACAGTAGCCTCACCTGCGAGCTTGTCAGCCCGCTCATTTCCTTGTACTCCCGCATGACCTGGCACGAAGATGAAACTAATCTTTGCCAGCCGAGACCGCTTCAGAGGCAGCAACCATTCTCTTCGGATCGACCCCTCCTCTATCCTCTTGATCATGTTCATTGAGTCGCTAAGGAAACAAGCCCTAGTGAATGTCTGTGTCTCGAGCCATGTTATTGCTTTACTTACTGCCATGACTTCCATGGTCAGGCTACTTGTGGTTTCAGTGAAAGCACCAGAGTCCTCCTTCACAATTCTCCCTCCGGCCCGAGCTGTAAAGGCCCATGAGCTTCTCACATGTCGGACGAACCGCGTCACCGTCTAGCGAATTCTCGAAAATCAACGCTTGTACTTCAGCCTCCACAGCAGCCGGAATTTTCTTGTCTGCATTTTCTATCTAGTTGGATGCAAACTGAAAAGGATGTGCAGAAGTCTGTTGGCACTTGCACCCACTCCTCGCCAGGTTCTAAGTCCTCAAGTGAACACACCTGTTGAAGAATGTCTTCGGTTTGACCCATCCACGACCGCCCTCTTTTTAACCTGCTGCCCTTCACCTTCCTAATTTCACTATGCAGTGGATGTTGTGTGTTTGCGTTAATTCTGAGGTAGGCGCGTGCCCTGCAAACTTGTATTCTCTCTTCAATGGTTGGAAAATCAAGAAGGTAGCGCATCGCCCTGCATGCTGTATCTCTTGTAAGTCCAAAAATAATGCGCATAGCTTCATTCTGTATCCTTTCCATCCTTTCTATCTGCTTATGGCTGAGAGTCAGGATTGCCATTGCATACTCCAAAACAGACATGACCAGCCCCTCGTACAGAAGACATAGATGGCGCTGCTCACAGTTTGCTGCCGCCATCACCCGCATCGCTGCCAAACCCCGCTTGGCCTTTGTTATCACCTGGTCTATGTGCACATTATAAGCAAGGCTTCGATCAAACCGTATCCCCAGGTAATTCATTGCCTGCGTTCTTTCCACCGTCTCTGAACACAGCATTACAGTTGGTGTTGGATTGTTGACAATATGATTATTCAACGAGAACCAAGTCACTGTTGCCTTTGTTGGGTTGACCATTGCCCCAGCTTCATCACACCAAGTACTTATGCGATTGAGTTCGGTTTGTAGTTCCACAGCAACCTCCTCTCTATCCTTACCCTGACGATACACTAAAACATCATCGGCATACGACAATGTCCTGCCAGGTCCAGTGATCTGCTCACTGGTGATTCTCACTGTGTAGGCGTTGAACAGTACCGGAGATAATGGTGATCCCTGTGGTAGGCCAGGATATATTGTTGTTGGTTCCGAAGTCCAACTGCCACATCTAAAAACTACTTTCCGTTGGTAGAGGGCTGCAGCAATCCAACTAAGGAAGAATGGACTTACGTTTAGTTCAAGAAGCTGAAACATTAAAAAATCCAGTGGTACTCTGTTGTATGCGTCCTCAAGATCAATCGCTGCAGCAACGGTTTCAGTGCCTGAGTGGAAACCTTCATAGACATCATGGGCAAAGACTGCTGCATTGGTCCAGGTTTCTCTTTTTGGACGGTACCCACCCAGGGTAGGTGGGAAAACACCTTGCCTCTCTAGTTGGCTTGATATTTTCCTGGCAATTACCTTCTCCAGCAGCTTGCCTATTGTTTTCTGCATGGTTATAATTCGATATCCCTGAATTTTTTTGTGGTCTTTGTCAGGCTTCGGCAAGGGAATCAGATAGCTGTGTAACCATTCCTCCTTGATGCTAGCACTCCCTATACTGTTGTTGTACATGTCTGCTAGTTTCTCTAGCTCATTGTCGGTACACCTATTTATGTCGTCGTATCTTATGCCATCAGGACCTGGAGCACTGTTTTTTGAACCGTTACATGAGACAAAAGTATGTTGAGGCATGTATCTCATTCCAGCAAGTGTATAATGGTTTAAGCAATTTCATAACGGTGCGCATTCTGTGAAGAGGTACAGAAGGTGGTGCATGGGTAGATACACACACGCCCAAGAGAATTATTGTCTACATAAATTCAATCACTTCATCGTCACTGGAGGATTTGCATTGAAAATTCATAAATGTATACTTTACCTTTTTTCAGAATGTATTCATCTCGCACCCCCCCCCCCCCCCCCCCCCCCCCCCCGAAAAAAAAAAAAAAAAACACTAAATAATAAAAAAAATTAAGGGTTTCGTTTGAAACTCCCACGAATGTTTCTCAATAGAGATACGCTATATATGTGACTAGTTCCGCATATCTAGGATCTCTGCTGATGAAGAATTAAAACGTTTTGATATAAATTAAAATAAGAACAAATATATGCCTTCAAATGGTTTAATAAGTGTAATACTGCAGAGACTGGAACAGACAGACCAACAAAGATCCGGATCCGAGGAACATACAACTTTCCTGTGTAACATATGGGTGCGAAGCATATATATTTACACATTAACTGAAATGCGCATACCCATCCTTGACAATAAATATCACAACAGATAATTAAAATGCATATAATGGCAAGGAGAACAACGACATTTGTACAATAAGTATTCAATACTGGAGGGGAAATATTTGTAAGACCAAACATAATTGAGGAAAATGAAACATGCTGGGCATATAACAAGAGACGGCATTCTAGAAACGATAATAATGGAGGAACGTATACTGGGGAAACAGGGGAGAAGCACGCCACAACGTAGACAGATTAAAGACAACATTGATAATGTATACATTAAAAACTACATAATCAATGTATACATTAAAGACTACTTAAATAATGTATACTTTACAGCCAAACAAGCATGATGTCTGGCGCATGTAGAGCGAGACTACGAAATGCTGTCACGGGGTTCGCTTTCTGCACAGGTTACGGTATTTGATGAGTGTATGGATTTAGTTCTCACAGTTGAATGGTATGTATGACAAAGAAGGGTGTGGCTTTCACCAATTTCTAGTCATGAAGAGACGCGGTCAGAAGCTACTCAATTGCGTGTCTCGTTGTAGACGTTGATGCCGTGATCTCATCTACTGTCAACAAGAAGAGTTCTGACAAAACAATACTCGTAGCAATATTACAAACTGTTTTTTTCAATTCTACTTAAAGAACTCAGTGAGTCATATCTTCATATTATCCAGTGAATGGTGGCCTTAAACCAGACCACAGTATATGATTTTAATTAACAACGAATCATATACGTGATAGCTTGAATTCACATTGAAGAAAGAGAGATGTTCTATTCAATGCCTGGTAATAACTCTTATTGCCTATCACAAGCTGTTTAATCCCTACATTAACACCAAGACGCACTCACGATGAACGGTAGCTATGACCACTGTTATAACGTCATTATTTTCTTAGAAAAATTGATTCACGAAACACATCTCTGTACTTGCTGCTCATGTGATAATAAATAAAAATGTTCATGGAAGCGTTAATTGATTCCAGCAGAACACCAAGACCGCCTATTACAGTAAACAAATGTCTGAATTTGCCATTAATATTAAACCCGGGTACAACATTAATCACTATACAATTACTGATGACCGGAAGATAGCTGACAATGAACAGAAATGAGAGCATTAAAACCATATTGGCTACTTTGATATTTGAACTTGTCAATTTGGTAGTATTTGCGGAAGAAGCAGATTTCTTCCTCCATTTGGCTTTAACATTTAGCTCAATCACTAGTATGATGGTACTGGTAATGATGACAAGAAATGCAAGCACTTGAACAAACACGATGTTAACTGGGTACGAAATGGTTTCAAAGTCCTGCAGTTCCTTGGAATAAATTATACCAAGGAGTGTTTTATTTCTTTCTGCAACATACTTTCTGCCTACCCTGTAGTAGTAGTATTGTGGAGCCGAGCCAGCGATGAGTACCACAAATATACACGTGGTTATCATGAATGACCTTTTTGGCGTGGCGATGTCCTTAACCTTGGAAAAATCAATTGAGGGACATAATAAAACATGATGCAGTATGTAAACTACTGCATAATAGTCATTCGTCTAACAAGCCACAATTTTCTTATTGCGTATTCGAAAAGCAGGTACACTTCTGTATTGCAATATTTACTTCTAGCTGATTTTGTTATGTATTAAGTGCCAGTATACATCGGCAGAACAGCGAAGCAGTCAAACAACAGGATGGTCGGAGACATACCCAATTGGTTTGACAGGATAATAAACATAGATGACAGGAACCTGGCCAAGCCGCAACATCATAAACCTCCCATTTCTTCGATTCGACGGCACATTTTGGAAACCGGTCCTGCGATTGATATGGACAGTGTGTTTTGCTTGTTGCTTAATACACAAAATGGTCCCCTTATAAAGGTGGCTGAAACCAACGTACTTATTCAGCGGAACACAGGAAGCCTGTGTTGTGCAATCAAAAAGACATGATAGTCAGTTTAAAATTACCATGGTAGACAATTGAAATTACTCTGTGACTATGTGTATATTCCAACTGAAAGGATTCATCTAATAACTTTAGTTTATGTTGTGTAATTTAACAGTGTGTACCTGACGATATGCAGCGAAATAAGCCATTCAATAAATCGTTACAAACTATTGTGCCTGTATTCATTATACCAATTCACTATAAGAAAACATTGATGCGCATTGATTTATTTATTTTGTTTGTTTGTTTTGTTCTCACATCGCTTTTTCTCTAATGCCATTAAATCCATTAACAACGCGTAACTATTAGTTCATCTTCATCTGATTCTGAGTAGAACAGAATTACAGTTTTCACATATTAGGAACAACACCTGTGTTACGGTGAATTTACTAAAGAACCGACATCATAGTGCTCGGGGCAGTCCAATACGTGCTAGTTTCTTATCTTCAACAACAAGAGAAGAGTCCCAATAATAATGGAACAAGTTAGACTGTTTGTAACACTCTAACCTTTCCTCGTCGTATTGATAACCGGCCACACCCCTGTCAATCCCAGTTCACCAGTCTCTCCAGGCAATGATGGTGTTGTTCTTCTTCTTCCAAACTTTACACATGATCACACACTCCCTGGCAACATGTCTTATCGTGCAATAATCCCCATCCAGCGCTTCAGACCCAGACAATTTGAACGCTGCTCGTTTCCCAAAACACACCATATTATCACAGATTGCTCTGTAATTAGGTTATAAACAAGGCATGTGCATTTTGTTTGTTATTCAGCCAGTGGGACGCCTCCATCTCTATTATCAGACTAGATGTTGTGGTATCATATGCCAGGCTCTCCTGCATTAAACACCTACCATTAAACTTTGCTATGAATCCCCAGGCACTACTGCTTTTGCTCCTTAACACAGATCCATCCATCCGTGCTAATGATTACATCTCGTTGGCGCGAGTTGTCGAGTATTAATTGCTGCACCTTCAATCCAGTGCGAACTGCTGGACACTATCGGTTCTGCACAGGTCTTGCAATTACTCTGGCATTATGGCACACTCCCTGGCTTTTCACCCAAGATTTCAAGCATGCATACTTCTCACCGTGGGTCCTCTGTTCAAGCCATCCACAATTTGCCTCTTATTAACCTGTTGCTAATCGCTGTGTCTACGGCTTTAAACAGAGGGCGGTTACGTGTCTGTGTCCGCTAGGAGTTCTGAATTAGCGGACCGAAAGTTGAGCCTTCCGCAATTTTTGACAAGGTTAGGATTATCTTTTACACACAATCGGCGTGGTTCATATGAATCCCAGAATCCCCTGCATAGCTTCATTCTGAATTCGCTCTAGTTTCACCAACGGATTCTTTGATGATCAGCAATTCCAATCAATACTTAGTTCCGAGACAATCAGATGTTGATACATTAAAGACACGCAACATGGGTTGGACAGACTAGAATATATTATCATCCTGTCTGAGAGATTTGGGACGTCACAGAAAGAGGTAGGAGGAAATCGTCGGACGACCATTGATCCTCCTCAGAAAAAGCCTCAAAACCAACAGAAGGACAATGACAACCCCTCCAATAAGCATATTACAAAAGCCAACAACACCACTCAAAATAATGTCTAGCATGCTTTGAGAAATGGGGAGGAATATTGTCCAAAATATAATGTTACATGACACCATTCGAAAAACTGAAAACGTAAATTCTTTTTCATACCGCAGCATGTTTGTCCAAACACAAAGCAAAGATGGTGAGCACTGTTGGTCGTTCTAGTAAAAAACACTTTAAAGACACCATTTTGAGACTTCCAGTTATAAGATAAGTTATTGTTAATGGATTCTCTATCTTGTGTATGGAAGACACCGATTTACAATTTGATGATATTGTCGGGTCCTCATTAGTGAACCCTGGTCAATTCACTAAGGAAACAGTAGAACTCCAGGTGCTTCTGAATAGTTCAGTTCCGAAGACAATACCAGTGGCATACGCTCACGTTATGTGACTGGCGAAATTAAAGCAGCTGTCATTGATGACACAACTTACTCTGTGATGTTGGGATGTCGTTACTTATTTTTAGGAGATCCTAAAAAGCTTCGGATAGTCTCTGCAATGATGACTAGATAGCAAGCTAAGAAATCTTTAGCGTCGACAACTCCAACTAATCCCCATCAAGTGGAATTAAAGCAAGCCCAAGCAGCAGAAATCCCGACATCAAGCGATTCGAAGCGTGTAGCTGAAGCATAGTTTGGCATATTTACTAGATTAGGATTTCCATTTCAAATCCTGACTTATTATGGATCTCAGTTCAGAGGAAAGCTTATGGAGGAAGTCTTTAGACTCTTTCATTCTCGAAAAATTCATAATTCCCCTATCACTCGCCTTCGAATGGATCGGTGGAACGTGTTATCGGTGCCCGTATCAGTATCTTGAGGAAATTAGCTCAGGAAAAACCAGAAGAGTTGGACAATTATGTACCAGCAGCCTTCCTTGCTTATCGGGAAGTACCCATCACTCAACGAGAATCACACTAGCAACTCTCTTGTTTGGACGGCCGATAAAGGGACCACTTGAGGCGCTACTTCGAACATAGGCTGATGATCAAGTGGATGAGACTGTTGTGATTACATCAACTTATGTTGCTGAGATGACACAACGTCTATAACATGGCTGGAGACTAGCTTCTGACATTCTGCTACAAGCCCGACGTAAAATTGCTCGCTATTTCAACAAGAAAGCAAAAGATAGAGAGTTGGAAGTAGGAGAGATCATCATTGTTAGATCATTCGTACCCTTGTGGTGATTCTATCAGAGATACATTAAGGACTTCTATTCCCTGACAGCTCATTTAACTAATCTTACAAGGAAAGGGAACCCAGAGAAAGCCCAGAGAAAGTTAATGTCAGTGTGAGATATGTTGTGATGTTTTTAATGACAGGTGAGAGGAATTTGTACACCAGGTCTCTTCTTACTTTCAGGAACCCGTGTTTCCTTTCCTGTCTTGTCAGTCTTGATTGATGTGCCGCTGAGGAGAAGAATCCCCTCCAGTCCACTTATAGAAGACTGGGCCATCAACCTGGCGACTTATGACGAAGCTTAGATGACCGAGCTAGCGGAGTGACAGAGTACACTTGGTTGGGAGAAACGGCCGCGTGGCCTAAGAACGTTTATCCTGATTAGGCTCGTGTCCAAAGAAGATCCAGGAGTTTGAGGAAGAATAGGTGACTGTATCCTATCACCTGTGTCTACATCACTTCCATGTCATAATACTGACAGGACTGGTGGTATGTAGAGGCTGAACTCCAGACTATTCTCACCAGACTCAGTGTTTCTGTATGTTTGTCTAGTCCTTGAATGTATGTCCTGAATGTGAATCTTCATTACAGATTTTTAATTTACTTGTCTCGAGACTGTTGTCTTATATTGTGTAGTGGTCGGTGTGTGTTATAGGTTAGTCTAATAGAAAAATAGCGTCCGGGCACTGGCCCGGTGGCAACGAGAGAATAGTAGGCAGAAATAACCTTATAAACCCATTCGAAACACATATCAACAACTGCGATCCCAGCCCGTGTTGTTAAAATAACATATGTCAAACGGTTAGTCATTCACTCAATCAAACCGACACGTTAACCTGACATCTACTCGGCCCTCGAGCGTCAGATGCTAATTTGAGGAACATCTACACTGTTTCATCGTTGCCCATACTCCCGATGAGCAGCCGATCGATAGTTCTTCCACACGTCATCCCTTACAATCTTTAATGGAGACGAGTTCAACTTATAAACGTCTTATATGAATGCGAGTGTCTATAATGCGTGGCGTTATCTTCAGGTTGAAGCCACTGGCGCTTGGCCTCTAACTTCTAATGTTAATCTTCCTTACTTGTTCTGAACTGGGCAAGGGAAACATTTGTGTCCGTTTTCAGTTCTAAAGTGCTTTTGTCATGTTGAAGAATAGTGGTGTTCGTGTCCGTGTCCCATATTAAAGTCCTAACTTAGGAATGCAGAAGGATAGTGGCGTTCGTGTCTGTGCCCTGTGCTAAAGTACCATCGCATCGTTCATATTGTCAAACGACGTGATTCCACGATTATGCTATCATGGTGCGTTTTGTAGCTACTTTTGATGCCTAAAATTTACCCTTTTTATATTTATTATTATTTTATATGTGTGCAAGCTGATTTCCTCATTTCTGCTACATGGCACCCTTCAATGTGATCATCGAACGATATCCCACACCCCCTCCTCTCGCTATCTCTCGCTCTGTCTTTCTCTCTCTCTCTCTCTTTCTCTGTCTGGTCTCTCTCTCTCTCTCTCTCTCTCTCTCTCTCTCTCTCTCTCTATATATATATATATAATATATATATATATATATATATATATATATATATATCTGTCTCTGTCTCTGTCTGTCTGTCTGTCTGTCTGTCTGTCTGTCTGTCTGTCTGTCTGTCTGTCTGTCTGTCTGTCTGTCTGTCTCTCTCTCTCTCTCTCTCTCTCTCTGTTAACATTTGTGTCGTTTATCTTGAAACCAATGTATTAACCTAACATTAGAATTAACTCTCGTATTGTCCAGAGAGCACCATAACATAGGTTTCTTATCTGGGTTATCCTTTATTCTCCAATGGGCCATTGGTCCTCCATCAACTCACACCAAGACCACCCCACTCACCCAATGCGTAGCCATCTCATGGAGTTCTGCCCATTAAATTCTCATATGGTTCATTTCAGTTTCTGCTGATCTTCTTCTGATTGTTCTCATACTCTATTTTACTTTTCCTTGTGGGTTCCTGGCTACTACCATTCTATTTGTACTATTCTCTGGATTTCTCAGTGGTTGCCTTCCGTTAATTATTAACGTTCCCCAGATATAAACTCATGACAGGGAACGTCTTATATAATTCATGAGCTTCAGAAATAATAAAGCTCATGTGGGGAAAACTGGATACGTGGACCAACACGTTGATTGGTTGGTCTCGTGTATCTTGGCTTTATATTGTGTGGTCGTCAGTTTTAGAGACGTTTTCCATTTAAGGAACGTCATCTTCCTGACAGCTTCCTCAAGCCATCATTGTTTACAGTAACACTTCGAGTTCGAGTAGTTCTAGAAGTCTTAGACTCGTTATTTTGGTAGATTGGAACAGAGCTATGCATTGTATGGGTGGATAGCATTAGACAAGTAGGAGGTCGCTGTTGTGATATTGTTCCAATTTAGTTTTGCATGCTGTGATTTGTTGACACAAAACACAATAATACTTGATTATTTTTACACATTGGGGGTTTCTTATTAAGTTGTGAGCGAGCATCATTTTATGCAATTTTAGGGATTTGTACAGAGAGATAGAGAGAGAGAGAGAGAGAGAGAGAGAGAGAGAGAGAGAGAGAGAGAGAGAGAGAGAGAGAGAGAGAGAGAGAGAGAGAGAGAGAGAGAGAGAGAGAGAGAGAGAGAGAGAGAGAGAGAGAGAAGACATGTATGGCAGACATATAGTCCTTTGTACATATATCATTATCGGAGGGAAAAACTAGGTCCCAGTCATACACTCTGTCGTATTTAGTGTCGTCCCTGAGGTGAGGGGAATCAACACCCACATTCTTTTAACCTCATATCATTATCATGAGGATCTTCTGGATTTCTGTCCACAACACCCCATCAGTCCCTGGATCTCTCTCTCTCTCTCTCTCTCTCTCTCTCTCTCTCTCTCTCTCTCTCTCTCTCTCTCTCTCTCTCTCTCTCTCTCTCTCTCTCTCTCTCTCTCTCTTTCTCTTTTACCACTGGACCATGCCCCCTCTCATTCTGTTCCAAAACATACTACACATCTCTAGCTTCAGAAAACATGACAAATTAATTTAATAAAGAGAAGTCTCAGGTATGTGCAAAGTGTATGTGTAGAATGTCTGTCGTATAATCTAGTGTGTATGCAGAATCAGACCGAACAGCTCAGGATCAAAGTCTGCCTCATCACAGTACCGGCCACACAACATCACCATAGATCAAGTACAGAAGGACCTCACCAAATGATGCGTCTCTCCGGCCAGGTGTCGACTTCCTCCAGTGGCTCTTCGATAGTCCGGATTCCTGGTCACCAATAGTGGATATAGTCCAATACTGACCATGAATCTGACACACACCGTGTAACTAATATGTCACGAAAAGTTCTGTGATCTGTTAACCCTTGTACAGTAAAATAAACGTTTACTGTCACTTTGAAACTAAATGTTAGTAGTTAATTTCTTCCAGGAATTCACCACTTGGAAAAACGCAATTTTAATTGTTAATGTCTCACAGGAATTCACCATTTGGAAAAACGCAAATGTTAATTTTCAATTTCTCGCCAAAACTACTATTGTTCCTGTTACTGGTGGTATTGTAGGTATCTTCACTCTCTACTATGCTGATAACTACCACTGAGGAATTACTCTTAGATGATCATCGGTTCCTGCTCAACAGAGGCCAGGTTCTTGCAGACCCTCTGGGTTATGGGCCCAGTGCAAAGCCCACTGAGTACAAACCGCCTTCAATGCTCGAGCCATAATCATCTTCTATGACTTTTCCGCTAGCTATTTGGAAAACATAGTGGAACCTGTTGAAGAGAGAACACACTTGGTGAGAGCAACCCGATTCCGACCTTTATTATGTGAGTGTAGGCCGACGTCCGCACTCAGATGTATAAGAGAACTAAACTCTGTCATAAGGCAGAGGAGCTCATCACATCGGTCTGAGTCATGGTAAGACAAGGAAAGACTAAAGGAAAAGTGCAGAAACCCAGTAGATACCCTACTGGAAGATCCCACCATTTGACATTTCCTTTATCCCCCCAACCATCCTCAATCTCCCTAAATATCATCCCACTACATTGTTCTTAACTCACTGAGTTAATTGATATCTCACACTAGCTAGTTTAAGCAACGCGATAGCCTACTGCTGCCGACGCTCCTATAATACGTTCTCACAACGCACATTACTACACTCGATTCCTAAGAATAATCTAATTTGGGTCTATTTAATTAAATACCATATATTTATTCCTGTTTGAAATTGAGACTACTAAATCACACAATGGATAAATGTCCGCCGATGTAAATCAACATAAGACACTGTAGTCTCTCTCCATAATCAAACCAGGAACATCACACACGTCCTTGTTGCCTCACAACATTTGGTCGACTCCCGCCAAAGTTGTTTGTCCAGACTGTTTTAATACTGTGTCTGAATGACGTCACAAATCTGACTAGACACTAGGCGTCGAGAAGCTATTTTTCTCTCTTCTTTTTCGACTCGATGTAAACAACTGGCCGGCTGTGCCGCTTTAATCTCGGGAACTGTTTCCCCACAACAAAAGATCTTGCCGACTCCCGTCCATACAGTCTGTCTCCAACATCAAAGGATTGCGGCCGCCTGTAGACGAATGGCGCGACAGTCTTTCATCGATCGACAACTCCAAGAATTTCCGCGACACACTACTTCCGCCACCCCGCTACCCCGGCGAAATCCCCTTATGGATCAGTAAACAATGTTCCCATACGCAGTTACCACTTGAGCTAGATTGTCTCTGTTAGATTATTTTAATACACAAAGCAAATCAAGAACATGGTCTGCATTATGTTGTGACTGAAACGTTCTTCAATACATACATTGCGTATGGAAAGGTCTCACAAGTTACACTCACACACACAGACACACACTCACACCAACACGAATACACACACACACACTCACACACACACATAAACACACACATACATGAATGCACAGATACCTGCAAAGGCATGGCAACACACAGACATCTTTCTAGGGTGATCATTGCAGTAACCCAGCTACTGATACGTGTGAACATCACGTGGGTCATTCCAGTTGTTATATACTGCATCTCGCTGACTTCAAAAGGCAGGTCTAGGTCACGGAACACTGGTGTGTAAGAGATATTTATCCAGATTACAGGTAATAAACATCCGAGGTCAGATATAGCCAGACCTGTAGAAATATACACAGACATTGACTTTTAAAGACTGGAATAGTCGGTAATAGGTGGCTATACGTTAAAGTCATTGCGTATGTTCCGTGTTGTCACAGGGTATATTCTCTTTGCACTCCCTCATGACCAGGACAAAACATAATACACTTCTCACAATCTGTGACCTATGAAGCGAGGGAAGACATTCTTTACACGAAACATTCTTTTCTCCGCGTTACTTAGCATATTCCGTGATTCAGTAATGAATACAATGTGTGTTGCAGTAGTCTCCTCCAACCATCGGGAGGCTGTCGTTATTTCTTCCACCCTCATTCTGATGCTGGAGGTCGTAGACTCATACGCCAGACTCTCCTTTTTTCAAGTATCGTCCATTAACCTTCGCAATGAAACCCAAAACCACTACGTCTGTTTCTCTCCACTTGCCCATAGGTGTAGATCACTATGTCACTTTGAAGTGTATTGCCCTAGATCAGTTGTTGCACCTCAAATGATGTGCGACCTGCTGCCCCTTCTCCGCAATCACGACCCAGTTTTACTATTACCTTTTGCCAGTCCGACATGCCTTCCCGTACCTTTATCCACTCCTTTTCACGCTGATGTTCTTTATTTCACACATCTGGCTGAAAGCTATGTCTGCCTATATAATCCAGGATTTGCCTTCTATAAGTATATGACCTTGACGACACCCATGGCTCCATGCAGGGGGTGATCATTGTCTGTGACTCGCAGGTACCATTTAGCTTAAAGGATCACTGTGCCTGTCCGCAATTGTTGGTAGTGCAAGTGTATGCCCCATGCATATAATTGATGTGTACTTTGTACACCCCATGATCACACGCATGATCCGCATTATGTGTGCTCTCCAACCTCTTAAACTGACACTTCGATAATGTCAGCAGCCTCAAAACCATACACGATGACCGAAATTACTAACAGCTGATAGAGCATGTAAAGCATCCTCTTCTCTACTCCGGCTACTTCCATCGCCCTCAATGCATTAAATTCATTTTCAGTGTTCTAATTATTTCGGTAAGAAATGTGGTGTTCTAATTACCAAACACATGCACACAAAGGTGCATCAATTGATACTCATACATTATAATAAATACCAGCAGGACACTGTGAGACAGACGTCATGTCACAGTACAACCCTGTTTCGTCGCCTATTATTCGAGCAGAATACAATCCATGACACTCATAAACATCATAAAGTACTTGGCCAACCGGCTTAGGCGGCCATATTTATTTGCCCGTTTTATTCTGAAATAACTCTGCTTGTGATATGTATCAATGCAACCGTAACATATTATCCAGCACGATTTGTATCGTCTGCCTCATTTCTCACTAGTCTCTCCACTCGCCGCGATGGTATCCCATGGCACTCTTCTCTTAGTATTACCATAGGAATCCAATGTTTCAGTTTTATAGTTGTCTTCTTCTACTATCTACTTCAAGGTCATCATTGTTAGTTACTCTGACAGACCAAATTAACTGTAACATTCGTCTAAATATTCGCATTAATGCACCTTTACTGATTCACTGTCATGCTCTCTTCCCTACATTGCATGACAGTAACCTGTTGTATATGTCTCATTTACTGCAGCTTTTGCTTGACCTAGTCTGCTCTTAATCCAGGCATAGAATCACTAGTCAGTTAGGTCAAGGAACGAGATAACACACCGCGTGAGAAATAAAAACAGTAAGAGCAATGTTCACAAACAAGCACCACACAAAGTAGAAAACCAGTTTGTAATGATGACATAAAGGAACTTAGAAAATTAAATCAGTAGTATGAATGTTGTGTACTTAGAAACTGTACAAAGAAAGCATCTACAATATTATACAGGACACACCTATAATGGCAATGCTGTACGACAACGCTGTATGTAATCTGTGTTAATGTAAAGGTGAATGATAACACATACCGACGACTGTAA
>JACEFZ010004103.1:0-20000 GCA_014155875.1 Cepaea nemoralis
TGGCTTAAGCTGCAAAATGGGGAAAGGTTTTAAAAACTTAAAATTTAATAGCCATGGATAAGTCAACCCAAAACAATACCATCTCCTTTCGCTAAATTTTTTCAGCAGCCCCCCCCCAAAACTTTTTGAGACCATAAAACAATTGAAAAAAAAGGCTCATTTTTTTTTTCCTCCAATAGGAGTTTTTTAAAACATCTAATAGCACTCTGAAATAGTTTCTTTTGTTAAGGACCAACTTAAAAGCTATCGGAGTAAAAAAAAAAACCATTTCAGAGAGTCGAAAAAAAAGCCCAAAAAATTCCCCAAAAAGTGTGTTTTGCCAACTTTTTCATTAAAACTTTTCTATTTTTGTTTAAATCCCCCTAACTTCCGGCACATCTTAAAAATGTCTTAAGAAGCACAAACAAGAACTGCATACGGGCGTGCGTCAAATGTTTTCTTCTGTTCCAGCAAAACGGCCATTTTTAAAATAAATGCCGGGGCCCGGCCAACGAATGAAACCCAAACAATGCAGTGTTAATTGATACTCATCTGTTTGGGGGTATTGAACTGAGTGTGGTAAAAAATCATTCCCTTTTTAAAATCGGGTCAAAGATGTGTGTTCTGAAAATTTTTTTGAACTTTGACAGTTTTGAAAAATGTCCCAATTCCATGCAGACGGCAAATTTACTGTGGGCATATTGTACATCCCCCCGGGGAGAATGCAAACGCATTTTGTAGCCTCCGGGGCAATCTTTTTTTCCCCCTGCTTGGTCAAAAATAACCAATACCGTTTTTTGCTTGACAGTGGGAGCTCTATTTTGGTAAAAAAAAGGGAAAATTTTTAAATCCAAAGGATTATACGGGTGACTCTGTAAAATGCCTTTATTTTTTCGGGAAATATAAAAACCTATCCTCTGGCAAGAGCCCGTATAAACCCCCTTCCTTTCTGGTACCTTTACATTTTCCCTATTAGACAACCCTTGTACTGTTTTAATTTCCCTTGGGTGCCTACCCCAGCTAAGGCCTGAAACATGAAGAAATATCTTTTTGGGAGGAGAAAAAGGGATTCACCAATGAACATTTTAGATATCCTCGAACATCCAGTCCTAACAAAAGTGCTAGACCCCTAAAACTTGAACTGATCAAGGGCTAAAGGTGCTACTACCAGACAAGCTAATAATATGGTAACTTCATGATGGGCCATTTCCAAAGGGGACACAAAAACCCTTTAGATGTCGCCCAGAAAAATCAATAAACGGACACTTAAGAAATTTTTGTCAACAGTTAAAACCCTTTCTTTTCCGACAAAAGACAGAATTATAGACAGACGAACACAATGCATCCACACCGATTATGAACGACGGAATCCCAAAGCAAATACACTAGTTCGAGACTGGCAAAACCCACCCATATCCTACACCTAGTGAGTTTTCCCCGAAAAAGCACTTTGCACCAAAACTGTACTGAATCGGGAGACGACGACGGGGTGGAACACCTGTTCCCATTGTCGACAAGACTGCGACTTAGATTCTATCGAGTAAACAGGGACTAAAAACGAGCAAAGACGACAGATAATAGGTTAGTAACGGAAAATAAGGGCAATATTTTTTTCCCACATTCCAGGTAGGAAAAGGACAGAATCGAACACTCCATCCTTCTTTCTGACTCTAACCTATCAAAAGCAGGCCGTACTTTTATCCCACCCCCAAACCTTTGAGAAAATCTAAAAAAGGAATTCTTAATTTAGAAGCTAGTGGGATCATTTTAGAAATCTACAAAACCCGAGTACTCCCTTTTTATCTCCTTGTCAAGAAAAAAGACTCCACCATTCGTTTTGTGTGGGCTATAGAAACTCAAAAATGTCATAAGATCGACGCAGAAACCCTTTTCCCTTTCCCGCGAAGATCTTATTCTGGACATGTCCCACTTCCAAAATCTTCTCTAAAATTTGACCTTCTAAGGGGTATTGGCGGTCCTATGCAGAATAAAACTATCCATCTTACTGCTTTCTCAAAACCTTTAGGTCTCTACGAGTGGCTTTTTTCTTCCTTTCGGACTTCGAAACCCGCTCCCCACTTTCGTACGCTTAACTAGAGTTTTACTTCTGGAGTGACGAATACAGTGACATATATAGATGATATTTTGTCCATACAGATGACTTTAAAACCCCTTACTGAAACTTAGACATGTCCCTCGATAGGTTCGACTCTTCGGTCTCACTGTCAAACCGAGCAAAGTCGAATTAAAGGGCCCACAAGAATTGATTTTTGGTCATATCTTTCACAAGGGCCAAATAAAAACTGACAACAGAATTATTACTAAAATTATGAACCTGACCATGCCTACAACGAAAAAGCAGGTCAGGAGTCTTTTGGGTTTAGTAAATTACTATAGTAAAGTTCAAAACCCAACTTAGCTGAAATTACAAGTGTATTTTCAAATGTGTTAACATCAGTCAAATTAGATGTCAAAGATGCATTATTAATTTCTGCTTTTCAAAATTAAAATTCCCATTTAGTAATGTACCAATCCCCGTTTGCCTAATCCTAACTCGTTTATTATCTTAGGATAGATGCCAGCAAAAATTTCCCTCGCTGCAGTACTAGGCCAGTTTTAAAATGGCATCTTCCATCCAATTTGCTACGTGAGCCGCAAGATCACACCTCTGAGTCCAGATATTCCATATCAAATTGGGAAACCCTAAGCGTCATCTATGCGGGGGGAAAATTGCATCGATTTCTAGCGGGTGTTCCCTTGTGTCCAGACTGACAACTCCCCATCACGGTCAACAAAGGGGGGTACATCGAAATGACCGCATCTACAGGTGGTCATTGATATTACAGAATTATATTTTTTAGTATAGAACATTTTAAAGGGTGGGGATAACATTCTTGCTGATCCCTGAGTCGACCATCTGAGGTAGAAATACCTGATATTCCACATGGGGTAGGTAGTTAAGAAAGGTTAATTGTACTCTTAGAGGATCCTATGTAAAATATCCTATTTATTAAAAAGACATGATTTTCAGGAGTGTGCTAAGAACATTGAACTACCATATGTCCGTAGACAGCAAAATAAGAACTATGCTCCGGGAACAAGTGTATCACCGTGTGTACAAAAACAACTCGTTACTTACTATGCTCCATTTGTGTTCCGGTGAATCACCTGTGTTAATCATGGAAGAACAGTGTCAGAACTTGCATAAATAACAGACACGAATGTCTACGTCAGTGGGAAACTACGAGCGAAATAGACCCATAGTTAAATTTTATTGTATTTAGTATACCCAGGATAATTATGTATATATAAAACTATGCCAACGAAACAATTTCTGAACATTATGGCAAGCGATAACCTGAGGTAAATAGATACCATGTATATATACCTAATATTGTGATATGTATTATAACAGTTTTAATATAATGATAAGTTATAGTTAGATTACTTACTGTAAGATAGAGTAGATTAGATTTAGTGAATATAAATAGATTTTTTTTTGTAGTTTAAATAAATCATTAATTTACCCACTTACGTAGGATAAAATTAGATTAGGACAGTATTTACACTTAATAATAGCTAATAAAAAAAAACCAGGATAAAAAGTTTAGATAAGACCAGTATTATTTATTGTAGATAGGAATAACACCATTTAGTTCATTTCATTTCACTTTATTTCATTCCATCTTAATGAACACTTCAACAACATCATCATTTAATATTAAATGTAGTTTACACCTTATAGGAGTAAAGTATACAAATAACATTCATCAATTACAACATTTAGAATAAATATATCAATCATATATTTGTTTTTTCATTAAAACATTATTTAGAATTTTGTTACATTTCACATCACCCATTTCAGAAAAGTACATAACTCATCTCACATCATTTTCATTTGTAGATAGTTAGATTACTTCCCTTAAATTAGATTGATTTCCTACAACAAGTTAGAATATATAGATATAGAATTAGTATTAGTATGTCATTAGAATATAGAATTTAGTAATATCAGGGTACAATTCTATCAACCCTATTTCATCCATGTACATATTTTGTAAATACATGACTCGTGCAGTAAGTTAGGCACAGTCATTAAGCTCAACGTTTTCAGACGAGCTAAACTTGTACAATGTCACTTCAAGGTTTTTAAACAGTTGGGAGGATAAAAGATGTGTGACAGAAGTGTGAAAGTGAGAGAAAAGGGAAAATATACAAGAGAGAATGGGGACAACCAGCGGATTTTTTCTGCCGCTCAACGCGACTTTTTTATCTTTTGTCTGCGTCAAGCATTTGCTTTCGATAGTGAAAATGTATTGTCTTCAATGTGGTGTGTATAGTTTAGTGTAGTTTTGTATAGATCTTAGATAAAGTATTTTAAGTCTCATAAGACGGAAACGTAGCCACGAATTAGTGTTATACACTTGTTTGTGGCCACATTTAACCGAATTATGGCACTTGAAAACTAACTTACATACATATTATAGATAGACACATATGTTAGAAATTAAAGTATATTAATAGTTACATGAAAACACACAAACAACCAGGAAAACAAACAGGTAAATTACATACATTTGTTAAAACAAAGAGGGATAACTCCGGGTCAGGGGACACAATAGACAACGAAACACTAACTTAACAGTGAAAGATAACTTTACACGCGGAAGCGAGATAGGTAAAGCCTGTCGCACACAGCTTGTGTAAAGGTTGTTTAATATTATATGGGGGACATGAAGCAATTCATGTGTTGACTCTAAGAAAGTCAACTTTGTATGGGTAGTGAGTTAATTTGCTATTTGAGGGCAGGTCTTATAAGACAATGGTCCAGTTCAGACAAACCTCTAATTAATATAATATTGCGATGAGAAGAGGGCTCACGCCAACCAGACAAGTTTATGCGATCACCAGTAGCCAAGTAAAGTGAGACTACATTGTGACAATAGTCAGTAGGAGTCTATTTAGTTACCCAGAACCAGGTTATCTACAGTCTTTGACAAAAATTAGAGACACTAATTTTTTAGAAACCTCTTGCGTCACAACCATGAGTCAAAGTTTGTAACGCAACACAGGAGGGGAGAGTGTGTGTCAAAGACTGAAGTATAGAAGACCACCCTGAAGTAGTGGTCTACCTCAAGTAGAATAGAGGTAACTCAGTGCCCCTACATGAGGGCAGGGTATTTGATAGGGAGGGGAACTATTAACTAGTTCTCCCATGAGACACGGAGGTGTCAACCACAGAGAGTAAGCACTCTGATCACGGCAGAATCACGCCTACGTGATAGCCGCGGAGAAGTGGAATCCCACTCAAGAGTAAACGGCTACTCTAAGCGTGCTGAGTGTTGCAGCACGCAAAAAGCCGAAGGACGCCCAAGGTCCTTCCGCGGGCTGTGTAGCCACGCGAGTAGAATAGTCAGACGGGGACTGACTTTCATAGTGATCGCATCGATTAGTGTCGATGCGCGTTTCCTTAGCCAAGTAGATAGAGTTAGCTGTAAGGATAGGATATGACTGGATAGGGAATTCTGTGTCTTTATGTGTGATTTAATAGCGACCGTTTTTGTGCAGTAAACTATTGTTAAAGAGCCAGTGACAATAAAATGCATCATCCATACCTCTCGTACGACTTGCAATATTTTTGTGTGGTACGGGAGAAGTTGATCCTGTAATGTCTGACGCATCGGTTGCTGACATATACCATCATAAACATTTGGAATGGTTTACCCTGATGGCGGGGAGCACTGGTAATAGGGCAAGCTAATCCACACGCAAAAATCAGTCCTGTGCACTAGGAGTAGTAGCACGCGTTTGAATAATACTTGAGTTGAAAGACAGGAAATAAAATAAATAAATAAATAAACATTTGGAAATATTAACAATATTTCCGCGTAGTACATTTGAATAATGAATTTAAACACAAATATTTTTACCATGGTTCTCACATAGGGAGTATATGTACTAAGAGCAGTAGCGCTATTCCAAAAACTACATTGCAAGATACAAGGAACGATGATGTTGGTCAGAGAGGTAATGTTTGAAATTGTTGTATAGCAAAATATTGGAGAGAATGGTAATATTAAGAAATGCTGGAAAGAAAGTTAACCCTAGAGAATGTTTGAGAGAATGGTAATGTTATGAAATGTTGGAAACGTGGTTACAGTTACAGTTGGAGATAAAGTTAATGTTATGGAATGTTTTCAATAAAGGTAGTGCTAAGGAACATTGAATAGAAAACTAATGTAAGGGAATGTTTGAGAGAGAGGTAATATTAAGGTAATATTAGCAAATGTT
The DNA here is from genome assembly GCA_014155875.1 of Cepaea nemoralis. Classification (NCBI taxonomy): domain Eukaryota; kingdom Metazoa; phylum Mollusca; class Gastropoda; order Stylommatophora; family Helicidae; genus Cepaea; species Cepaea nemoralis. The sequence goes on from JACEFZ010004103.1 coordinate 6,274, forward strand.
GGAAAATAGTCAACTTTTTAGAATGTTGAAATGTAATGTTAGAAGGACAGGCGGGGTGTTGTTTTACATGAATAGTCTTTGGCAAGAATACAGAAAGCAAACAGTGCCATAATTTAAAAGTACTGGACACTTTTACACGCTTTGACGTGCATGAAGTGTATGGTGCCAGTCCCAGATGTACATAGAACAGATCGCCAGTCTGCGTTTAACATAGAACAATTAGTTTCAGGAGTTATTGCAAGACAAATACAGAGAAGCATAATTAGGGCAATTTGCAGCCTAATAAGACTGGAATAGGAAAACAACTATCCGGGTTTGTTCAGGGAAAGGGTAACAACAATGTTATTCACGATACGAGAACATTCATTGAAGACCCCATAAATGGAGACAGATTTATATATGTGCTTTGTAGATTACTCCAAGACATTTAATACTGGAAACTTATGAGGTACTATGTGATCCCTCCGAAGATAATTTATTTATATGATACAATGCCGAAAGAATATATATCGCCAAATGTGACCTCCCATTTGAACAGAAGGATGATATATCACCATAACATGATCATCGTGCTATTTGTTTCGTTCCGCGATTTCAATTCTCAGTGAATGGAAATATACATTATAATACTTTTTCATCCGTTTGTGACCGATGTCTCGTCCAAATATTCTGTTTGTTTGGCACTGAATCAGTTTATGATGTCGACAAATGGGGATATGAAATACAGAGTTCTACATGAAGAAGAACTAATGGATAAGTTTGGAATAAGAACAACAGTGCAGCAGGGATGCCTTTTGTCTTCTGTATAATTTATCCAGTGGGCTGGATTAGGAAGGGAACATTTGCTACCATCAGAAATGGAATTCAATGAACTACGACAGAGCATTTGAATGGTCTGGACTTGGCTGACGACGCTGTCTTACTGGCCTACACACAGAATCAGATGCAGGATAAACACACTTGATGGGAGGTCTCAATAATTAGGTCTAACACTCCATGGGGAAAAGACGGAGGATAGGATGGCTGAATGAATAATAGCAATCGTTTTTAAACATTCGGTGCGCTTACGCCGAAATAGCGGGTTTAACCACTGTACCGGGTCAGTTGGACAAAAATGTTCACTTCTCGCCCTTGACTTGGAGGCGTAAATTTGCAAATACCTCAGAACCCATAAAAGGCCCCTTAATGTAATGGAATCTATAAAGAGGGTTAGTTGGTTGTATATCCTGTACAGGACGGTGCAGTCAAACCCAGCATTTTGTGGCTGTTTAGTGATTTCTTGGCAAGTATACGTTCAGTAGTTTGCCATTCCTTTCTGAGCGACCAGCAATCATGCATTTTTAATAGGAAATCATCACAAGGCTGTCTCCTTCCAAATCGCACGCAGCTATGTTTCGAAAGTGGTCTGCGGGATTACGAATTCTAAACTCTTCGCCACAGAGCCTGTTATAAAGTTGGAGCAAACTCTAAAAAATACGTGCCGATGTCGGAGATACTGATCGTTGAGAAGTATACATCATAAATAAACACTCATGTATTATTTGGCACACATAGAAATAGAAGAAAGAAGTAGAGAATATTTCTATTAGCGTCAAACAATACATGTGTGTTTATGTATGCATTGTCTTGGTGACCACAAAGTGTTGCCCAATAGAAATTTTTGAGAAACATAATTGTCTGTGACGCTCTCCCGTTGAAAGAAATAAGAATAAGAAGAAAGCACACTTTGCTAGGTTTAGTGTAAAACAAATATACATAAGGCACTAGAATTTGGAACAAAGAATTATCTGATATATGCTAATATAATTTCTTCAGTAAATAAAAAGAATGGACACAGCATAAAAAAATCCAAACCCCCACAAAGGGATTGTAGAAATAAAAGAGGGGTTATCATTCAGGTTTTCTGAACGTGAGAACATTAAATGGAGAGAATCACGCACGGTTTGATTCTGAGATAAACAATTTTCAGCATATATTTAACTCTTAAAGAAATTGAATATTTGGAACATAATATCCATGTCTAATTACTTATTGTACTGATATATATTAAATTTTTAATGATATATGCTCCGTTAAGAACATTGCGCACATAATAATTTGTAATAAATGGGGATACCTAACATATTTAATCAGTGTAAAACGAAACAATGTTTTCAGTGGAATGTATACCATCACAAACATTTGGAATGGGTTAACCTGCTGGCGGGGAGCACTGGTAATAGGGAAAGCTAAACCACCACGCACAAATCAGCCCAGTGCTCTAGAAGTAGTAGGACGTGCATTGATTATACTTGAGTTCAAATCAAGCGAACAACAAACCAAATAGATAAACATTTGGAAATATGAACAATATTTCCGCGTAGTTAATTTTTATAACTAATTCACACACAAATATTTCCGCATGGTTCTCACTCAGGGAGTAAATGCACGCCGAGCAGTGGCTCTATTCCAAAAATTACATTGCAAGATACAAGCAAAGATGATGCTGGGCAGACAGGTAATGTGTGAAAGTATTGGACAGAAAGGACATGTTGGAGAGGATGGTAATAGTAAGAAATGCTGGAAAGAATGTTAATGCTAAAGAATGTTTGAGAGAATGGTAATGTTATGAAATGTTGGAAAGATGGTTACAGTTAGAGAGCAAGGTAATGTTATTGAATGTTGGCAATAAAAGTATTGTTAGGGAACATTGAATAGATAACTAATGTAAGGGAATGTTTGAGAGAAAGATAATATTAGGAAATGTTGAAAAGAAAGTTATCTTTTGAAAATGTTGGAATGTAATGTTTGAATACAAAGAATTCATGAAAGAATACAAAAAAGCAAAATGGACCCTCGTTTAAATATTTAAGTAATGGATCCTTTTATACACCTTTGGGTGCATGGAGTATTTGGTGCCAGCGTCAGATTTACATAGAGCAGATCGCAAGTCTGCGTTGAACATAGAACAAGTAGTTTCAGGAGTTATTGCAAGACAATTACAGAGAAGTATCGTGGGGTCAATTAGCAGCCTAATCAGACTGGAATAGGAAAGCAACGATGTTAGTAGTAGTAGTAGTAGTAGTAGTAGTAGTAGTAGTAGTAGTAGTAGTAGTAGTAGTAGTAGTAGTAGTAGTAGAATTAGTAGAAGTAGTAGTAGTAGCAGTAGTAGTAGCAGTAGTAGTAGCAGTAGTAGTAGGAGCAGCAGCAGCAGCAGCAGCAGTAGTAGTAGTAGTAGTAGTAGTAGTAGTAGTAGTAGTAGTAGTAGTAGTAGTAGTAGTAGTAGTAGAATTAGTAGAAGTAGTAGTAGTAGCAGTAGTAGTAGCAGTAGTAGTAGCAGTAGTAGTAGGAGCAGCAGCAGCAGCAGCAGCAGTAGTAGTAGTAGTAGTAGTAGTAGTAGTAGTAGTAGTAGTAGTAGTAGTAGTAGTAGTAGTAGTAGTAGTAGTAGTAGTAGTAGTAGTAGTAGCAGTATTGTCTCTGTTTACATCATAACACAGACAGTCAGAGAGACATAGAGAGACCAATAGAGACACAGAGAGGCAGAGTGAGAGAGAGACATATAGACAATCTGTGAGATAGATAGATAGATAGACAGATGGACAGCTGAATATTGGTATAAGAGGAATTGTGCAGTTTTGCTATCCCATAAGCCCCAGAGGTTGTACATTATCTGTATGTAGAAACAATCCCTACACCAGTCAGTTAGACTTAAACGTTAACTTCTCATTCAGAAAGCAGTGGCAAACTAACAGGACCACAGGGGCATAGACAAAGAACGAAAGCACTCTTCAGCAGGTCACACTTGACACATGAGAATATTGTCTGACAGACGACACGGGATTCACATTCCCCATAATACATAGTGTGATTCTTCAGCGTGTAATCAGTGAAGGTCAGGGCATGTCTGCCAATATACAGACTAGTGTTTATCAGTGTTTGCTGTGGTCAGTACCGTACTGAGTAGATCCACCGTGGTCAAGGAGTTTTCTGTTGATTCACCTTCCTAACCTACTGTAAAAGCACGAAGGGTCGTGTTATGTTAGAAGCAAACTGCGACAATCTACACAAAGCAAAATTTAAACGCCAGAGAGAGAGAGAGAGAGAGAGAGTGAGAGAGAGAGAGAGAGAGAGAGAGAGAGAGAGAGAGAGAGAGAGAGAGAGACAAAGAGAGACCTTGAGGGAGAGAGGGTTGAAGGGAGAGCGACAGAGAACGACAAATAGAGATGGAGAGGGAGACAAAGAGGGAGTTAGAACGATAAAGAGAGTTGGAGAGGAAGTGAAAGAGGAGGAGGAAAGAGGAGAAGGAATACCGGAGAAAGAAGGAAGCAGAGAAGGAGGAAGGAGGAGGAGAAAGAAAGCCTGAGGAGGAAGGAAGTAGAGGAGGAGTAAAGAGGAGGTGGAAAGTGCAGGAAGAGGAGACAGGCGAGGAAAGATTTAAGGTGTCTCGGGTCCAGGCGAGTCACAACCCGGTCACGTCCGTCACTGCTACTAGATATAAGAGCCCGCGCTTGCTCGCCCAGTGTGCTAATGACCCGGTACGACGTTCGCAAATGACCCGGTGCAAAGATGACGACAATCCGGTGCGATGACGACGAGGGAGTAGTGGAGCGGTACACTGCCAGTACGACGACGACGGTTCACTCGACCACACGGCACCCACTTTTACTTCCCAACACCTTAGCTAATGTGTGGACAAGATAACCACACTACACAACCCGACCAGTCAAACGAAACGATAGACCCGAGTTTACTTCTACCAACCCTCTCAACATGACTCCTTAGTTACGAGGACCAGAAGCAGTTGTCAGTTCTTTACCCGCGAAAATATGAATTCTACATCCGGTTCAGAATCCTGTTTGTGATGTCATTTATATAGATTATAAAGGACAGTACTTTGAGGAGCGTTGGATTTTGGTTCTGAAACCTCCCTGCATAACTATTAGTGCCATTTGTCCGATGAGTTGATTTGCCTTACTGCATCAATTTTTGATCTCGTCCTCTGATTTGCCATGTAATGATATTACACTTCTTTGAAGTGCTTGAAGGTCTTTACATATTTCAGGGTGCAGTTCGTTTAGATGAATAGCCTTTTGTAAGAGCACAAAGAGCAAAAACGGCATTCAGTAAAAACCAAAAAAACAAAAACCTTTTAGTAAAGGACTCCATTACACGCCTTGCGGTGTATCACGCATATGGTGCTAGTCTCAGATTTACATAGATCAGATCGCAAGTCTGCGTAGAACATAGTACGCTTAGTTTCAGGAGTCATACAAGACAAATATAGAGAAGTATTGTGATGGCAATTAGCTGCCAAATACGACTGAAATAGGAGTGCAACAATACGGATTTCTTCAGGTAAAGGATAAACACCAATGTTAAACACGATAGGAGAAAATTAACTGAAGGCCGCGTTAATGGAAACGGATTAACATATCTGCTTTGTATATCATTTCAAAGCATTTAATACTTGACACTGATGAGCCACTATGAGATCCCTCAGAATATCGTTCACTTAGTTGATTCAGTGTCGAAGGAAATAATATGTCGCCAAATGTGACCTCTCATTTGGACAGAAGGGCGATATATCGCCAAATAATCGTCATTATGTTATTTGTTTTGTTTCGTGGTATCTTCCATAATTTCCATTCTCAGTATATGTTAATTTACATTATAGTTCAGCTGAGTTAAGTTGAGCCAATACCGACATCACTGCACTCAGGACATCTGCATACGTGCTCCGTCCCCTCGTTCAACAGCTAGCGAAGAGTCATACTACTAATCATTCTCACTGCTATCTGATTGAAAGTTCTCATGGTCTTCCCTCACAGTTTTGAGATTCTTCCAGAACCCCTGCCGATCCCCCGCAATAGCATTCTTTCCACATACGGTCTCGCAATCTGCTCCCCTCCAGTTCTCCATCTAGTCCCACAAGTGCACGACCATCTCTCCCTTGTATATACATTACAATACCTGTTCATCTGTGTGTGTACCATGCTTGGACAATAACTTCTTGTCATTTGGCACTGAATCATTTAATGATGTCGATAAAGGAGGATATGAAATACAGAGTTCTTCATGAGGGAAAGCTAATGGATAGTTCGAAATACGAACATGAGGCAGCAGGGATGTCTTTTGTCTTCTGTATTATTTCATATGAGCACTGAACTACAAAGGCAACTATAGCTTCCATCAGAATTAGAATTCAATGTATACTAGCTGTGCATCTGATCATTCTGGACTTTCGTGATGTCGCTGCCCTCCTGTCCTACACACAGAATCAGGTACAGGATAAACACATTTGACGGGAGGTCTCAATAATTAGGTCTGATAATCCATAGGGAAAAGACGGAGGTATCATGGCCGAATGCATTAGAGCACTCGTTCTTAAACACCCGGTGTGCTGATGCCGAAGTAGCGGGTTCAACCCCTAACCTGGTAGTTGGATTAAAATGTTAACTTCTCGTCCTTGACTTGAGGACGTAAATTGCAAATACCTCAGAAGTCGGAGTGGGCTCGCCCAATGACAAGGGCCACTGTCAATAGAGAAAGCTAATCCACACACAAAAAATTAGTTCAGTGCACTAGAGGTATAGTGTGTTTTTTTTTTGTTGCCTCAGTAATGAGATTTAGTATATAACCTTATCATTATGTCCACCAAAAGAAAAAAATATTTTGTTCTGGAGATTGTACAGCAGATTTCAATTTTTGCTTATATGAGGTATATATTTTACCGCCCCGCCATGAATGCCTTAATTTTTATAGTATTACAGCTCAGCAAGACCCATTCGCGCTAATTTTAAAATTGTCTGGCGGTCTTTCGTTTTTGGACAGACTGAGTGTTATAGTTCAGAGGCGTCGTCAAACTGTGGGTTCTTTCATGAAACGTGATTATATAAATAAATCTTACCATTAATGTAATCTTAATAGCTAATTTTTGAATGTGTTAATACTGTTCAATGGGATTAAAAGTGAAATTGTGTACACTTCAAAACATCGCTATGAAGTTGTACACATATCTTTGTCAAGAAGCTGATCGCAGGAAACTGTTTCATACTGTCACAAATCCCGAAAAAAGAACAGTGCATGCATTAGGATTGAGTAAACGATCGTTTCGTCGATGGGTGCAAGAATCTGGAATGATACCAACACGCGATAAGAAAACGGTAGGTAGAAAGGCAATTGTAGACAGCTTTGACAAGGATGTCATCAGACGAGTTATTATAAAAATGATGGATGCCAAAGAAACAGTGAGTGTAAGAAAACTGAGGGTTTTGTTGAGAAAGGACAATAACATAGAGCTATCCAAAACAACTTTGTGGAAAATTATAAGGACATTAGGCTTCACTTTTAGAAAGTACAAGGGAGGTAGAAATATCCTTTGCGAGCAACCACATTTAGGAGCCATGAGAAGCAGATACCTACGTGAAATAAGGGAAATGCGCAAAGAATATTATGACATAGTGTATTTGGATGAAACGTGGATCAATGCGCACCACACAAGTGAAAATGAATGGCAATCAATGGATGGAAAGATAAAACGTTATGTGCCCAGTAGTAAAGGACAGCGTTTGGTCATAGCCCATGCTGGTAGTACTCATAATGGCTTACTACAGAATGCTGGGCTCGTGTTCGTATGAAAGCATACAGACAATAGGGATTATCATAATGAGATGAATGGTAATGTATTTAGAGATGGGCTCGAGAATACAGTACTTCCATCCCTTGATAGACCGTCTTGTCTAATCATGGACAATGCATCATATCATAATGTTGTTGCCCAAGAAGACAAAATACCTACGGCATCGAGCACGAAGGAAGCAATAAAGATATGGCTCCGTAGGGAAAATATACCATTTCCAGAAACATATTTCAAGCTACAGTTGTTGTCCCTTGTAAAACAGACGCAAAAAAGCAAGAAATTTCAAATTGACAAGTTGATAGAAGAGCATGGCCATAGGTGCTTGAGACTTCCGCCGTATCATTCTCATTTAAACCCTATAGAACTTGTGTGGGCTAAAATTAAAGGACAAGTGGCAGCTGCCAATACTACATTCAAATTGTCTGACGTCAAGATACTAACCCAGTCCGCGCTATTAAATATTGATAAAAGTTACTGGAAAAAATGTGAGGACCATGTGTTGAAAGAGGAAGAGGACTATTGGAGAAAGGATGGATTGAATTTTATGCAACCGAGAGCAATCATCAACCTATTGGAATCGTCCGACACAGATTAAAGTCTGAGCAGAGTATGCCCTGGCCATCCTCACTGTCAGCCCTACACAGATTGGAAGACTTGAAAAGGTACAAAACGAAGCCATGCACATCATTTTGGGCTGCACGAAAGACACCAGCTTTGTATCAGTGAGATACCTCCTTGACTTCCCAACAATGGAACACAGGATCAAGATCTGGAGAGCTCGTGCATTCTTAAAAATAAGTGCAGATGAGCAGCACCTCTGCATGACGCTATATTCAGAGAAAAGGGTGACAGGCTAAAGAGGGGCAAATCATGGATGGGTCGGGCGGAAGATGTCGTCAGACAGGTCTGCAGTCTTACCAGTATCAACCCCGGCAAGGAATGGGTGCCGGTGCCTCCAGATTTTAAGTGCACTTTCTCCTGCATTATCACACTCGACAGACGGTGCAGAGAGCAGAACCCTGTCGCTGTCAATGCAGAAGTCAACGCGCTCATCTATGAACACTCATATAGCCCCAAAGTGCTCATCTATACAGATGGATCTGTTGTAAAGCAGCACAGAAGTGCGTGGGCATTTACAGCCCATTCAGCAGGCCGAACCGTTCAAGAATCCAGTGGTGCCCACTCTATGACCTCGAGCAGCATGACGATGGAGGTGATGGCAGTTACACAGGCTTTTATATGGCTGGAATCACAGCATTATACCAACGTGTGTGTACTAAGTGACTCAATGCGCATGATTCAGAAGATCGAAGCTGGATCTTTACGTAGACGGTGGACTGAGTCTCTGCGGAAGTCTGTTGTTCGTAAAGTCACCTTCATCTTCGTCCCGGGACATGCCGGAGTCGAGGGAAATGAACGAGCTGATAAACTGACTGGCTCTTTACCCCCTGTAGATGGCCAGCCCATGGATCGTGCCGATGTTATTAACGTCCTTAAAGATATGGCGAGAACAGAGGACTTTGACGTCAGTGAATCCACATCGCTGGCCAGGATGAAAGACTTGGGAGTAAGAATTCGGCACGGCCAGATGCGAGAGGTGCATCGGGAAAACAAGGCGCCTCATCAACCAACACAGAACTAGCACTATTAGCCACCGGACGCTGATGCATATGCTGGGGGGAGGATCTGAGCACCTATGGACATGTCCGGAGTGCAATGAAGATACCCCAACTGATAACTGATAACTGAAGAAACAAGAAGGAAATGAAAAAAATAAGGTTAGAAATATATTCCTTCTACTTACCTGTTAATTTACAAATTATTTACCCCGTGCCTCTGTAAATTCTCTGTCTTTACTAATATTACACATTGCACCCCTCTCGGGATTCTCCGTGGTGAAGTGGTCAAGCCGTTTGACTAGGGCTCCGAAGGTTGTATGTTCGATTCCGGGCCGCGTCCTTCATTTCACGAGTGCATTTTTTCGGAGACTCCCGAGGGTCGTCGCTGGAGCTACGGAGTTCGTGCTTTGTGCGACGCTTTCCGCGCTGCGGAAAGAAACTGAGCCATATGGGATAAACACCCGGTGCAATGCAGCCGACCCTGTCGATTTTAAGCTAATTCTTTCATTGCACCCACTCTCATACGAATCCGGGTACGCCTTTGTGTGTCAACAGAATTGACATGTCTCACATTACCGTAAAAATAACTTCGTTAGCGAGAAATCACTAGTTGTTCAGCAAAAGATCAAAGGAATGTCGCCGCTTTCAATTATTTAAGTTGTTTTTGGACCTTTCAAAGACATATTCCTTGGGTGGGGGTAAATATAAGACGGCTGGAAAAATTTCATAACGATGCACAGACAGTTTTCAAAATAATTGATCGTGAATGAAGACAACCAAATGTGGACATACTATAGTATGGACTACGCGTGAGTATTAAACGAGCGATCGCAATAACAACAACAACAATAACAACAACAACAACACCAACAACAACAACAAAGTTGGAGGGAGGGAGACAAAGATAATGAGACTAAATCACAAGAATGATGACTCGATGTTTCTTGGTGCAACGACACTTCCTGAAGCTAAACTATACACTATACATATTTTAGTAGCTAATGTGGATAGAGTTGGTTTAGTAGATAAAGATTACATACGAATACTAACTACAAGAGGAAATTTTATAGCCCAATGGACATTGTGGAAGAATCGCGCAAAAACAAGTATAAAGGACAAAGTAATTTGGAAAAACAAGTCTAGCATATAATTTCTGGTTTCCCTGATTTGTGGTTGTGTTAGAGCTCTGGTTTACTTATCAGGTCACCAAGATCACGAGACTAGGATCAGAAATAACATTAGCCAAGACTGTAGCATCTCAACCGAGGGAAGCTGGCCCTCAGACTGCGTCTCCATTCTGTCTAACGTTCACTGCAGACGTCGCGTTCCAATATCGGCCTTGCAAACCAAGCTGGTTTCTACGCTGTGGGAGAGGAATTAGATCTCTGCAACATAGTTCCCATGATACAGTACTCCGTTACCGGATCGGGAGGGTAATCTCTGCAGGATCCTCACTTCGACAGATGCAAGTCATTTTCACAGCCAGATAACCAAAACGTAAATGCATCAAACTAATAATTAACACTTGGGGCCTTCCATGGGATTCAGAAATCAAAATTATTCTATGATTATTACCATACATGAGATTATTAATTATTTATAAGTGTCGCCACTACTACTACTACTACTACTACTACTACTACTACTACTACTACTACTACTACTACTACTACTACTACTACTACTACTACTACTACTACTACTACTACTACTACTACTACTGCTGGTGCTGCTATTACTACTACTACTACAGCTACAACCACTGCTATTACTATTAATACTTATGCTACTGCCGCAACAACAACAACAACAACAACAACTACTACTACTACTACTACTACTACTACTACTACTACTACTACTACTACTACTACTACTACTACCACTACTACTACTACTACTACTACTACTACTACTACTACTACTACTAATACTACTACTACCACTACTACTACTACTACTACTACTACTACTAATACTACTATTACTACTACTACTACTACTACTACTACTATAACTACTACCTCTACAGCTACTACTACTTCTACTACTACTACTACTACTACTACTACTACTACTACTACTACTACTACTACTACTACTACTACTACTACTACTACTACCTCTGCAGCTACTACCTCTGCAGCTACTACTACTACTACTACTACTACTACTACTACTACTACTACTACTACTACTTCTACTACTACTACTAAGAATACTACCACCAGAACTATAATAATAATTACTATTATTATATTTAATCAGCTTATAAACCGAGGAGTCCACCGACAATAAACTACAGTTGTGGTAAGTCTTAAGTGTATGTCAACAGTAACATTGTCTGTAAATTGTTTACATATTGTACTTCATATCCTTCTGTGTAACTGCTATTTGTATCAATGTAGGCTCACAGGAGAATATTAATCCGTATTAGAGATTTTCTGTCAACTGATTCACATGTCATGTATATTACACGTTTATGACTGGTTCATTGGATCTATGTGTGCGTTAGACATTGTATGTGTGTCTGTTTGACAATCTGTGTGTGTATTTAACAATCTGTGTGTGCGTTAGACAATATATGTGTGTTAGACAATATTAGTGTATGTTTTAGAATATCTTTTTGTGTGTTAGACAATCTTTTTGTGTGTTAGACAATCTTTTTGTGTGTTAGACAATCTTTTTGTGTGTGTTAGACAATCTGTGTCTGTGTTAGACAATCATTACTTGTGTTAGACAATCTTTTGGTGTGTTTGACAATATGCCCATGAAGGCCTGTCAACCTCTACAGTTCTGGCCAACTTAATTTGCCTGAAAACTATAAACCAGACCACAACAACAATAATAAGCTTGGCAGAAACCAGCCGACCCGAATCTTGAGCCTTCAAATACGGAATTGTGGACTCAGAGCACGCCTGCATTGAATGGGTCTCACAGACTCTATCATATGATTTGAGCACTAATGGGAGCACTAATGGGAAGCATTAATGGGGAGCACTAATAGGATGCACTATTGTGGAGCACTAACGTATAGCACTAATGTGGGGCACTAATGGGAGCACTAACGTGGAGCACTAATGGGGATCACTAATTGCGAGCACTAAGTGGAACACTAACATGGGGCACTAATGTGGAGTGCCAATTTGGAGCATTAATGTGGAGCACTAATGGGGGAACTTGTGCGGGGCACTAATGGGGAGCACTAAGTGGAGCACTAACGTGGAGCACTAATGTTGAATACTAATGTGGAGTACTAATGTGGAGCACTAATTGGGAGCACTAAGTGGAGCACTAACGTGGAGCACTAATGTGGAGTACTAATGTGGAGTATTAATGTGGAGTACTAATGTGGAGCACTAATGGGAAGCACTAATGAGGAGCACTAGTGGGGAGCACTAATGTGGAGTACTAATGTGGATCACTAATGGGAAGCACTAATGGGGAGCACTAATGTGGAGTACTAATGTGTAGTACTAATGGGGGAGCACTAATGTGGGATACTAATGTGGTGTACTAATGTGGAGCACTAATAAGAGCACTAATGGGGAGCACTAATGTTGAGTACTAATATGGAGCACTAATGGGGAGCACTTATGGGGAGCACTAATGTGGGGTACTAATGTTGAGTACTAATGGGGAGCACTTATGGGGAGCACTAATGGGGAACACTAATAGGGAGCACTAATCCAACCATCATGTGCCATGCATATAAGCGTGGTCGGTCATGTTCTGCCACCTCACTCGATCACCAGCTCCGTGTTCCTTTCTTAACCCTTTGAAAATAAAGTTTTGTTGTTGTTGTTGTCTTGACCATGCCAAGTGGCCAAGCTATCCAGGTATTTACTTCTCAGTTTTTCCTTAGGTCTCTTCCCTTCCATCATGCCAGATGTCATCAAGTTCTCCAATTCATTTCTTCTCATAACATGCCCAAAATAATTTCACCGTCTACGTCTAATGTCTCTGATCAGTTTGCGATCTCCATTTGTTTCTTGAAGGACTTGTTCATTCGTTTTTTCTGTCTGTCCATGGTATTTGTTGCATTTTCCTCAGAAACCACATTTCCACAGCCATCAAGTGTTTTTCAGCTTGTCTGGTCATTTTCCACGCTTCACATCCATACAAAAGTGCACTTCTATGTAGCACTTCAACACTCTTTTTCTCGTTTCAATTGATATCTTTTTATTGATGAGTATATTTTTTATCTTGCAAAAGGCTACCTTCGCAATGACAATTCTTGTTCTAATTTCTTCAAGGCATCTCCCATCAGATCTCCCCCGATGGTGTTTCCACCTTGTCGTGGTGGGGCAGCTTGAGTTTCTCAATGACCCTGAGAGCTATGCCGACGGTAGCGTAGCTACAAGCAGAGCCTCCTAATCCGGACAGGTCAAAGGGTAGAGAACAGACAAACAGAAACACCCTGGTCCTCCAGATTCGAGGTTGAAGCGTGGGGTTAACATCCCCACCTTTGTAAAAACTATTTTGTTACG
>JACEFZ010004103.1:25000-77567 GCA_014155875.1 Cepaea nemoralis
AGAGCACTAAATGGGTGCACTAATGGGGAGCACAAATCTATTTTGAGCACCAATGTGGAGCACTAGTGTGGAGCACTAATGGGGAGCACAAAGGGGAGCACTAATGGGGAACACTAATGGGGAGCACTAATGGGGAGCCCTAATGTGGAGCACTAATGTGGAGCACTAATATGGAGCATCAAAGTAAACTACAAATAATGTCCCGTAAGACTGCCCTGACCACGCCGTACTGATGGAGGAAATGTGGCCAACAGGAGTCACCCTTCGGGACAAACTCCGTGGAGCCGAAAGGACTAAAACAGAACTGTCATGCTTGTGATTCATGTCGGAACAGACACATAGCAAACATTAGTCAGTTAAGAAGGAGAATTAATGCAAGCAAACAAATATGGCATCAGGCAACATTATCTTCATCACAACCAATACAGTACGATGATGCCATTAAAAGACAACTAGCTACTTGCATTACAGGAAATATTATTGTAGATGCTTGAATACTAATGAGGAAGAAACAGACAAGAAGCTAATGAAACTAAAATCAAGTAACAATTAAAGGCAAGTGATACTCGGTAAGGTGACGAAGTAACTAGATGTTCGAATGTCGGATTGGTGGTCATGGTTTCGCCCCGTATTGGATCGGATTCGGATTTACCTGAGCTGCAATGGTGGACCCAGCCTAAAATGGGTACCAGGATATGTCTCTGGGTGTAAAGGCGGCCGGCATGATACTGACCACATCATCCACTGAGTGCCGATTGGTCTATACAAATACAAGGTCTAGCGCCGTAAGCCACAGGCGTGCAAAAGTGTATAAAAGAGTTCATTATTCAATTTCATACTTAATATATAGTCTGTACTGAGATGGTTTCAGATGGTAAGTTTGAGTTTAGTGGTCTATATGATGTTCTGTGGAAGACGTGTTTCACTGCTGGGCGGTGGAGTATGCTAAGCTTGTTTTGAATACGTCAACCATAGGATTGGGGTTTTGTAATGTATGTAGGGGTTCACTGTGTCTGTACAAATTATACTTAAACAACGGCATAAAGTAATTTGGAGCACATTGAGATATGAAATAAAGGAGGCCACGAACATTTTCAGAATGTGTAAATCTCGTGCCTGAATTATTACAACTCTAGCTATTTCAGCAGAGGAAGGTAAATATAGACAAATGGAACAGATACAGTAATATAGAATAGCTGTATAGAGTGGAAATATTGTGTCATATGGAAGGACAGTGCAAAGACACGTTGAAAATACCAAGTAATATTAAAGAACAGTGTTGAAACAAGTGGAAAAGATAAGGGAATATAGAAGAACATTATAGAGGAAAATGGAAACAATCAAGTAATATGGAAGAACAGTGTAGAGACAACTGAATCAGATAATGTAATATGGAAGAACAGTATAGAGACAAGAGGAAAGACAAAGTAATATAGAAGCACTTTGTAGAGACAAGTGGAAAAGACAAAGTAGTCTGGAAGAACAAATATGGCAGTTGATTCATGGTTTCCTGATTTGTGGTTGTGTTACGAACTCCGGTTTCATTATCTGGTCAGCAAGATCACTAGGAATAGGAATCAGGAGGACTGACATTAGCCAAGACCGTGGAGCATCTCAACCGTGTGAGACCGATCCATAGCCTGCTGTCTACATTCTCCCTAAGTTGACTGTAGACGTCAAGTTCCAACATCGGCCTTGCACACCCCGCTGGTTTCTACACTTTAGGAGGGGAAGGAGAGCTCTACAACATAAGTCGCATGATATGGTACTGGGTACGTTACTGGGTCGGGAGAATAATCTCTGTACCAACCTCACTTCGGCATATGCAAATCATGTTCAGAGCCAGATAACCCGAAAGTAAATGTATCAAACTAAAAATGTACATTGTCTTCCATGTGATTCGGAAATCAAAATTATTCTATAATTATTTATAAGTGTTAATGCTACTACTACTACTACTACTACTACTACTACTACTACTACTACTACTACTACTACTACTACTACTACTACTACTACTACTACTACTACTACTACTACTACTACTACTAGTACTACTACTACTACTACTACTACTACTACTACTACTACTACTACTACTACTGCGCTGCTGCTGCTGCTGCTGCTACTACTACTACTACTACTACTACTACTACTACTACTACTGCTATAAATACTACCTCTACAGCTACTACTACCATCTACTACTTCTACTACTACTACTACTACTACTACTACTACTACTACTACTACTGCTGCTGCTGCTGCTGCTGCTGCTGCTACTACTACTACTACGACTACTACTACTACTATTACCACTACTATTACTACTACTATTACTACTGCTGCTGCTACTATTTTAATAATTATTATTGTTTTTATTATATTCAAGCAAATTATGAAGTAAAGATTTCACCGAGACCATTGTACTATTCTGGTAAGGCTCCAAATGTATGGCACTAGTAACATTGTAAGTGAATTGTTTATATATTGTATGTGGTATCGTTCAGGGTAACCGCTATTTGTGTGTCAATGTAGGTTTGCAAGAGAATATTAATCCGACTTACACTTTTTCACAGGACAAAACGGACAACAGATCGCTTGATCATATAACAAATAATCAGTTATCCATTATCAGTTATCAGTTGGGGCATCTTCATTGCACTCCGGACATGTCCATAGGTGCTCAGATCCTCCCCCCCCCCCCCCCACCAGCATATGCATCAGCGTCCGGTGGCTAATAGTGCCAGTTCTGTGTTGGTTGACGAGGCACCTCGTTTTCCCGATGTACCTCTCGTGTCTGACCGTGCCAATTCTAACTCCCAAGTCTTTCATCCTGACAGCTATGTGGATTCACTGACGTCAAAGTCCTCTGTTCTCAACATGTCTTTAAGGACGTTAATAAACTGCCAAGTCAAGATTGGAACGTCATGTTTAGTCTGCGAACAGCTCGCAACTGATTCACATGTGCGTATCACAAATTTAAGACTGGTTCATCAAATCGTTGAGAGTGCGTTAGCCAATCTCTGTGTATGTTTGACAATCTATGTGTGTGGTAGTCAATCTTTGTGTGCGTTAGCCAATCTGTCTGTCTGTCTGTCTGTCTGTCTGTCTGTCTGTCTGTGCGTGCGCGTGCGCGTACGCGTGCGTGTGCATATGCGTGTGCGTGTGCGTGTGCGTGTGTGTGTGTGTGTGTGCATGCGCGCGCTAGGTAGTTAGACAATATTTGTGGGCGTTAGACAATCGATGTTTGCGTTAGACAATCTTTGTCCGTGTTAGAAAATCATTATGTGTGTTAGACAATCTCTTTGTGTATTTGACCATATCCCCATGACGGCCTGTGAACCTCTACAGTTCTGTCCAATTTACTTTGCGTCAAAACTATAAACCAGAACACGACAACACAAATGAGCAAGGCAGAAACGGGCCGATCAAATCAACGGACTTCAAATTGTGAATTATAGACTGCATCGAATGGGTCCCCCTGACTCTAGCACTATACTTACGCGGAGCACTAATGTGGAGCGGTAAAATTGAGCACTAATTTGGAGCACAAATGTGGAGCACTAATGTGGAGCACTAATGTGGAGCACTAACGTGGAGCATTAATATGGAGCACTAAAATCAATGGCAAACTACTGAGCGTAATCTTGCCAAGAAATCAACATACAGCTGAAAGATGCTGGTGTTGACAGCGATGTCCTGTAAAGGATATGCAAAAAAAAATTTTTTTTTAGCAATAATGTGGAGCATTCATATGGAGCACTAACGTGGAGCACTAATGTCGAGCACTAATGTGGAGTACTAATTTCGAGCACTAATGTGAAGCACCACAGCAAACTACAAAGCATGTCCAGCAAGACTGCCCTGACTTCGCCGCACTGATGGAGGGAATGTGGCCAACAGAAGCCACGCTTCAGTAAAAAAAATTCTCTGTAGACCGGTGAAAACCTCAAGCGAACTTTCCTGTTTGTGATCCATGTCGAAATAGACACATAGCAAACATTTGCCATTCAAGAAAGAAAACTTATGAGAGTAAACAAAATGTAATTTACAACTTTCGTCTTCATTCCACGAACAACTGTTAGGGAATGTTGTTAATACAACACTAGCTACTGTAAGGGAATGTTATCACTACAACACTAGCTACTGTTAGGGAATGTCATTAATTCAGCACTAGCTACTGTAAGGGGAGGCCATTAATACAACACTAGCTGTTATAAGAGAATATAATTGATACAACACCATCTACTATAAGCAAATGTCATTGATCTTCTTCTTCTTTTCTTCTTTTTGTTCGCTCGCTTAAACTCGAGCGTTGTCCTTACACACTGTTTAAAGTAGTAAAGGACTGAGTTTTGCGTGTGGGCTTGCTTTCCTTTTTAAAGGTGTCCCTCGCCACTCAGGCGAGCCCACTCCGACTTCAGAGGTATGTCATTGATAATCCTGGCGATATGATGAGATACCAGCTGAACTAATTAAAGCGGAGAAGAAGAAAGCATGCACAACTATCACGCATTAAGTAAAAGATATGGAAATATGGTATATGGCCAAAAGATCGGAAGAGAGCTATCTTCATTCCAATACCAAAAAAACGGCAAACCTGAAATTATGAACCAACTGTAGAACTGTTGCCCTGATCAGCAATGCGAGTACAATTCTACTAAACATCATAATGGGAAGACTTCGTAAGAAAATGGCAGATGATTCGAGCTGGATTTAGACAAGGTAGAGGGGCAAGATATAACATACTCATAATGCGTTTAATAACAGAGAAGTGCAGAGAATTTAATGTAAACCTATTCTTATGTTTTGTGGATTGTTCAAAGATATTTGACAGTGTACACATCAGAAACTTTGTGAAATCATGAGAATTTGGGCTTTCCATCACATGTAGTACAAGTCATAACAATGCTCTATCTAGACCAACAAGCAGCAGTTAGAATAGATGGCGAGACATCATACTGGTTTCACATCAAACATGGAATCCGTCAGGGCTGTGTGCTGTCACCCTATTTGTTTAACCTGTACGCCGAAAATATAATGAGAAATGTAAGAGATGATATAACCACGGAGCAGTATGATGCCCTAAATATAGGTGGTCAAGAAATACCAGATATTCGATGTGCTTATGATACAGTATTACTATCAACATCACATAATGGTATAGAAAACATAATAACCTCAACATAAGAAATAGTGAAAATCACAACTTATATCTTAACATAGCAAATACACATATAATGCATACAAACAAAACTACTATAAAGAAAGAAATATATGTTAATGAGGACAGATTTGAGGTGGTTGAAAATTTCGAATATCTTGGGTCATTGATTACCAACAACGGTGACACAATTACAGAAATTAAATGATGACTATCAATTGCTCTTCAAAGATTAAAACTGAATAAATTATGGAGTGGGATAGATAGAACTACAAAAAGTAGATTTTTAAGAGCATGCGTCTTTCCCATTGCAACATACGCTTGTGAGACCTGGATACTTACTAAACAAGCTGAATAGCGCATAAATGCCTTTCAATATAAATGTTATAGACGCGTTCTAAGAATATCTTGGGTAAAGAAAATAACAAATGCATCCATACTTCAAGAACTGAATATTGAAGAGGATTGGCTATTAAAAACGATAAAATAAAGAAAACTTATATATTTTGGTCACTTGAAACGCCATGAAAGTTTGGAGAGAACAATATTGTAGGGGTATATGCCTTGGGAAAAGAGGAAGAGGAAGGCCAAAGAGACGATGGGTGCAGGATGTGGCGGATGATCTCCAAATGGATGTATGGGACGCGGGACATCGTGCTTGTGATCGAGAAGTTTTCCGGAAGGTTATTATGGGAGCGAGGTTCTGCAAAGGACATGCTACTGAATGAATGAATGAACATTCCTAGCTACTGCAGGTGAATGCCATTGATACAATACCATCCACTGTAAAGATATGTCCCGAGGGCTGTGATGTCGGTTCTTGACAGAAATCAACCAGTTAATCAATTGTACATTCAACATTTCATTAGAGTGATATATTTCTGTTTTGTTTTTTTAAGACGAAGACTCGCATCTAGAGCTTCAAGTCCCTGTACTGGCCAGCGCTCCTGTTATACATGTAACCAAAGTCCTTCAGTCTGCAGGTTTGTATTTGTGCTGTTGGTCTTGTCTCTATATTTTAGAGTTACAACTTGCGAAAACTAGCATCTTTCCCGTGGCAACAAATGTATGTGCTTCATGGGTCATTTCACAATAAATAATGAGGAAAATCGTGGCACTTGAACTTACATGTCACAGACATTGTCTTTAGAATATCGTGGACTAATAACATAGAAAAAATCCTGACATTTTACAAGATATGAACATTGAAGGAAACTCGGTCGTAAAAATATTCTGGTCTCATAAACTGACACACATTACACCTTAATATAGATTGTAAAGAACACAGAGTGGAAGCATGGTTCCTGAAGGAAGAGTCAGGGGTCGATCAGTAGGACGACGGACACAAAACGTTGCAGACACGTGTGGGTATGAGAAAGGAAAACGGGCCGGGGGTCAATAACTCTCTCGCGGGCCATGATGAGAGCGACGTACTGCTAACATCCTGCTACACGATTATTTTATGAGGTTATGTGTACATGAGGTTACTTGTATATTTACGTGAGGTTGTGTGTATATGTGAGTGTACAAAATATAACAGGCCAATATGTCTAAGAAGCTCAACGAATAAGAAAGAAAAACATACAGGCGGACGATTCAATCAAAGTCTTTATCAACGAAACAACAAACCGAGCCACGAAACCCAGCCACTAAACTGAGACGCAAAAGTGAGTTACAAAACTCAGCCACAAATGAATATTTATGGTATGTGTGGCCGTGGCACACTCACAGTCGAAGCCTGGCCACGCACTGTCTGGGGGTGATATTCATTGTCTGATCTATGGGAGGTAACTGGAAGTCCTGTGGTGATGGATATTCGTTCACAATGAGAATGATTCTTTACAAACCAGACCAGCATTTAGATTGATGACCGCAACTATTGTCTTGTACACTCCCAACACACATATAGATAATAGAATGATGACTATATGTTGTTGTCTGTTCAGGTGTAATCTCAATGTAGATTATAAAATTTTAGCTATATATTATCAGTTCAGTTCTAACATGAATGCAGATTATAGAATTCATCCATCCATCAATCATGTGCCGTGCTGATAAGCGTGTCACAGTCCTGCACTCAGGCAAACCTCATCTGTACCTCACAAATAATAATAATATGCACAGATGTTTTCTCTACAATATTTATTCAGGCAAGCCTGACAATTCTCTAAGGCGTTCTTTGCCTGTACATAAATAGAGAATACTTATTAATCACATTACACAATGTATGAATTCACAACACACTCTCGCTAAACATTGCATGCGTTCATAGACAATAACTTAGAACAACGTCCAGTCAGAAAGCCGTCTGTCCCCCGTCTGTCTTAACTCAGCTCGCAGCTTGCCTACGCGGTCAAGCTCCCTCGTGGGGTGCGTGCTAATCCCTTTGCACACAGCACTATCGTCTCTGCCTTCTAGAGTCCTGTTCTACTTCACGTTGTCACGTCTACGTCTGCCGCCCCCTATTCCTGGGTCGGTCCCTCTATTGTCCTAACTATAACACGTTAGTGTTCCCACCCGAGTCTAGTCATATCTGTTATTACGTCCTGGCTTGGGTGCTGTCTCTATTCAGTCTATACCTTTATAGACGTCCTGTCTCTATGTCCTATAAGTCCTCACCCCTCTACTGTCACTAGTCTGTCTCAGTACAGTGTAGGACCTTGACATTCTCCCGTCGTCCGTCGTTTTGCGTCACTAGATTAATGTAGTAAGTTTGACGCAATGTCGTCGTAGCATATAAAATTAGTCTGATCTAATTTAGTCAAGGGGTACACTGTTCTAATCTACGGTCCACTTCTGTCTTTCAATAAGTCTGGTCACAAGTTGTTGTATCCAGCCTACTGGTTATAGATCAGCTTCACACATCTCCACTCTAAACAAGAGTCACTACATTACTCTCTTGGGAGCTGTGTTGAACCAGGGCGCGTTAACAAAACTCAGCCCCTCAAAATATTGATTGACCAATATCCCAAAACAAATTGCTCCTGTTTAGGATGCAATACATGAATATAATTCATGGCTCCCGTGAAATGTACTTTCACTTCTCTTGTTAGTTGTGTGTATGCTGATGTTAGCCTATCTTGCTTTCGCGTGTAGCTAAATATTCAACTTGCCCTCCCACTCATTGTAAGTCTGTGGTGTCCCTTTGATCAAGTGTTCCATCCCTTAGAAATCAACTGCTGTTTGTAAATTTATCTGTTTGTATTCCTGGTTGTCTGCGTGTAAATATTTAATTTATATGTGTTGCAATTAGGAACATAACCCTATGCCTATAATTGATGTATTAAGGTTTTCGAGCATCACGGATAGGCCAATGTTCGTCATAAAGTAATGCGTATGCTTAATTCATGACGCATTCCGCCGATCTGGGATCCTAGAAAACAACTATTGCTTCAATGCAATAGTGGCTGCAACACACATGAAACTACACACATCACATGGTTTACACAGAGGACGAGCACGAGTCATAAAAACACATGTGTGCGAAAAAATGCACAAATCTTCATTCCAATATTTTACTTCTCTCATTTGTCCGTTTACTCATCTCATTCTTCACTTTCTCGCACATTGTCATTCATATTTTTTTAAAATGTATTTTGTAATGACAAATTAAAATGGGCTCGTTCTAAACAATACGGAGCCGAAAATTAAAGTAGATTTCTCTATCACTATGTTATATACAATTTTGAATGTGTTGGATAAGGCAATATAGTGAAAGCTAACTAAATGTAAATGTTTCTAACTAATCTAATGTCTAATTGGATATACAAGTCAATCAATTGACGGTGTCTAACGTTACTATCATTCTACACTATGATGCTTAAGAAACTAACTAAGGTATATAATCTAAGTTTAAAAAAAAATGACTACTAAGGGAAGTAAGTTAACTAAATGTTGGTTTATGATGTAACGTAAAAAAAATATGTTATTAAATAAATAGAGGATGTTATTAAATTAAATAATACAACTAATCTATTTAAGTAAATGATAATTGTAATAAACAAGTTAATTTAAATTAAGTAAATGAATAATGACTGATGTTAAATCTAAGTATATAATTAAATAAACTATCAATGTATGGATGTTTCTAAGGGAAGGTAATTAACTAAATTAAACACTTTAAGAAAAATGTGTTAGTTCCCTTAAATAAATTAATATCAATGTTTCTAAATCTATTTCTAAATTAATCTATTTTATTTCTAACTCAATCTAAATATATTACCTCGCCGTTTTAATTGGCTTCATTGGTAGTAGTCTCAATAGAGAACTATTTAATCTAATCTAATTATCTAAATATACATAAAATATACATTTATAACTATAAAACTCCTGTAAAGGTGTCTAATCTAATTAAATCATAATATAGCTGCAATTGTTTTAAATAAGCTCACCGTTGGAATATTAGTGGTTCTTCTATTACTACTAGTTCTACTACAATGAACCACTCAATAGCTTTAATGCAACCTCATTAAAATACTATAATAATAATATTACATACATGTTATATGCACAGACATGTTATACAATCACTAAACTAACTAACTAATTGTAGGTCCAGGCGATGGTGATCACGATGTGTCGTTCCTCTGGGTTCTTCCTTACAATCGTCTATATACAATGTTAACTGCACTCTAAGTGACTCTGTAGCGTATAACAATATGTTCACCATAGTCTCACAGTTTATATGTCCTAGTAGACTCTAAATGTAATGTTCTTGGTATATGGCATTACTAGAGTTCGTGGTAAGTTATCGTGTTAATATTTACATTGTCTTATCTTTTACCACTACTAGCACAGTACATATGTGAGCTACTTAGTGCTTAATGTAGATACCTATGGCAGTGCTACATCTGCCTTCTCCATCACTTCAATACCTGATGGTCTCGTCAAAAGGTCTGCAAGGTTATTATTACTTCCTTTAATGTGTTTAATGCTGAAGGAGTAATTCTGGAGAATCAAAGCCCAGCGATAGATTCTGTTGTTTTTCGGCTGACCTTTCTCCATAATTAAAAGGGGGGAGTTGTCGGTCTGTACTGTAAAGTGAGTTCCAGCTAAGTATGTATGAAGCTTAGTTATACAATATACAATAGCGAGAGCTTCCAACTGAGAGACATCATACCGTGCTTCAGCTTTTGTAAGCTTCCGGCTCAAATACACGATAGGATGAAGGATCTTTTCGTGTTCTTGGAGTAGTACACCAGAGATCGTTGTTGCACTGGCGTCACATCTAAGAATATATTGCAACTCAGGGTTAGGCAAGCGTAAGATGGGAACTCTGCTGAACATGTACTTTAATTCTGACATAGCATTCTGTAAAATAGCATCTTGAACGTTTATCTTCGCAGAAGATTTTAATAGGTCCGAAAATACACACGTTATTTGTGCCAAATTGGGGATAAATTTGCTGTAATAATTTACTAGCCCCAGCAAGCTTCTTACTTGCTTTTTTGTTGTTGGAATAGTAAGATTCAGAATTTTAGTAATAATTTTGTTGTCGGTCTTTAACTGGCCCATTGGAAATTGTGTGGCCAAGGAACTCTATCTCCTCCAACGCCAACTCGACTTTTGCCAGGTTTTACTGTCAGTCCAAACAACTTTATTCTGTCGAAAACGAGTCTTAAAGTTTGTAGATGTGTTGTCCAGTCTGTCCTACCTGGTGTGTCTGAGGAAATTTCCTTGTATTCTGTTAGTAATGCTGTTGTTTGCTGTTTCTGTTCGTTTGTCATCGTAGGCCCTAAATGTATGTTGCTGAATGTTGTGTTGCTTTCTACCGTCGGTACTGGTAATTCAAAGTCATCTTCTTCTGTCTGGTCAATGACTGTGGCTGAAATGTGTTCGTCTTCTATATCGTCCACTAATGTGTTTGTCATTTGTTCGTCTGCTGTCTGGTTTATTGGTATGGTTGCGTCCTGTTGTTTACTAGTTTTCGACCTAGTAATTGCATTAGCCTGTTGTAAAAAGGTTTCTCTCCAGGCTGTTATCTCGTCAGTGGTACGCTTCTGCAGCTGTGGCAAACGGCCAATTATCAGATCTGCACATGGTTTTTCTAAGACCGCGCACGTAAAGGTGCCAGTCAAAAAAGGTGTGTTTATATTAGCTCTGGCTAACGGGTATGTCTCTATTGTACCAGAAAAGTGCGGCAATTCACTGTTTCACCCGTGTAATCTTCTGGCTTGGCCAGTTCCCTTTTTAAACCGATTAATGTGCTGCCACTATCGAGCAGGAGTTTACATGGAATGTTATTGACTATTCCGTGGTAGAATTTCAAACTGCCTCTGGAGGCTACTGCCGCGTTTGCATTCTCTAATGAACACGGGACTGTGTGCCCACATTTCAGTTTCCCATTATCATGAAACTGGTGGCATGTTGTACAACTACTGTAATCTAACACATCAACTGCTGATGCTACATTGTCTTCATTCTCACACATTTCTTCCAGATCACTTCCACTCTCTGACGATGACTCAACTAATGCTGCATTCACTGCTTTCAACTTCTTTCTTCCAATACACGCAGAGGAATAGTGGCCAAAACAATGGCAAAAGAAGCATTTAACAGCACGTCTAAAGGTTTCTCTCTTAGAATGCTGTTTCTTTATGACCATCTCTAAGTGTTCTGGATATTTCGGGTTCTTATCACACATCGAGTATTCTGGATGTTGAAATCTACAATAAGGACACTGTTGTACATTGCCTCTTTGCTTTTCCCTAAATTTGTATGGTTTTTGTGGTCTTCCCATAGCAGCAGCTACAATCTCACTTTCTTCAGTAATAGACTTAAACACATCCCTGTTTGAAGAAAAATAGGCGGACCCCCGTTTCTCAAGCTCTTCAATGGAATCTACATCTGATTGTTGTAAAAATTTGGCAAATGGACTAGGAATAGTGGAAATAATTTTGTCCATAATTATGAGATCCCTAAGTTTGTCATAACTGTTGTTAATTTTAGAAGCTTTAAGCCATTTATTACATACATCTTGCACTGTTGAGACGTAGTCAATGAAGGTTTGATTGCTCTTAGGCTTTAGCTTGGAAAATTGAATCTGGTACCCTGGGGCGTCTAAGAGGAAATGCTGCATTACCCTTTGATGGATGTATTCGTAGTTGTTTCTAAGGTCTTGGGGAATGGACTCTATTACCTTTAAGGGCTCCCCCGACAAATTCTTCATATAGATTAATGCCCAATGTTCTTTCGGTATTTCCTGGGCCTTTAGCTGGTATTCTACGTTTTCTGACCATGCTGAGATGGAATCCCCTTGGCAGAATGGCTTTATGATCCCTTTGTACTTGGCAAACTTATTTTCTTCTTCCTTACTTTTAATTTTAGTAGTAGCTATATGGACATGAGACTCGATTTCGAGCTCCTTCATTTTAATCTGTGTTTGACTTTTAATTTCCACTTGTTTTAATCTATTTGTCTCAGCTACCTCTTGTTGTTTTAACTTAGTACCTTCCGCTATCTCGGCGAGTTCCTTCTGGTGTAACCGTTCTTTTGCCCTTTCATCTCTGTCTGCTGCAGCTTGTCTATCAGTGTGTTCTCTAAATTCAGCCTTTGCCCATTTCTCTAGTTTATCTCCACTGTAACCTAGTGCTACCCCCGCATCTATACACTCCTTAAGTGTAGACATGGTTAATGTTTATATTTCACACACTCTTACATACAATACTGATGACTTGTAAAATGCTTGATTTATGGTGAAAATGAAACCCCAACAAATGTAGATGCTGTTTTACTTTATGCACGTCACAATTATATGTACTTATCTGATCAGTTGAAAATGATCAGGATCTTTCTTTCAGTTGGGAGAGAATGCTACTTTCAGCTAGATGTTGTCAAAAATTTCGTGCGCATCCTGACGTGTAGAGCGCAAACAATTAGCATTTTTTTACATGAATGATTATTACAGAAGTTAACAAAATGCACTCCAAGTTTTCTATACTTGTTTCCTGTAGAAACTGGAATGAGGTATATTAACTTTAAATTAATTAATTAATATTTGTCGTCATGTCTTGTCTGTCGTAAAGTTCTCAAGTTTGACCTTCAACTGAAACGTTTGTAACAACAATCGTTAACACATCACAATACATTACATTCCACTGCGATCAATATCGTTACACTAACAAACTTGCGACGGCAATCAGGTCACTGCCAGGTCACTTTGTGTACTTCACCAACTTTTATTCTGACATTTTTCCCCGCTGTGATTTATTTACACAAGCACTTTTAGTTTTAACTCAATGATACATCAGTGTTGTAATTTTATTTCTGCACCTCACACATCTGGATATACGTTTAAATACAGGTGCAGTGTCAGATACTTTTTACTCCCTGCATTTCAGCACTCTGGGTATGGGTTTATTTCCGTGACTTCTGACACCAAAAGCGGGTTGCCTGTCACAGTCCTGCACTCAGGCAAACCTCATCTGTACCTCACAAATAATAATAATATGCACAGATGTTTTTCTCTACAATATTTATTCAGGCAAGCCTGACAATTCTCTAAGGCGTTCTTTGCCTGTACATAAATAGAGAATACTTATTAATCACATTACACAATGTATGAATTCACAACACACTCTCGCTAAACATTGCATGCGTTCATAGACAATAACTTAGAACCACGTCCAGTCAGAAAGCCGTCTGTCCCCCGTCTGTCTTAACTCAGCTCGCAGCTTGCCTACGCGGTCAAGCTCCCTCGTGGGGTGCGTGCTAATCCCTTTGCACACAGCACTATCGTCTCTGCCTTCTAGAGTCCTGTTCTACTTCACGTTGTCACGTCTACGTCTGCCGCCCCCTATTCCTGGGTGGGTCCCTCTATTGTCCCAACTATAACACGTTAGTGTTCCCACCCGAGTCTAGTCATATCTGTTATTACGTCCTGGCTTGGGTGCTGTCTCTATTCAGTCTATACCTTTATAGACGTCCTGTCTCTATGTCCTATAAGTCCTCACCCCTCTACTGTCACTAGTCTGTCTCAGTACAGTGTAGGACCTTGACAAGCGTGAGTTGTCATTTTTGCCATCTCACTCAATCACCAGAGTCGTGGATCAGCTCCGTGTTCCTGTCTCGACTATGCCACGTGGCCAAGCCATCCATGTATCTACGTGTCGGTCTTCCCCTTGGTCTCTTCCCTTCGATCTTGCTAGTTGTCACCAAGTTCTCCATGTAGAACAGACTAACTAAATGCTATTGTTTGTGGAGTCCTAACTTTAATGTAGATTATAGAATGATGTACATTTGCTATTGTCTGTCTACTTATAACTCACGTATAGATTACGTGATTACACAAGGGTGCAGTCATGTGTGAGGCAACCAGGACTGCAAGAGCTGTAAAGAAAAGGCAAGACAGAAAAACCACTGCAGGAAATCCTCCTCCAGAAACGTCAAGCATTCTTTGTCCACATTGTCAAAGAACATTTCGAGCCAAAATAGGCCTTATCAGCCATCTTAGAACCCACGGCTCCATACTTTCAACCCCACTGGATGAAATGAATGGTCATCATCATTCTTGATGGACAAACAACAACAACAACAACAACAACAACAACAACAACAATAACAACAACAACAACAACATAGATTACAGAATAATTAAATACGATTGGCTGTCCACTTCTAACTCACATATAGTTTATAGATTGATTATCATATGCTATTGTCTGTCCAATTCTAACTTTTCTAATGCCTGATTACTTTCCCAAGGTGTAGTTATAAATTGATAACCATATACAATTGTCTGAATATGTATCCAAGGTGAAGGTTATTCGTAGAATGGCAGCTATATATACTATTAACTCCCCAGTGACCTCACCTCTCTGCAGGAACACGTATACTTTGACGCATGACCAACTAGGCACTACTAGGGGTAACTGAGCGGTGTCTGAGGGTTGTTTGAGGAGTGTATTAGGTGTGCATGAGGGGTGTATGAGGTGTGGATGAGGGGTGTATGAGGGGTGTATGAGGTGTGTATGAGGAGTGTATTAGGTGTGCATGAGGGGTGTATGAGGTGTGTATGAGGGGTGTATGAGGGGTGTATGAGAGTTGTATGAGGGGTGTATGAATTGTGTTTAAGGAGACTCTGAGGGATGTATGAGGGGTGTCTTAGTGGTCTCAGCAGGTTCTAAAATAGATATGTATGTGTATAATGTGCAGATTATAGAATTATTACTATATACTCTTGTCTGACTATTTATCCAATGTGTAGGTTGTATAATGATTAATATATACAATTGTTTGATGGGACGCAGAGGTGTTTCCAAGCCACCAGGGCTGTGTTCTATACTGGCCAAGACCTATTGACACGTCCTCGCCGAGCGTCCTGGGCAACAGGTCCCTTTCGGGTCCTGGCTAAAGTCAGTAAGATCGCCGATTCCTCCGAAGTCGGAGAGTGTCTGCCTGCACGGCGAGGAACCACCAGTCTGCATACCAATAATCCAGACATGGGACAACGGATACTCACAAAAGTCTCAGGTCCGGTATGACATCACACTGATGTTGGACAACAGGATGCCTTCATCCGACATACAGATCTTCGCGCTAGAGCTCACAGCCAGCGAACAAAAGCAAGCAAGCGAACTATTGTTTGATCATCTATCCAAGGTGTTTGTTATATCATGGTTGCTATATACTATTGTTTGATAACCTCGCTAAGCTGTAGGTTATAGAATGATATTATATACTATTGTCTATTACCTCTCCAAGCTGTAGGTTATAGAATGATCACAATGTTCCAATTTCCTTTCACCCTTGCCAATTTTACTCCCAGGCACGTACGAGGTCGAGCTCAACTGGGAAGGGGACCCAGAACTACACAACTTCAAGCGACATTGCCGGAAAAACCCAGGTCACGACACGTTTATACCAGTTCACGAATTTGGCCCAGAACATCTTCCAGCTCTCTATAGAAATAATTTAATTACTGAACTTGTCAAATGTCTGTCAACCTTGACAGTACGACTTAGAGTTGACAAGATCAGTCTCTCCAGGCCAAACCCCCCATACCCACCCATCCCTCGACGTGATCATCTCGGCAGAGACTGTTCCATCAACGGAACTGGCCACGTCACTAGCGCTGTTGTATGTTCAGAAGCGACAGATATCACTTGTGCTTGTCCACAGTGTCTGGAATGTGGCAATCCAGTGAGAACTTTTGCTAAAATCTTCATCCAAACAGCAGCCCACGTGGTGCATGATGACCTGGAGGCTGCAAACACATCTTGCTATTTTAATTATGTAAAGGATATCGATGGCCTGGATATGGCCGTCATGGTCCAAGGGACAAAAGGAGTTCAGATTGACGTCAAGGAAGACCGGTGCTGGATGTTCGGCTACACCCACGATCTATCTCTGGCGAGGAAGCTGGGGGTCATGTCAGACAACTATCAAAAATTGCGGAAAGAAGTTAGAGACAAGTACTGTGTGAACTGGTCAGACATCCCTGAGGATAAACTGACAATCATTGTGTCACATCCACACGGCTGT
Source organism: Cepaea nemoralis (assembly GCA_014155875.1). Classification (NCBI taxonomy): domain Eukaryota; kingdom Metazoa; phylum Mollusca; class Gastropoda; order Stylommatophora; family Helicidae; genus Cepaea; species Cepaea nemoralis. The sequence continues at coordinate 41,649 of JACEFZ010004103.1, forward strand.
AGCAAGTATGTCACCGTTGGAAATACCCAAGACAGACTGGCAGCACCGGATGATGCTGACTGGACTCAGTACAGCTACACGACCCCAACATGTCCAGGTTCGAGTGGAGCCCCGATCTTTATGCTTGGCAAACATGGCTACATCGACAACCATCACCACAGTGGTACTGTCCCTGACACTGGGCTGAATGTCAGCACGTTTGGCTTGTTCTGATCATTTAGATTGAATGTCAGCACGTGTCTCGTGTACTAATCATTCAGACTGAATGTCAGTGTATTAATTTCCACTGTTTGTACATACAGTGAATCAGCCGGAGGCATGTGGGGGAGGTGTGACTGAGAGGTTACAATTCTATTTCAGACAGCAGTTACTGAGTTCAAATTCCAGCAATACAGAGGATCAAAAACTGGAGAGGTTTAAGCGGGGAGTAAACGAAGAGTCTATACCAGGGGTGCGTAAACTATGGCCCGCGGGCCGCATGCGGCCCGCCAACTGATTTTATGCTTCCCCCGAGGGCATTTATAAATAAAAATGTTTACTTGTTTTTTAAGTTATTTTGTTGAATTTTACAGAATTTCAAGTACCGTTATGATTGTTTTAATATTTGTGATTAAATTTCTTTCTAATTACCTATTTTTGTAAACAGTCCCTGACCTTCGTAATGTAATGCTTCTTCTTCTTTCGTTCGCCTTAAATATGTCTATAACTGTAATGTTGCCCCTTTTATGAATTTAACTGTCCTTTTTCAGCAGTCCATAGAATTTATCTTCCACTGTCGACTCTCTAGGCCAGACGGCTTGCCTAGACATGTTGTAATTTGGGCAGTCTCTGAGTATGTGCTCTGCTGCCTGAGACGCCAATCCACATTTGTACATGGCTGATTCATCAATTTTGAATCTTGTGTACATGTGGTTGCGTAATCTATTGTGTCCTGTTCCGAGGCGCAGAATAATGACTTGTTCTGGTCTGTCCATAACGTGAGCAGGTTTTAGTGGCCTTCAGACTGATTTGATCATTCATTTTTTTGGTGGTATGTAACGGCACACCAGGCTGTTCTTCTTTTGCTCCTTCCTTAGCCAATCGATCAGTTCTGTCGTTTCCAGGTATTCCACAGTGGGATGGTATCCACTGTATGGTGACCTTATGCTGACTGCTAAGTTCAGAAAGTAGTGTCCTTAGTACTGGCGATTTCCCAGACATCATTTCGTTTTCGTTGAGCTGAGTTTCTTGCAAGCAACATACGCTTACCTTTTCTGGCCCAAGATGTTTTCTAGTTCTATTTTATTGTTGCTGACTCCCTCCGCATTCCAGTGCATTAGTTTTAGTCTTTGTTTGGTATGGCCAGACGCTCTATTCTCAGGTCCCCTGGCTCCACACGACATCTGAAAAGGACCTCCAGTAGCTGTGGTTGGACCCTTTCGAGGCATAGTGCCCGGCACTGCACCTGCCTGGGAGTCCAAAGCAGGATGAGCACCATAACATTTAGCAGTAGTCGACATATATCATTACGCGTTATTACGTGGCATCCTGATTTCTGTGGTTCGCCTCCTGGCTGGTTGCCTCTGGCTTCAGCACCTTTTCCTTTGCTAGAGCAGACTGTGGTCTTACTCGAGTTTAGGTTGTGGGCACGCACACACATGTCTGCGCATGCATATACGTGCATACACATCTAAAGCGTTTTGATTATTTCTCGGCACCAGTGACTCGCCATGCCCCTTCTCCTGTTAGTTGAAAGAGTTCCGCAACGAGAAGACCAAGAGTTGGACTTTTGCTGCAAAGGTGATGAATGCACGAGCCACTGGGGTATTTATGCAAGGTTGGACGCTCACCCCAACCCCCCTCCCCCCGGCTACATACAGCAACATTTGGAACCATGTAATGCTAAAATTCTACTTTATCGATTTTCATATTGAGAAATACTTATCGACATGTTAAAATTTAATAAGGATGATTTATGAAAAACAGATATTTCTCCGGTGAATAAAATAGTTTATTTTGTAACAAAATATTAAATTTAAAAGTTGTTTGCTGTTATAAATTATTTCCACATTTACAATGTTCAAATTAATTTATTTGTTGTAGTAGTCCTGATGTATTTCTAAAATTTATTCTGAGTTTACTACTTGTTTTCCGAATACATAATTTTCACACACCGCCGGAAGTAGGTTTTGTTTCATTTCTGTTTTAAAGTTGTATACAATTCTAACTGTTCGAAGTTTATTAAAACAATAAGTGTCAATAACAAACGTAAGATTTAAGATGAATACCGTGTTTGTAATGATGAATGGATAACTAAGTACTGTTTTTATAAAAGTTGGTATCAAATCAGTTTGCTTGTTATGTTGTGAGTCAGTGGCTGTCTTCAAGGAGTACAATTTAAAAATACATTATCAAACAAAACATTCCGATTTCGGATACAATTTAGCAACAGAAGGGAGGGAAAGGAAATGCCTGGAGTTGGTGAAAAATTTGGAGAAACAGCAAACTGTTTTCACTAAACAGTCTTCAATTCAAGATGCTTCAACTTAAGCTAGTTTTGTGCTGTCACACAGAATTGAAAAACAGAACAAGCCATTTTCTGATGGGGAGTTCATCAAGGAATGTTTGTTAAATGCAGCAAACATTATGTGTCCAGAAAAAAAAACGTATCTGGCAACATTACTTTATCAAGGCGAACTGTGGTCAGACGTGTTGGCAAGATAAGTGACAATTTGATGCATAAACTTCAAGATGCAAGTAAACAATTTTTGTGGTACTCTCTTGCATTTCATGAGATTGCCGATGTACATGATGCTGCCCAATTATTGATATTTTATGTGGAATCAACACTTCTTTCAAGCTCTCTGAAGAGTTACTGGGTGTTGAGTCACTCAAAGATACAACCACAGGCCATGATATATTCAATGCTGTTACTAACTGTATTGAAAGAACTGGGTTGGTTTAGAACAATATGGCAAGTGTTACAACTAACGGAGCTCATGCTATGACTGGAAAAAATGTAGAGCTGGTAAATTTGATAAGTGATAAGATTAAAGCTGAATATCCAGACCACACATTATTACTACTTCACTGTGTGATTCATCAAGAAAGTCTGTGTAAAACTGTTTTGAATATCAAGTATGTTATTGACGCAGTTGTTAGTGTCATCAACCTCATCAGATCAAGAGGACTTAATTTCAGACAGTTCAAGGCTTTACTTGACAATTTGGAAAGTGAACATTCCAATGTCCTGTACCACACAAGTGTTCGATGGCTGAGTCTCGGCAAGGTGTCGAGGCGAGTGTGGGAACTCAGAGAAGAAATAGTGATGTTCCTAGAGATGAAGGGCATTGAATGTGACTTAATACTAACATTGTCAATAAAGAGTGGAAGTTAGACTTTATATTTGCCATTGAAATTATGGAAAAGTTAAATGAAATGAATGTCAAACTTCAGGGCAATGGTGTGTTTGCACATGAATTGTATAAACATGTAAATTCATTTCAGGCACAACTCTCACTGTTCTCCAGACAAGCAACTGAAAGAAGACTTTGTTACTTTCCTTTGCTGAAAAAAGAAACCATTTCTGGTGAAATGACTGAAAAGTACAAAGCCCAACTAAACACACTGATTGAAGAATTTGGATGGAGATTCCAAGATTTCAAGAACTTAGAGCCACAGTTGAATATTCTCAGTATCCCTTTTAGTGCAGAAGCTGATACATCCACAGAGGACATAAAGTTGGAGCTGCTTGACTTACAAGCAGATCATGACCTGAAAGAGAAATTCAAGTCAGATGGTTTGCTGGATTTCTATTATCTTTATCACAAGAATCATTTCCCAACTTGAATTACTTTTCAGCTAAACATTTATCATTGTTTGGATCAACATACAGTTGCCAACAAGCATTCTCTTGTTTGAAGATAAAAAAAATCTAAGAATAGGTCTTTATTGTCGGACTGCAACTTGCATGCTGTCATGCGAATTTCAACAGGTAAACTTACTCCAGATTTCAACAATATTGTCACAAAGTGCAGGCAGTTACATACATCTCAATAGACATCAACAATTATAGTGACAATGTAGTCGGTTTGTGTCTAAATTAAAGCCATTGACAGATAATAAAGAATATTTGTTTTAATAACAAGTTATAAAATCTTGTTAAAAATTAGTAAAAGTTTTTGTCCATATTGTCAAATATAATGTACTAGCTGACCCGGCCCGGCTTCGCCAAGCTCCTGAAGGGGTTCTATCTATCTATCTATCTATCTATCTATCTATCTATCTATCTATCTATCTATCTATCTATCTATCTATCTATCTATCTATCTATCTATCTGTCTGTCTGTCTGTCTGTCTGTCTGTCTGGCTGTCTGTCTGTTTGTCTGTCTGTCTGTCTGACCCGGCCCGGCTTCGCCCAGCCTCTGGTGGGGAGCATCTCATTTAATTCATATAAGTAGTCATATAAGCTCCCGTTCCCGACTATCTGTCTATCTGTCTGTCTGTCTGTCTGTCTGTCTGTCTGTCTGACCCGGCCTATCTGTCTAATAATTTATTGGTTGCAGTTAGAAAATTTCGTTTAATGCTAGGATCATTTTTTTTATGTTGTCATATAATTTTCATGAAAAAAATAATGTTGTCGTATAATTTTCATGTAAAAAATGATGTGGTGGTATCGAGAACAACCTTAGATAAATGAAGACCGACTTTTAAAAAGCATTAGAAAGAGCACTTGAAAGATCTTGACATCTTCCCCCAACAATTAACTTGGGTAAATGGAGCGGCGGCAGCAGCAGCAGCAGAAGAAGAAGAAGGATGAAGAGGTGGACGGGAAGGAGGGGGGAGGAGGAGAGGAAGGAGGAGGGGCAAGAGGAGGGAAGGAGGAGGAGGAGTGGGAGGAGGAGGAGGGGGGAGGAGGAGGAGGGGAGGAGGAGGGGGAGGAGGAGGGGAGGGGAGAGGAGGAGGAGGAGGGGAGGAGCGTGGAGAAGGGGGGGGAGGAGAAGGAGGGGGAGGAGAAGGAGGGGGAGGAGGAGGGGAGGAGGAGGGGAGGAAGATGAGGAGGAGGAGCAGCGGGAAGAGCGGGAGGAGGAGGAGGGAAGAGGAGGGAGGAGGAGGGGGAGGAGGAGTAGGGAGAAGAGGCGGAGGAGGGTAAAGAGGAGGGGGAGGAGGGGATGGGGAGGAGGAGGGGGATGGGGAGGAGTAAGGGAGGAAGAGGATGGGGAGGAGAGGAGTAGGAGAAGGAGAAGGAGCGGGAGGAGGAGTAGGAGGAAGAGGGGGAGGAGGAGGGGGAGGAGGAGGAGGAGGATGCCATACTATAAGTCCGGCGTGTTCATAAACTGTTAAACGTAACTGAGCAAATAGTATGTCACTTAAATGTCTGGTTCGACACAACAATCGTAAATGCAAAATGAACAAACGTTCAACGCTGGAGCCGCAAGGTAAATGACTGTGAAGATAACGGCCATGCTGAAGACTTTGATACGTAATAACATTTAATAAGAGCTCACAGTCAGTTTGAGATTTTCTATCAATTCTATCCGCACCTAGGGCTTGTTGCCAAGCAGGACCTAGTTCTATTTACAGGAACTCACTGATACTCAACACTAACCTGCTTACAGAGACATTGTATCTTCCTATCTTCCATTGCCCTTCTGTCATTCTGCCTGAAGTTCTCCTTTGCCGATCTGCACGATATAGGTCTAGGTACTCCCGTAAGTTCTGTAGCGACACCTTATAGCAATCCCTGTATATCTTCTTTCCCTGCTATCTCCGTCGCAGCCACTTCTTTATGTGCCAACACTATTCCATCGGCAACATTTGCATTTGCACGGCCTGCTCTTACATTCCCAATCCAGGTCCTTCCTGTTGTCCTCTGACGTCACCCTGACGTTTGTGTTGTTTACCGATAGTTTCCTAGTTTCTTGTGGGGTTTTCCCTATATGATTTTCTACCGCCTTTTCCAATGACGTCATTCTGTCTAAACGCCATGTGGCAGAGGAGGAGGAGGAGAGGGGGAATTATAACGCATATGCCAGTATATAACTGTAGCTAAAAGGTCCATCTTTTTTAGAAATATGCAACAATGTTACATGTATAGCAATGCTATTAACAGTTGTGTCCCCTCGCTATATATAGATTATAATGTAAATTAAAATATTAAATTATATTAAGTAAATAACTGTTTGTACACTAATAAACTATGACAGTTGGCAGCACCGGAATGAGAAGAAGACGTGTAGTAAATTTCATCTTAATCACGATCGCATAAATAACATACATACATACATACTTACAGACAGACATACATCGCATTTTATATATATAGATAAGTGTATAAGTAAAATAAATTTGCAATAATTAGTTATTTATGCTGCTTTATAACCAATAACTAATTAATAATTACTTATTGTGATAGGTTGCTGTAAACAAAATGGACATTATATATGTGGTCTCAGGTCGGCGTAGTCATGTCGTCTTCGTCTCCGTCATTCGCACTGCGAGCGCTAAAAAATCAAGTCGCCTTATTCAGTCAAGAAGCCTGATACACGGGAAAATGCCACGTTGATAGTCCAACAATAAGAAACACGCGGTAGCCACGATGTGCAGCGTGGGAGCCGACAACAAGAAGAAGAACGTGGAGAGCCCACCTGCTAGCTGCATCAAAGAGCCTGATAATACAGCTATTACCGAAGCTACCACGAGGGAGAAGATAGACAGCCCAACACAGTCAAAGAACCAAGACAGCAGAGAAGGAGGAGAAAGACACCAGAGTCGGAAACACCGACTAAAAAACAGTCCGATGGGTTGTCAAGCCGATTCAAGTGAAGCTGACAGATAAAGAAATTCTGAAGCAGCTACGTGAAAAGCATCTTCACATCCGATTCGTGAAGGCAGAGTGGCTCCTCACCTACTCCAAGATACCTACAACCTTGGCAGTGGTGACTGGTGACATCGGAGGGCAGCGAAATGCCGACCACAGTATCAATCAACAAGATAATGCAGCAACCAGAGAGAATCATCCCAAGAATCACTCGATGTTCCAGGTGTCAGAAGGCCGGCCACAGCAGAGCTACGTGTCGCAGTAACACGGAAATCTGCCGATAATGTGACGATCATCACGCCTTCAAGGAGTGTCCGTTGGCTAAGCTGGACACCGACTTCCGAGCACCCAACAACAAAGGAAAGTGCGCCAACTGTCTGGGCAAACATGGGGCAAGATACCTGGGCTGTCCGTACCTAAAAAAAAACACAGAGACGTCTTAAAGATCGCCATTATCACAAAGACGCCATATAAGGAATCAATGCGGAAATGCGGGACAGCCACAGGCATCTCGCAAGATGAAAGAGCTCAACTACAAAGCCAGATCGACGAGTTAAAGAAACAAGTCAAGGCACTGCTGACGCCTAACCCGACCAGCGACAACGAGAATCTACTGGCGGAAATAAAGGAGATCCAGCAAAGCATCAAGCGAGAAGTGGAACAGTTGACCGCGTTGAAGCAGGAAAACGAAGAAATGCTACGAACCATAAAAGCGGAGAGAGAGCGGCTAAAAGCTGAAATGAATCAACTCGAAACAAACCAACAGAAGCCATGCAAGAGACCACAAAGAAGCCGCAAGAAACCCAACAAAAAACCGAGCCGGAGCCGCAGGATAAAACCAGCAGCCGAACCACGACGCCCGAGACATCCAAGGGGAAACCAACATCCCGCCAGACAGCCGAGGAGAGACAGGATGGGGAGCCTTTCGACGACATGAGGTGGTTTGGAGGTGAACAACCTACCCGGGAGGAAATGGAGGAGTACGTAGAAGAAGGAAAGAAACGGGCAAGGCAAGAGGAACTCAGGCACTAGGAATACATGAGGAGACAGGAAGCAAAAGGAAAGAAGGTGAAGAAACTCAAGGGGAAACCCATAGAATACCCGGAGATAATCTCTGACTATGACACCGGCATTGAGTACTATATCGAGGACGAAGAGATCGTCCCAAGGCTGACAACAGAGGAAGCAATCGAAAAACAGCAAGAACCTAAAGACGAAAGTGAAAGAAAGCGCAAAGATGTAAATTGCATCGAAAAGCTTCTATGGGCAATACACAGATCATGAGGCAAAAATATAAAAAATAAAAAGTCCTTATAAGGACTGAAGTCAGTCAAGCCAGACGAGCCAGGAGCCTGCACCAACAAAGAAAACCACAAGAACAGACGAGCACAAAGGATAGCCGCCGACCGATCCCCCAGCTGACGTCACAGACAACATAATCAGTCCGAGATATGACTCACAAGACAAGAATTAGGGTGAATGAATCCACAAAAACCACGGACCTCAACAATAACCGACGCCGAGGAAGCAGGTTGAACGAGGCCGAAAGTAGAATTTTTGTTTCGAAAATTGGATTTGGAATATATATATATATATATATATATATATATATATATATATATATATATATATATATATATATATATATATATATATATATATATATATATATATATATATATATATATATATATATATGCGGCCAGCCAATAGCTTTACATTTGTCAATGCGGCCCTACGCACACAAAGTTTGCCCACCCCTTATCTAGACGACACTCGAAGGGTAGGAAAAAGTGCACACGGACGATTAATCAGGATGCGACTTGTGCTAAGAGCATGGAAACCCTCTGTTGGCTACTGAAGAAGGAGACAGAATACGTGTGAGTAAGTCCGGAGTGCAGTTGTATTGATTCTTGAACTCATACTCAAAGACAGTCTATGTTCAATGCGTTTACTTGGGTAGAACAGAGTGATGGTTAGCTCACGCTGGAGTAACGACACGAGTAACGACAGTTTATTTATATTTGCTCACATATACTTAAGTAATTATCATACCCTGGATATTATAATATGTTGATATTATGACCATGAATTAATTCTAGTTCTATTAAAATATATTCACATACGTAAGTTGATATTTTGATTTGATATGTGTATGCATTGAAAGGGTGCCTTGTGATGGATTTACGTTTTGTGAACATGTAGCTTTACATCAAATCATGAATAAGAAACAATACGTAAATGAATTAAAATTCGATTGAAAAATGCCGGCAGAGCTCAGTTCGTAATCATTACAAATTCTCTCTGGGAAGGATCTTGGTGTCAGTTTGTCCATCCACTAAGGTCAGTGGTTCCAACTGGATCAGTGGAGTGCCGTCTGCATCTGGCTTAGTAAGAGATACACAGAAACAAAGCCTATAGAGCAGGGGTCACCAAATTATGGCCCCCGGGTCGTATCCGGCCCGCGACGACATTTCATCCGGCCCACCGACGGTACTCGAAAATGCTTGATATAACATATGGAACTCGAGGAGTTGTGATAAATTTAAATGTCAATGTTATGTTTGAATAATAGGTGATCTCCACACAAAATCAGTATTAACATCTAGAGAAATTAACAGCGCATTAAAACTGATAATTGTCAAATGCTACGTATATTCAACACTACTGTATGACACGGAAGCTTGGACATTGAACAAGTAACTAGCAAGTCGCATGGAGGCCCTGGATATGTGGATATACAAACGAATATGTCGTATTTCGTGGAAACAAAAACAATCAAATGCAGAGGTTCTAGAAAAACTGGAAATGAAGAGAGAGTTGATGAAAGAAATAAGGAGGAGACAAGTGAAATATTTCGGCCACGTTAAAAGACATGATACTTGTCGTATTTTATTTTATAATATATGTCGTCCCTGGGGTGAGGGGAATCAACATCGACATCCTTTTAACCCCATATCACTATCTTGAGGATCTTCTTGATTTCTGTCCACAAAACCCCGTCAATCCCTGGATCCTCTCTCTCTCTCTCTCTCTCTCTCTCTCTCTCTCTCTCTCTCTCTCTCTCTCTCTCTCTCTCTCTCTCTGTCTCTGTCAATATTGTATCAAGCCCCCTCTCATTCTTTTCCCAAAACACACTAAACAACACTGGCTCTAACAAAACAACAATTTAGTTTAATAGAGAAAAGTGTTATGCATGTGCAAAGTGTCTGAGTAGAATTTCTGTCGTATAATCTAGTGTGTATGCAGAATCAGACCGAACAGCCAAGGAGCACAGTCTGCTTCATCATCGTACTGGCTACACCACAACACCATATCAGGGACAGAAAACCTCACCCAAGTGATATGTATCTCAGGCCAAGTGTCGACTTCTTCAGATAGCTCGTGAACACTCCGGTCTTCAATAGTGGAAACAGTCCAATATTGATCATCTATCTAACACACACAGTGTAACTACTCTGTTCATTAAATGTTCTGTGATCAGAGAATCCTACAAATATTATTAATGTCACTTTGGAAAACCTAAATGTTCGTATGTCACTTATTGTAAGATTTTCCCAATGTTAACACACAATGTTACTGTTCCAGGTAGTTATATCTACTAGTGTTCCTGGTACAAGTGTTATTTTCAGTGTCCTGAATTTACTGTGATGTAAACTATCACTTAAAAAACACACTTATAATCATCATGTCCTGCTCAGCAGAGGCCAGGTTCTTGCAGACCATCTGGGTTATGGGCCTAGTGTAAAAGCCTCTCAGTAAACTCTGCCTTCAATACTTGAGCCATCACTTTCTATGACTTTGTTGCCAGCTTCTTGGTAGAATAACGTGGAACAATTGAGTGGAACCTGTTGAATAGAGAACACACCTGGTGAGAGAAACCTGATGCTGACCTTTATTAGGTGAGTGAAGGCCACCGGCCGCACTCAGAAAAAACAAAACAGAGAACCAAACTCTGTCATAAGGCCGAGGAGCTCATCTCTTCGGTCTGAGTCATGGTAAGACAAGGAAAGAATAAAGGAAACGGGTAGAAACCCAGCAATTGACCTACTAGAAGATCCTACCATTTCACATTCCCTCAATCCCCCCAACAATCCTCAATCTCTCTAAATATTATCCCACTACATTGTCCTTAACTCACTGAGTTAAATGATATCTTAAAAAGTCTCTTAAAAGTCGACAGGGTCGACTTCATTGCACCGGGTTTTATCTCATATGGCTCGGTCTCTGTCCGCAGCACGGAAAGCGTCGCACAAAGCACGAACTCCGTAGCTTTTAGCGACGACCCACAGGAGTCTCCGAAACATTTAACTCGTAAACCGAAAGCTACGCAATAGTCTACTGTTGCCGACGCTCTTATAATACGTTCTATCACCGCACTTATAATACGCTCTAACACCGCACAGTACTGCACTCTATTCCTAAGAATAATCTAAGTTAGATATGTTTAATAGAATACCATATAGTTATTCCTGTTGTAGATGGAGACTATGAAATCACAGACTGGATCGATGTCCGCCGATCTACATCACCAATAGACACTATAGTCTCTCTCTATAGAAACAACTAAGAATACTGCACCGGTCCGTAGCGTTTCACAACCTTTGGTCGACTAACCCAAAGTTGTTTATCTCAATGTTTTTTTTAATACTGGGTACCAATGACGTCACAAAACTGTCTAGACTCTATCTAGACTGACTAGACAGTCTAGAATCTATTTTTCTACCTCCTGTTTAGACTGGGTGGAAACAACCCACCGTCTATTTTGCTTTCATCTGGGGAAATGTTTCCCGTACAACAAAAAGTCTTGCCCGCCTGTGAACCAGAGAATAATTTCCCCACAACACAAGATCTAGCCGACTTCTGCCCCGACATTCCGTCTATCACATCAAAGGCTGGCTGCCGCCTTGCAGACGGATGGCGCTATAGTCCCTCCTCGAGCAACAACATATTAAAGAAATGCCGACTGTGTGTAGACATTTGGCGCGACTTCCTGTCATCGATCGAAACCTTCAAGTTTTTAATATGACAATACTCTTATAAAAACCATACTGGAGGGCAAGGCTGAGAGCAAGCGAGCAAGAGGTAGACAACGATACAAGTGGGATGATAACATCAGCCTGATATAATGTCAAGGCGAGAGACAGTGTTAGAGATCCATTGTAGCCAACCTTCATTGTGGAGACGGAACCTGATTGATTGATTGATTGATTTACACGTGCGGAGACCTCCTGGCTATTATGTATCTTAAATTTACAATTTTCAGTTATAAATTATTGTATCTAGATGTTCTTGTTTATTGTAATGTTTACTGATTTCGCACCATCCCAAGTCCTTCCCCGGCTAGTTGTAGCGCCACCTACGCTCTGACATTTCCATGGTTTCCATAGCAACACACACACAAACACACACACACACACAAACACACACACACACACACACACACACACACACCTTTCCCTCTCCCAGATGCGTCCGGCTGTCAACACAATTGCAATGTTATAGAAATACTTACTAATTGTTGCCAGTCATCCATTTTATGGGTATGCAACAAGGATTTCTATGTTTGACAGTGATAGGTAAGTGAACTACAAGTGTGAATAGAGACAATAAAGTAGCAAACATAGCATACAAATGACATAGAATCCTCGTGTTATTACGAAAATATTATCCCCAGTTCAGAAGAATTCCCCGGTCAAGGTGTTAATCGAGCTGGTCGCTAGGCCAGTGTTTTTCAATCTTTCTGATGGAGCAGATCAAATGTTTACGTTGCTCAAGGAACTCTGTACGATGATCCAAGTTTCTGTCCTACTTTATGTAATAAACCAGATTGGCAGAAATGTTGCATTTAGGCGATTTCGGTCTGTTTCCGCGGAACCCCTTGCTGCCACTCTCGGAACCCCGGTTGAAAAACTCTGCTCTAGGCTGTTTGTTTAGGCCGGCCCAATTTATATATTTTGCAAACCTTATTATGAGATATATTCTATTACCATAGGTATCCTATAAACTTTATATGTATCTATGGTGAGCCGTAGCTTCACCAGTAACCACTAGTCGCCTGCTTTTCTTTTGTATCAATAGGATTTCAATTATGTTTCTAATTCAATGTCTTTTTCATTTTCTGATCCCGTGTACTTCACCCTTCATTATGGCTACGAAGAGAAGAAAAGTGGACGGCGAGTGTCGCGTTTTCAATGAAGAATGGGGAGTATAGTACTTCTTTGTGGAAACAAAGGACCGGAAAATCAGTTGCGTAATATGCAGCTAAAGTGTTGCCATATTGAAAGAGTACAATCTTCGGTGTCACTACGAAACAAAACAGCCATCAACGTATTGAACGTTTTCTGAAAAGTTACACTCTGAGAAATATGAGTCCATGACACGTGGTTTTCAATCTCAAAGAAATCTCTTCACGAGAAAGTTTGCTGAAAATGAATCTGTCACTCTTACAAGATACAACATTGTGTATAAGATGGCAGAACGAGGAAAACAGTTTACTGATGGCAACTTCATCAAAGAGTGTATTATGGAAGCAGCAAATGACTTGTGTCTGAGAAAGCCGATTTGTTTGGAACTATCTGCCTTACGGCAAGTTCAGTTGTGCGAAGAACAGAAGAATTTGGAGAGAACATAGTACTACAGATACGCGAGAAAACTAGGAACGTGTTGTGGTATTCTCTGGCACTGTATGAGTCTACTGATCTCTCGAGTACTTCACCACTTCTCGTGATCATTTATGGTGTCAATTTGGACTTTAACATAACGGAAGAGTTGGCATCCGTTGCAGCATGCATGGAACAACAACAGGAAAAGATATATAATGGAAGTGCAAAAATTATAACCTTCAGTGGAATCGGCTTTGATGGAGGAAAAACATGGCTGGAATGAGGAAGAGTCTGATGGTACAGATCAGAACTCAGTTGCAAACTTTGCAAATTCCGTGCGCTCTGTTCATACACTGCATCATACATCAGCAAGCACTCTGTGGGGAAAGACTAAGACATCTCTTGTGTACTGAAACCAGTCGCTTCTGCTATGAACTTCATTCGGTGATATGCACTCAATCATCATCAATTAAAGGCGTTTCTTGAAGAAATTGATTCTGACTTCTGTGACTTGCCTTATCACACATCAGTGAGTGTGGCTCAGCTGCGGTCAAGTCCTGTTTCGTTTTTACAAGCTCCGAAACGAAATAGATGTTTTCCTCACTAAAAACAATAGAGCTGATCCACAGCTGCCAGATACCTACTTGGCTGTCAAAGTTGGCATTTTTGGTCGACATCACATCAAATATGAAATGACCTGAATTTGAAACTTCAGGGAAAGGATAATCTCGTCTGTGATCTCTACAGAATCATCAAAAGGATTTCGGAGAAAGCTGTCATTGTTTGTAATACAACAGGAAGGAGAAAACGTTTCTCATTTTCACTGTTTCAAAGAGTTTTGCGCTACAATCGCCGAAGATGTCAAACTCGATTTTCCGAAAAAAAAATTATTCGTGACTTGAAGAAGCATTTGTTTGGAGAGATTTTCAGATCTTGACAGAATTGAAAGTGACATTCTTCTGTTCCAGAATCCGTTTGATTGTAACCTTGATGATGTGCCAGTTGAACTACAGTTGAAGCTCACTGATTTGCAAGCAAATGACTTGTTGAAAGAGAAGCACAGAGAAGGAAAACTTGTTGAATTTTACCGCTGCTTAGCTGATGTTGAGTTTCCGAAACTTGAAGCAATTTGCCGCTGGTATGGCATCAGTGCCTGTCTCCCTGGTCTAGGGATTACACGAATTTCTCCGTAATCCCGTATACTCTCGTAAGTAACGTGATGTGAGCGAGAATTGGTAGCGGTTCTCTCCACGTCGGTAACTAACGGGGTATGTGAGCCGGTCGCTCAGAAAGCAATGGCAATCTACTTAGCGTAATCTTGCCAAGAAATCAACAATCAGCTGACAGATGCTGATGTTGACAGCGATGTCCTGTAAAGGATATGAACAAAAATAGGTATCAGTGATTGGAACAACTTATGTCCTGTGAGCAAACATTTTCAAAAATGAAATATGTGAAATCAATACATTGAACGAGAGTGACTGATGAACATTTAAAAGCAATTCTATAGATTGGATTCTGCAATTCCCAACCAAACATGGATGAAATCTTGAAAGCCAAATATCAGCTTCAGAAATCTCATTAACCTTTTTTGCTGCTTAGTTTGTGAGATTCGTATATGTACACACTAGGTCTGATGTAACTATCTTTGTTGCTAACGTCGCCTTCTTTGATAACCTTTTGTAGTAAATAAATATATTGGTTGTCTTTTTTTTGGTGTGCATTGCACGCCACTCACCCGTGATTAACTTAGTTTTTCGTATTTTTCCCCAGAGCGTTCATTCTGGCTTGCAAGTGTTGTTAACGTTAGTTGCATATAATTTACAGGACGTTTGCAGTCAACACCAGCATTTTTTGCTGTCGTTGATGTCTTGGAAAGTTTACGTTCAGTAGTTTGCCATTGCTTTCTGAACGACCAGCACCCATACCATAGCGTAAAAAACCAGTGCAATGCGATCTGCTACTAAATTGCGCGCATCTTGCTTAGAATGCGGGCATACGGGATTACGAACCGCGTCCGTAAGACCTTTGCCACGGAGACCGGCGCAAGTATTGTGCAGAATGAGTATGCGGCCCGCGCTCGTCATTTTGTCAGTTATCCGGCCCGCCGAGAAAAAAGTTTGGTGACCCCTGCTCTAGAGTAACCATACATGTCACACATATATGTATATATATATAAGCATACTAAATTAACTTTCGTCTCTCTCTCTCTCTCTCTCTCTTCTCTCTCTCTCTCTCTCTCTCTCTCTCTGTCTGTCTGTCTGACTCTCTCTCTCTCTCTCTCTCTCTATATATATATATATATATATATATATATATATATATATATATATATATATATATATATATATATATATATATATAACCTTTAATTCCCATGTTCATGCCCTCGTTAAACAAATAGCCAAAAAAAGTATACCAACTTGGCAAAATTAAAGATTTCCAGGATAAAAACACATGAAATATATACAAACACATATTGGCTATTGCTCCACAATCTGGGATGGATGCTCAAAATCAAAAATAAAACGCCTTTATTCACTCCAGAAAAAGGCAGTGCGTTTAATTAATGGAAACAAAAAAGCTTGCCGACAATACTAACCTACATGAACGTCTTCAGTTACTGAAACTACACAACCGCTTACATTTTAATAAGGCCAAAATAATTCACAAAATCCTATTTCAAAATGCACCATGCTACCTTTGGCCACTGTTTAAATATAACATTCGTCCACAAGAAATCAAAGACACCACCAATCACTATACACACACAGTCATAACCTCGTTTAACAATATCTCAGAACATACTACACCCTACCCCCCCCCCCCCCCCCCCCCCAAAAAAAAAAAAAAAAAAGAAACAACAAGCAAACAAACAAAAATAAAACAATAATAATATTTATCTCAAACCACAACATGTCTAATACATATTCCCATATATATGGTACGTTACACCTTCACTAGGTATTTATACAGGCCATACTAAATATTGCCTTAGTGGGTCATGCAGTATTGATTATTTTCCATGCATTTTAATGCATATAGTTCTGTTGTTATCTAAGGTTAGCTTCATAAGTGATGTATGAATGATATAACGTATAAGAGGAAAGCGAGAAGAAGGGCAAAATGTACGACGGGTCTGCGTGCCCAATTCTTAACCCTTCGAAGATAAAGTTTGTTCGTTCGTTCGTTCGTTCCTTCTCTCTCTCTCTCTCTCTCTCTCTCTCTCTCTCTCTCTCTCTCTCTCTCTCTCTCTCTCTCTCTCTCTCTCTCTCTCTCTCTCTCTCTCTCTCTCTCTCTCTCTCTCTCATGTTTATCAGCTTCTTGACCCGGACGATGCATTAGCTTTCTGGACGAAGACAGTCTATAATGTGTTCGATAACCAAATGCCAGTCAAAGATGTTCGAGTCAAAAATCAACATAAATCACCACGCGTCACTAGTGAAGTTCTGGAAATCATGAGAGAGCGAGATATAGCACACAAAAATAAAGAATTCATCAATTACTGCAGACTAAGGAATAAAGTTAAATTTGAAATTCGTAGGATAAAAATAAGATCATTAAAAAAATTTGATTGTAGATAATTCAAACAGCACAAGTATATGGAATGCTATTAACTTGCTAACCAATAAAAATCGCCCTTCAGAATCAGTAATACCAAATTCCTTAACATGCGATGACTTCAGTTGTTTCTTTCAATCAGAAATAGAGAATCTTAAGTCGTCAATGCCAGACTCATTATGTAATTTAAGTTCACTGTCATTATTCTGTGAGGAGAACTGCATGAGAAATATTCCTGCTGAGATTCTCTTAATGTCTGTTACAGAAGTATATAAATATCTCTCAAATCTCAAAGCAACAAATTCGCACGGAGTAGATGGTGTCAGTAATAGAATTCTTTGCTGTGCTGCACCAGTCATTGTTGAGTCCTAAACGTTTATATATAACTTGTGCCTGGCCAAAATATACTTTCCATCTGCGTTTAAAATTGCTAAAGTAATTCCTCTACTTAACAATGGCTCCATTGATAATAGCGTTATGGGTAAGTTAGTTAGTTAGTTAATTGACAGATTATCCTCATTGCTCATTGAACTATTCAGTAAATAAGTGCCTCGATCCCCTCCTCAGCAAATCTTTAGCGGCTAATGACACCAGTTATGTGCTGGTTTATCCATCTTCTTTAGATTCCTGCGTAGTGTTCTTGTTTGGCCACACCTCTTCTCTCGCAGTCTGGCCATGGTTGTATATTCACAGTCACCACTGGTTGTTGCAAAAGTCTTACTTCTCGTAGAGCATTCAGAATGTCAACCTGGTCCATGGCGCGTCCGCCCTCCACAGTAGCCTTACCTGCGAGCTTGTCAACTCGCTCATTACCTTGTAATCCTGCATGTCCTGGCACGAAGATGAAACTAATCTTTGTCAGCAGAGACCTTTCAAGAAACAACAATCACTCTCTTCGGATCCACCCCATCTCTATCCACTTGAGCATGCTCATTGAGTCGCTAAGGAAACATGCCCTAGTGAATATCTGTGTCTCGAGCCATGCTATTGATTTACTTACAGCCATGACTTCCATAGTCAGGCTAATTGTGGTCACAACAAAAGCACCAGAGTCCCCCTTCACAATTCTCCCTCGAGCCTGAGCCGTAAAGGACCTTGAGCTTCTCACATGTCCACCCATCTGTGTAAATGACAGCATTGCCCTCTGACGATTTCTCGCTAGTACTACCGCCTCCACAGCAGCCGGGTCTTATTGTCTGCATTTTCTGTCTAATTTGATGCAAACTGAAAAGGACGTACATAAATCTGTTGGCATTTGTACCCACTCCTCGTCAGGTTAAGTCCTCAAGTGAATACACCTGTTGGCACGACCTTCCTCTTTTTAACCTGCTGTCCTTCACCTTCATAATTTCACTATGCAGTGGATGTTATGTGTTTGCATTAACTCTGAGGTAGGCACGTGCTCTGCAAATTTGTATTCTGTCCTCAATGGTTGGAAAATTAAGAATGTAGCGCATGGCCCTGCATGCTGTATCTCTTGTACATCCAAGAATAATGCGCATAGCTTCGTTCTGTATCCTTTCCATCCTTTCTATCTGTTTACGGCTGAGAGTCGGGATCGCCATCACATACTCAAAGACCAGATATGACCAGCCTCTCGCATTGAAGACATAGATGGCGCTGCTCACAGTTTGCTGCCGCCAAAATCCGCATCGCAGCCAATCCCCGCTTGGGTTTTGTTATCACCTGGTCTATGTGCTCATTATAAGCAAGACTTCGATCAAAAGGTATCCCCGGGTAATTCATTGCCTG
Source organism: Cepaea nemoralis (assembly GCA_014155875.1). Taxonomy (NCBI): domain Eukaryota; kingdom Metazoa; phylum Mollusca; class Gastropoda; order Stylommatophora; family Helicidae; genus Cepaea; species Cepaea nemoralis. Next base: position 60,366 of record JACEFZ010004103.1, read on the forward strand.
CGTTCTTTCCACAGTCTCTGAACACATATTTACAGTTGGTGTTGGAGTGTTGACAATATGATTATTCAAAGAGAACCATGTCTCTATTGCCATTTTTGGGTTGACCATTGTCCCCTCTTCAACACAACAAGTACTTATGCGATTGAGTTCGGTCTGTAAATCCACAACAACCTGCTCTCTATCCTTACCCTGACGATACACTGAAACATCGTCGGTATATGATAATGTCCTCCCCGGTCCAGTGATCTACACGCTGGTGGTTCTCACAGTGTAGGCGTTGAACAGCACAGGGGATAATAGTGATCCCTGTGGTAGGCCAGGATATATTGTTGTTGCGTCCGAAGTCCAACTGCCATATCTAAAAACTACTTTCCTTTGGAAGAGGGCTGCCGCGATCCAACTAAGGAGGAAATGATTTTTCTGGAGTCCAATGTTACTCTGTTGTACGCATCCTCAAGTTCAATCGTTGCAGCAAAGGTTTCAATCCCTGAGTGGACATCTTTGTAGACATCATGGACAAAACTGCTGGATTGGTCCAGGTTTCTCTTTTTGGAGTTACCCTCCCAGGGTAGGTGGGAAAACACCTTGCCTCTCTAGCTGGCATGATATTTTTTTGGCAATTAACTTCTTCCGCAGCATGCCTATTGTATTCTGCATGGTTATTACTCGATGTCCCTGAATTTGTGTGTGGTTGTGGGATGTGGATTTTAATTTATGAGAATATTATGTTAAGTTGTCTAGGGGATTTAATTTGATTCTCTATTATTTAGCCACTTGAGGTGATCATGGAATTCTACCATAAACACAAGGAGGAAAAAAGTTCACTCCTGTTCATAGCTGTATTTATGAGTACTTCTCCATTCCCACTTATCACCCTTTTTAATTTACTATAGTGCTAGCAGGATATTGATTGCTCACAACATATAAACAACCACTGTTGAACACCACATTTACTTGAGGTACACATCAACAAATTTTTGGACAAACAGTTCAAGTATTAAATCAAAATCTGTAGTTACATATATATGTGTAATGAACACTATACATTTTCAGACAGGCATGGGATGCATTGCATTATTACAATATAGTACCCAGTGACCCCAGAAAAAAAACAAGGTTATTACAAACAACACAACAACCACAAATTGGGTCTACTTTCATTTTCCCTCATAATTAAGGCAAATAAAGATCTAATTAAATAGAACCCAACATATCAACATTTGTTTCTGACACCTTTTACCATTCTCTCATTTTAAAAATAATGAGTTGGTGTCAAAATACTATACATATATATCATAACATAACCCTTTAGTTGTACACCATTACCATGTAAAACACTCTTTACCTTTTCCATGTCATAGAAGAAAAACACACACATGAAAACAGTTGATACTAATAATTAAATTAATTAATTATAGTGTTCATTTAGGCATTGCGGATGGGTATTCCTCTCCAGTGCTAAGCTGTTAATGTCCATAATTATCCGGGACAGCAATAAATACTCACAGTCATGTTTTAATGTCCACTGAAGTTTGTTGCGGAAATATTTATAATCCCTATTAGGAAATAAATTCACCACATATACATATCTCCTCCGTGGAGCTGAATTCAAGAATACTCTGTTGCCATTGAGTTGTGTTCCAAATGAAATTGGTGCCTAGGTCTGTCATACTTTCAGGAGATGCAACTTAAGCTCTTGCAGAAGGTTCTTCCCTATATCATCTTATCGATGAAAAGATGACGACTGTCCAACAGCTCGGTTTACGTTAACCGTTTCCCAATTTAGTTCAAGAGGTTTTGTCACATACTCGGTTCATGTTGACAGGCCATCCCATACTTGATGATGGGGCAGTTAGGCCGACATGGGACCAGCATAGAGTTCTGATTCATTATTTACTTTCAGTGTAGACATACAATTCTGCTTGTTATGCATTTGGTTCATCTGGAATTAATTCCAGGATTCTGCTGCAGGCATGAGACTGAAGAATATTATTCCACCACATATCCAGGGTTGCAAGCCATCAGGTGATTCCTGTGGTTGCAGGCGTAAAGGCATTTACTCCGCTAGCTGCTTTCATATGGTCTTTTTTATGTGTTCAGGTTTCGGAACCTTGAGGTAATCTGGTGTAGTTCACTGGTGTAGATCTGGTGTAATCTGGTTCAGAGGTTCTGAAGTTGGTACATTGATTGTATTGGCTATAATGTTGGTTCACTGTCTCTTCCCATTTGTTTGAGTTGGTGTTCATATCTAAGAACTTGGTGGTGAATAGCTGGAACCTTATGTTTGACTGTTGCAGCTGTGAGATGTTCTTTCGAAGACTTATCCATTGTGGATATTAACTTGGTAATCCAACCAACAGTTGAAGGATACTCACTGTTGTTAGTTTTATTAAACTTGTAGTAGGATTGTCCCATAGTTTCACTGATTTTGCTGAGTGACAAGGCTTCAGGTGGTACTTCCCAGCAGTAAAGCAGACGATACACTGTTGTCAGTTACTCTGTTGATCTTCATCTTGGTAGATTATTAGATTCAGAAGTCCATCCTGGATATTCCTACTAAAATAGGACTTCCTCAATCACACCGTCAGTTGTCTTCGTATGTTTCTCTTTTGCTTGCGTTTGCAGCTTATGAGTGCAGCAGTAAACGATGTATTTATAGATCCAGAACATGGTTAAGCCATTTAGTCCTGACTCACCTTCATCAGGCTTTTAACCCAGGATCCTGATGATAGTTATGAAATGCAATCCCACCAAAACCACCACTCGCTTCTCTTCTATAGAAAAGGGATGACAAAGAATATAACACGAGCATTAACCTACTGTGATGTGTTAACTTTCACAAGGCAATTACAAACAAAAAAGGGGAAGGGATAGGAGTGGGATTCCAAGTTCCCTTTCCCTCGTCGCTTGTGGTAGAACTTTGCTAGCTCTGATAGGGAGTGAGATATCTTTTCACTCTGTTTTGTTCTGTTGTTACTGGGACTATTAGATGAGTGAAGTCATTCTGTCCATCCAACATGTTGACATTGTATCTCTCATTCTTGAAGAGAATAGCCTATACAGAATCTCTGTGGTTTCTAAGGCTGCATCTTCATTCCTTCGCACTATGATCATCATTAGGCCAAGACTAATTCAACATTGGCTTCTTTAAGTACTGACATACTCAATGGATTCTTACATCAACATCCTCTAATCCCCAGGGGCAACATTAAAATGTATATTCCCACAGTAAAAAGTAACAATCAGAACAGAGAAAATTCTCATACCAGAAAAACCATACATGTACATTTCTCTGATATTAAGTACATGATAATCATACATAATAATTAATCATAATGATGATGCAGGGAGCCTAGGTTTTTGAATTTTCTTCAGGGGTTAATCCATAAACTAAAACATCCATTGTTTTCCCCCACTGCGTACAGCACATGAGGATAGTAATCGCTGTGATATATTTTGCCAATGACTGCTATTATTCGGAGTGTATTTATTAGAATAACTTATGCCGCACGGTCCAGTATTCTGAATATTGCAAGCAATTTATTCACATCAATCTTCGCTTCTGTTCCTACTACGGTGAGGCGATAGGGATTGAATCCTAACCGAACATACATTTACATCACGCGTTTACTTTGATTGTTCATGAATTTATATTCTCAAACATGGCATTCCTAACACTATTTTATGAAATGATTATATGTTCACCACTCATGCTGAGTGGTTGATAATCTGTTAACAAAAGGATTGTACTAAAATTTAGCACTTTAGTTCCAAGTTACAGATTATGAATTAGGAAAACAATTTATCCAAAATAATCTGAGTCCATGATATGCGTACTCATGTGTATGTCTCCGCATGGATAAAACTTCCTTTCTATAGTACATAGATTATTTGAAGATTTCTAAGCATAAATAGTGAGATATTGTTCACAGTGCATATAAGTTTTAACATAGGAATATGAAATTGACAGACACAAGTTCTCTACTGAAGTATGCAATCAAGAGTCTGTTCCCACCTTGAGAAAATGCCTAGAATGTGTTTTTGACCTGAGTTTGATACTCTATGGTACACATAATATTTCTAGGTTATAAGCACTACTAGTTAGATATAAGTTCATAATGCCTATAAAAGGATTTAACATATGGATTTGAAATGGTAAAACAGGAAAAATTACAGCGTGGCGCCCACATGTGTTTCATTGGTAAACATCATCCAGCCTGGTTTAAGAGAATTGTTGACTTATTATTCTAACTAATTCTTAATTAAACATACTGGTCTATGTAATACATAAATACATCTTAATAATGTAGACATAACATACCAATAGTTTCAGAGAGTGATGGTTTCAAAAGGCAAAAATACCTTTTCCCCACACGGGGAAACTTTTACATGTCTGCTTCCTGTGATTGTCTGAACTAAAATGGCTACACTGGGCCTTTGTTTTTCAATCAGTCCCGGTCTTGCCAGGTACGTGAAAAAAATAAAGCCAAATAAATTAAGCTGCCACAGTCAGTCTATCGCTGTTTTATTTTCTCCTACATTAAGTAAGTTACTTAAACAGTAATTGAAAGGGGTTGTTTATTTTTAAGGGAGTCAATAAATAGGAAAAGGGTAAGGACGTTTTATTATATCACACGCCTCCCCCCTTTAAGCCATTTATTTCTTCCAGAAAAAAATGGTCAAGTAGTACTCTACAATTTCCGTCTTTACATTGACTCACCTAGTATCCATCCCTTTTTAATTTCCTACATTACTTCCTTATGTTAGATAATCTATCAGGGCCACGTCCATTTTCTTATAGTCACGACAACGGGTATACCTTTAAAGACTTATTTCCCTATTAGTGAAAGAGTGTAGTACCTTCTCCACTGTTGTCAGCTATGGTGTGAAATATGCATGGTTATCTGATAATTTGCTACTTTCCAGTATGGTTTGTCTGTATCAAACCGACTTTTTGAAGCAATTAAAATATCATCATTAAGCTTTCAATAGCCAGATGATAGTGTTCATATGAGATCATTTGCTGAATTTCTTTCTCATTAGATTATCAATCTTGAGATTATGTTAAAACCAACGGTTAATTCTGCGTCTACTGATAGCATATTAAACTCGCCCGTCTCCCTGTAAGTTAGACGTTTGTTTTAACTATAGATCTGATATTTAAAGGAAGCTAAAAGATGGTTCCTGTTGTATACATTTTTCCAACACATCATGTGTTTGGGTATTTAGCCGAGTTATGGGATTTTCTGATCAATTTTGATAACTACTGATTAGAGTGGTGTTCCCATTTCTCTTGTGGGTTTTTCCGGAGAATCTTGTCTAACAAGTAAACACAGGTCCAACTTTTCTAGATTTCCGTTCTGAACCGAATTGTCCGGGGAACATGAATTTGTCCGACTGAGTTAATTCTTATCTTACTCTCTCTCTGCTTTTCCTTCTAATCGAGATCTATTTTACGCTAGAATCCTTATTAGTAATTCTAAGCTGATGTGTTTGAGTTTCACTCTGTATTTGTTGCATTGATGTTGAATTACAAGCAATTTTGCGTCGCTTGGCGTACATTGATCGTCGTCTACCTCCCTCCAGGTTTTAGACAATATTCAACTTGGCAACATACATTGGTATGTAGGTTCAGACGTATTGTCTCCTACCATATATAATCAGTTCAGTGAGAAGTTAAAAGCCCTTTTATGGTTCCTGTGATAGTCTTCCAGACAATCAAGTTGCTGGTTCACTTCCAGTTATGGATGTGGATTACTAGTCTTTGTAAAATTACTATTACATTTGTATATCCCTCTCATACTGGCGTCTCCTGAGTTGTGTCCTCAAGATAACAGGTAAGATACTCTTAATGTTTCTCCCCAGTTTTGTTTTCATCCGTTTAATTACGTGGAAACTCCGGATTTATTTAGACTGACTAAGGTCTATCTTTGAACTGTTAAATAATTTACTAGCTGGATTCCTGATTGAAATTCCTAATCTAGTAAACATCAAGCAATTTTTCAGCTATATGCTCCAATTTGCTTGGTTTTTACACAGCTATATTCCATTTTTCTAGCATGGGTTCACTGTATAAGTTTTAGGCGTTTCCTCTCTCTTTACGTCAAGAGGTTCGTCCTATCTATAAACAGCATCTATTTCAAGAGTTGTTTATTTAATTGTTGCTTTCACCGATTAATATCAGTTCTTGCAGCTCATCTCTGTCAGTCAGGATCTGCTTTCACATATTTAATGCTGGCATATCATCCAAATCAGAAGTGAGATGTAGAAATCTGATTCGTCTTGCGATTGATTTCTGATTCATCTACCTATTAGTAGGCTTCGAGCATTATCTAGAATTTAGTTACTCGGTTAGTTTAAAGAAAATACAATTGAGTCGCGCGCCTCTTTTGTACTTCTTATTTTGCCCTTTTTACTTCTTCCCTTATGAGAAGATTAATGTTAGTTAGGCAATTTATGAAATAACTTTACTTAAGCTAATCGCTAACTAAAAAGTTGTTTCATTCCTCTTATGATGAGGACTTATCATAGTGAACATTTCACTTAGTGAGGTTAAACTGTAAATTTCAAAGATAAGGAGCCAATTTCTGAAATGTTTAGTCTCTTACTAGAGATTAGCACAGATTTTTTTCCGGTATCTCCTGAAGTTCATTTGAAATTCCAATTTCTTAAGTTAATTCTTTAATTATACCTTTTACATACCTATACGGTCTGTTTCCGCTACCATTAATAATGGAATCGGGGTGGATAATTTAAAGAAATGCCTTATATTCTGTTGGATCTTTAAGTGAGTTGATCAGGCTCGCTTAAATCACCAGATGAATATTTTGGTTTCGACCCTCATTAACATATGGGCCATCTGAGTTAGTTCTTAATACTACTCATATCACCGGTGGGTCAGAATAAGTGTCAGTATGGCTTTTCTTCCTAAGTATCCATCAGTTATTCACTTTACTTTACTACCGGTGTTGTAGAACATGTTATGTTATATGAAAGAGGATTAAATTAGGGTGCCCCTAAATACTGCAAATTCTTACAATATTCCTTCCATTCCATTAACCATGTCTACCTTTTTGCAAGTGGTGGTTTAGGCCTTAACCTTTAGTTCATTTACTTTAGTTACTGCTATTTTCCCCTGGTTTAATTCATCTCTCAGGTATTATTTACTGTCCTACTGAATCATCATTTGTTGATTAAATTTTTCCCTTAAAAAAAATTTATTGGATTTTTAACTTATCTGTCCTAATTATCTATAAAATTGTCTATCACTCTCTGCTGCCTTGGTAATTTTCAATATTACATGAATTATACAAGCAGATCATACATGAAAATACAATGATAATCAATGACAAAATAGTTAATTACCACATGATTCATAATTAGAAACATAAACCTTATGGATACATAATATAGTAGTGTGTTCATGACTACACCACTTTTAAACCATTTAAAGAGAATACCAGAGTAGCAGAACCATACCTCAAACATCAAATGGGAATGACTATGAATTCTAAACATTCACTGAATTACCTATCTTATGTGAGTTTACCATCCCAGAGACCTTACTACTGGAGGTTCATTACTGGACTTAGTTTCCCATCAATAAGATATAAAATATGAGTTTTTAGAACAAAATCTCATACCCAACAACCTACTACATGATGCATCTACCAGAATCAAGATATTACCTGTGAACAGTTTTGTATCAAAAAAACCCTATATTTATCTGAACCAATATGGGTTCACATAACACTTGACTCAGCTCATACTAATGAGTGATTAGGTCTGTTACTAACACTATAACATTCTGAAGTGACTTGGTTTACCTGCGAGAGGTTTTCCCTGAATTCATATACCCACAATAATACACCAATTGTGATGTTTACCATGAGTTTTAATTCACGGACTACTCCACTACTAGGTGAAGTCCTTACCGGGCGGGACCCCACATGTGGGATGTGGATTTTAATTTATGAGAATATTATGTTAAGTTGTCTAGGGGATTTAATTTGATTCTCTATTATTTAGCCACTTGATGTGATCATGGAATTCTACCATAAACACAAGGAGGAAAATAGTTCACTCCTGTTCATAGCTGTATTTATGAGTACTTCTCCATTCCCACTTATCACCCTTTTTAATTTACTATAGTGCTAGCAGGATATTGATTGCTCACAACATATAAACAACCACTGTTGAACACCACATTTACTTGAGGTACACATCAACAAATTTTTGGACAAACAGTTCAAGTATTAAATCAAAATCTGTAGTTACATAAATATGTGTAATGAACACTATGCATTTTCAGACAGGCATGGGATGCATTGCATTATTACAATATAGTACCCAGTGACCCCAGAAAAAAACAAGGTTATTACAAACAACACAACAACCACAAATTGGGTCTACTTTCATTTTCCCTAATAATTAAGGCAAATAAAGATCTAATTAAATAGAACCCAACATATCATCATTTGTTTCTGACACCTTTTACCATTCTCTCATTTTAAAAATAATGAGTTGGTGTCAAAATACTATACATATATATCATAACATAACCCTTTAGTTGTACACCATTACCATGTAAAACACTCTTTACCTTTTCCATGTCATAGAAGAAACACACACACACATGAAAACAGTTGATACTGATAATTAAATTAATTAATTATAGTGTTCATTTAGGCATTGCGGATGGGTATTCCTCTCCAGTGCTAAGCTGTTAATGTCCATAATTATCCGGGACAGCAATAAATACTCACAGTCATGTTTTAATGTCCACTGAAGTTTGTTGCGGAAATATTTATAATCCCTATTAGGAAATAAATTCACCACATATACATATCTCCTCCGTGGAGCTGAATTCAAGAATACTCTGTTGCCATTGAGTTGTGTTCCAAATGAAATTGGTGCCTAGGTCTGTCATACTTTCAGGAGATGCAACTTAAGCTCTTGCAGAAGGTTCTTCCCTATATCATCTTATCGATGAAAAGATGACGACTGTCCAACAGCTCGGTTTACGTTAACCGTTTCCCAATTTAGTTCAAGAGGTTTTGTCACATACTCGGTTCATGTTGATAGGCCATCCCATACTTGATGATGGGGCAGTTAGGCCGACATGGGACCAGCATAGAGTTCTAATTCATTATTTACTTTCAGTGTAGACATACAATTCTGCTTGTTATGCATTTGGTTCATCTGGAATTAATTCCAGGATTCTGCTGCAGGCATGAGACTGAAGAATATTATTCCACCACATATCCAGGGTTGCAAGCCATCAGGTGATTCCTGTGGTTGCAGGCGTAAAGGCATTTACTCCGCTAGCTGCTTTCATATGGTCTTTTTTATGTGTTCAGGTTTTGGAACCTTGAGGTAATCTGGTGTAGTTCACTGGTGTAGATCTGGTGTAATCTGGTTCAGAGGTTCTGAAGTTGGTACATTGATTGTATTGGCTATAATGTTGGTTCACTGTCTCTTCCCATTTGTTTGAGTTGGTGTTCATATCAAGAACTTGGTGGTGAATAGCTGGAACCTTATGTTTGACTGTTGCAGCTGTGAGATGTTCTTTCGAAGACTTATCCATTGTGGATATTAACTTGGTAATCCAACCAACAGTTGAAGGATACTCACTGTTGTTAGTTTTATTAAACTTGTAGTAGGATTGTCCCATAGTTTCACTGATTTTGCTGAGTGACAAGGCTTCAGGTGGTACTTCCCAGCAGTAAAGCAGACGATACACTGTTGTCAGTTACTCTGTTGATCTTCATCTTGGTAGATTATTAGATTCAGAAGTCCATCCTGGATATTCCTACTAAAATAGGACTTCCTCAATCACACCGTCAGTTGTCTTCGTATGTTTCTCTTTTGCTTGCGTTTGCAGCTTATGAGTGCAGCAGTAAACGATGTATTTATAGATCCAGAACATGGTTAAGCCATTTAGTCCTGACTCACCTTCATCAGGCTTTTAACCCAGGATCCTGATGATAGTTATGAAATGCAATCCCACCAAAACCACCACTCGCTTCTCTTCTATAGAAAAGGGATGACAAAGAATATAACACGAGCATTAACCTACTGTGATGTGTTAACTTTCACAAGGCAATTACAAACAAAAAAGGGGAAGGGATAGGAGTGGGATTCCAAGTTCCCTTTCCCTCGTCGCTTGTGGTAGAACTTTGCTAGCTCTGATAGGGAGTGAGATATCTTTTCACTCTGTTTTGTTCTGTTGTTACTGGGACTATTAGATGAGTGAAGTCATTCTGTCCATCCAACATGTTGACATTGTATCTCTCATTCTTGAAGAGAATAGCCTATACAGAATCTCTGTGGTTTCTAAGGCTGCATCTTCATTCCTTCGCTATGATCAGCATTAGGCCAAGACTAATGACCATACGGTTCACCTTTTGTGTACTGACATGCTCAAGGTTTCTTACATCAACATCCTCTAATCCCCAGGGGCAACATTAAAATGTATATTCCCACAGTAAAAAGTAACAATCAGAACAGAGAAAATTCTCATACCAGAAAAACCATACATGTACATTTCTCTGATATTAAGTACATGATAATCATACATAATAATTAATCATAATGATGATGCAGGGAGCCTAATTTTTTGAATTTTCTTCAGGGGTTAATCCATAAACTAAAACATCCATTGTTTTCCCCCACTGCGTACAGCACATGAGGATAGTAATCGCTGTGATATATTTTGCCAATGACTGCTATTATTCGGAGTGTATTTATTAGAATAACTTATGCCGCACGGTCCAGTATTCTGAATATTGCAAGCAATTTATTCACATCAATCTTCGCTTCTGTTCCTACTACGGTGAGGCGATGGGGATTGAATCCTATCCGAACATGTATTTACATCACGCGTTTACTTTGATTGTTCATGAATTTATATTCTCAAACATGGCATTCCCTAACACTATTTTATGAAATGATTATATGTTCACCACTCATGCTGAGTGGTTGATAATCTGTTAACAAAAGGATTGTACTAAAATTTAGCACTTTAGTTCCAAGTTACAGATTATGAATTAGGAAAATAATTTATCCAAAATAATCTGAGTCCATGATATGCGTACTCATGTGTATGTCTCCGCATGGATAAAACTTCCTTTCTATAGTACATAGATTATTTGCAGATTTCTAAGCATAAATAGTGAGATATTGTTCACAGTGCATATAAGTTTTAACATAGGAATATGAAATTGACAGACACAAGTTCTCTACTGAAGTATGCAATCAAGAGTCTGTTCCCACCTTGAGAAAATGCCTAGAATGTGTTTTTGACCTGAGTTTGATACTCTATGGTACACATAATATTTCTAGGTTATAAGCACTACTAGTTAGATATAAGTTCATAATGCCTATAAAAGGTTTTAACATATGGATTTGAAATGGTAAAACAGGAAAAATTACAGCGTGGCGCCCACATGTGTTTCATTGGTAAACATCATCCAGCCTGGTTTAAGAGAATTGTTGACTTATTATTCTAACTAATTCTTAATTAAACATACTGGTCTATGTAATACATAAATACATCTTAATAATGTAGACATAACATACCAATAGTTTCAGAGAGTGATGGTTTCAAAAGGCAAAAATACCTTTTCCCCACACGGGGAAACTTTTACATGTCTGCTTCCTGTGATTGTCTGAACTAAAATGGCTACACTGGGCCTTTGTTTTTCAATCAGTCCCGGTCTTGCCAGGTACGTGAAAAAAATAAAGCCAAATAAATTAAGCTGCCACAGTCAGTCTATCGCTGTTTTATTTTCTCCTACATTAAGTAAGTTACTTAAACAGTAATTGAAAGGGGTTGTTTATTTTTAAGGGAGTCAATAAATAGGAAAAGGGTAAGGACGTTTTATTATATCACACGCCTCCCCCATTTAAGCCATTTATTTCTTCCAGAAAAAAATGGTCAAGTAGTACTCTACAATTTCCGTCTTTACATTGACTCACCTAGTATCCATCCCTTTTTAATTTCCTACATTACTTCCTTATGTTAGATAATCTATCAGGGCCACGTCCATTTTCTTATAGTCACGACAACGGGTATACCTTTAAAGGCTTATTTCCCTATTAGTGAAAGAGTGTAGTACCTTCTCCACTGTTGTCAGCTATGGTGTGAAATATGCATGGTTATCTGATAATTTGCTACTTTCCAGTATGGTTTGTCTGTATCAAACCGACTTTTTGAAGCAATTAAAATATCATCATTAAGCTTTCAATAGCCAGATGATAGTGTTCATATGAGATCATTTGCTGAATTTCTTTCTCATTAGATTATCAATCTTGAGATTATGTTAAAACCAACGGTTAATTCTGCGTCTACTGATAGCATATTAAACTCGCCCGTCTCCCTGTAAGTTAGACGTTTGTTTTAACTATAGATCTGATATTTAAAGGAAGCTAAAAGATGGTTCCTGTTGTATACATTTTTCCAACACATCATGTGTTTGGGTATTTAGCCGAGTTATGGGATTTTCTGATCAATTTTGATAACTACTGATTAGAGTGGTGTTCCCATTTCTCTTGTGGGTTTTTCCGGAGAATCTTGTCTAACAAGTAAACACAGGTCCAACTTTTCTAGATTTCCGTTCTGAACCGAATTGTCCGGGGAACATGAATTTGTCCGACTGAGTTAATTCTTATCTTACTCTCTCTCTGCTTTTCCTTCTAATCGAGATCTATTTTACGCTAGAATCCTTATTAGTAATTCTAAGCTGATGTGTTTGAGTTTCACTCTGTATTTGTTGCATTGATGTTGAATTACAAGCAATTTTGCGTCGCTTGGCGTACATTGATCGTCGTCTACCTCCCTCCAGGTTTTAGACAATATTCAACTTGGCAACATACATTGGTATGTAGGTTCAGACGTATTGTCTCCTACCATATATAATCAGTTCAGTGAGAAGTTAAAAGCCCTTTTATGGTTCCTGTGATAGTCTTCCAGACAATCAAGTTGCTGGTTCACTTCCAGTTATGGATGTGGATTACTAGTCTTTGTAAAATTACTATTACATTTGTATATCCCTCTCATACTGGCGTCTCCTGAGTTGTGTCCTCAAGATAACAGGTAAGATACTCTTAATGTTTCTCCCCAGTTTTGTTTTCATCCGTTTAATTCGTGGAAACTCCGGATTTATTTAGATTGACTAAGGTCTATCTTTGAACTGTTAAATAATTTACTAGCTGGATTCCTGATTGAAATTCCTAATCTAGTAAACATCAAGCAATTTTTCAGCTATATGCTCCAATTTGCTTGGTTTTTACACAGCTATATTCCATTTTTCTAGCATGGGTTCACTGTATAAGTTTTAGGCGTTTCCTCTCTCTTTACGTCAAGAGGTTCGTCCTATCTATAAACAGCATCTATTTCAAGAGTTGTTTATTTAATTGTTGCTTTCACCGATTAATATCAGTTCTTGCAGCTCATCTCTGTCAGTCAGGATCTGCTTTCACATATTTAATGCTGGCATATCATCCAAATCAGAAGTGAGATGTACAAATCTGATTCGTCTTGCGATTGATTTCTGATTCATCTACCTATTAGTAGGCTTCGAGCATTATCTAGAATTTAGTTACTCGGTTAGTTTAAAGAAAATACAATTGAGTCGCGCGCCTCTTTTGTACTTCTTATTTTGCCCTTTTTACTTCTTCCCTTATGAGAAGATTAATGTTAGTTAGGCAATTTATGAAATAACTTTACTTAAGCTAATCGCTAACTAAAAAGTTGTTTCATTCCTCTTATGATGAGGACTTATCATAGTGAACATTTCACTTAGTGAGGTTAAACTGTAAATTTCAAAGATAAGGAGCCAATTTCTGAAATGTTTGGTCTCTTACTAGAGATTAGCACAGATTTTTTTCCGGTATCTCCTGAAGTTCATTTGAAATTCCAATTTCTTAAGTTAATTCTTTAATTATACCTTTTACATACCTATACGGTCTGTTTCCGCTACCATTAATAATGGAATCGGGGTGGATAATTTAAAGAAATGCCTTATATTCTGTTGGATCTTTAAGTGAGTTGATCAGGCTCGCTTAAATCACCAGATGAATATTTTGGTTTCGACCCTCATTAACATATGGGCCATCTGAGTTAGTTCTTAATACTACTCATATCACCGGTGGGTCAGAATAAGTGTCAGTATGGCTTTTCTTCCTAAGTATCCATCAGTTATTCACTTTACTTTACTACCGGTGTTGTAGAACATGTTATGTTATATGAAAGAGGATTAAATTAGGGTGCCCCTAAATACTGCAAATTCTTACAATATTCCTTCCATTCCATTAACCATGTCTACCTTTTTGCAAGTGGTGGTTTAGGCCTTAACCTTTAGTTCATTTACTTTAGTTACTGCTATTCCCCCTGGTTTAATTCATCTCTCAGGTATTATTTACTGTCCTACTGAATCATCATTTGTTGATTAAATTTTTCCCTTAAAAAAATTTATTGGATTTTTAACTTATCTGTCCTAATTATATATAAAATTGTCTATCACTCTCTGCTGCCTTGGTAATTTTCAATATTACATGAATTATACAAGCAGATCATACATGAAAATACAATGATAACCAATGACAAAATAGTTAATTACCACATGATTCATAATTAGAAACATAAACCTTATGGATACATAATATAGTAGTGTGTTCATGACTACACCACTTTTAAACCATTTAAAGAGAATACCAGAGTAGCAGAACCATACCTCAAACATCAAATGGGAATGACTATGAATTCTAAACATTCACTGAATTACCTATCTTATGTGAGTTTACCATCCCAGAGACCTTACTACTGGAGGTTCATTACTGGACTTAGTTTCCCATCAATAAGATATAAAATATGAGTTTTTAGAACAAAATCTCATACCCAACAACCTACTACATGATGCATCTACCAGAATCAAGATATTACCTGTGAACAGTTTTGTATCAAAAAACCCTATATTTATCTGAACCATTATGGGTTCACATAACACTTGACTCAGCTCATACTAATGAGTGATTAGGTCTGTTACTAACACTATAACATTCTGAAGTGACTTGGTTTACCTGCGAGAGGTTTTCCCTGAATTCATATACCCACAATAATACACCAATTGTGATGTTTACCATGAGTTTTAATTCACGGACTACTCCACTACTAGGTGAAGTCCTTACCGGGCGGGACCCCACATGTGGGATGTGGATTTTAATTTATGAGAATATTATGTTAAGTTGTCTAGGGGATTTAATTTGATTCTCTATTATTTAGCAACTTGATGTGATCATGGAATTCTACCATAAACACAAGGAGGAAAATAGTTCACTCCTGTTCATAGCTGTATTTATGAGTACTTCTCCATTCCCACTTATCACCCTTTTTAATTTACTATAGTGCTAGCAGGATATTGATTGCTCACAACATATAAACAACCACTGTTGAACACCACATTTACTTGAGGTACACATCAACAAATTTTTGGACAAACAGTTCAAGTATTAAATCAAAATCTGTAGTTACATAAATATGTGTAATGAACACTATGCATTTTCAGACAGGCATGGGATGCATTGCATTATTACAATATAGTACCCAGTGACCCCAGAAAAAAACAAGGTTATTACAAACAACACAACAACCACAAATTGGGTCTACTTTCATTTTCCCTAAAAATTAAGGCAAATAAAGATCTAATTAAATAGAACCCAACATATCATCATTTGTTTCTGACACCTTTTACCATTCTCTCATTTTAAAAATAATGAGTTGGTGTCAAAATACTATACATATATATCATAACATAACCCTTTAGTTGTACACCATTACCATGTAAAACACTCTTTACCTTTTCCATGTCATAGAAGAAACACACACACACATGAAAACAGTTGATACTGATAATTAAATTAATTAATTATAGTGTTCATTTAGGCATTGCGGATGGGTATTCCTCTCCAGTGCTAAGCTGTTAATGTCCATAATTATCCGGGACAGCAATAAATACTCACAGTCATGTTTTAATGTCCACTGAAGTTTGTTGCGGAAATATTTATAAATCCCTATTAGGAAATAAATTCACCACATATACATATCTCCTCCGTGGAGCTGAATTCAAGAATACTCTGTTGCCATTGAGTTGTGTTCCAAATGAAATTGGTGCCTAGGTCTGTCATACTTTCAGGAGATGCAACTTAAGCTCTTGCAGAAGGTTCTTCCCTATATCATCTTATCGATGAAAAGATGACGACTGTCCAACAGCTCGGTTTACGTTAACCGTTTCCCAATTTAGTTCAAGAGGTTTTGTCACATACTCGGTTCATGTTGATAGGCCATCCCATACTTGATGATGGGGCAGTTAGGCCGACATGGGACCAGCATAGAGTTCTAATTCATTATTTACTTTCAGTGTAGACATACAATTCTGCTTGTTATGCATTTGGTTCATCTGGAATTAATTCCAGGATTCTGCTGCAGGCATGAGACTGAAGAATATTATTCCACCACATATCCAGGGTTGCAAGCCATCAGGTGATTCCTGTGGTTGCAGGCGTAAAGGCATTTACTCCGCTAGCTGCTTTCATATGGTCTTTTTTATGTGTTCAGGTTTTGGAACCTTGAGGTAATCTGGTGTAGTTCACTGGTGTAGATCTGGTGTAATCTGGTTCAGAGGTTCTGAAGTTGGTACATTGATTGTATTGGCTATAAATTTGGTTCACTGTCTCTTCCCATTTGTTTGAGTTGGTGTTCATATCAAGAACTTGGTGGTGAATAGCTGGAACCTTATGTTTGACTGTTGCAGCTGTGAGATGTTCTTTCGAAGACTTATCCATTGTGGATATTAACTTGGTAATCCAACCAACAGTTGAAGGATACTCACTGTTGTTAGTTTTATTAAACTTGTAGTAGGATTGTCCCATAGTTTCACTGATTTTGCTGAGTGACAAGGCTTCAGGTGGTACTTCCCAGCAGTAAAGCAGACGATACACTGTTGTCAGTTACTCTGTTGATCTTCATCTTGGTAGATTATTAGATTCAGAAGTCCATCCTGGATATTCCTACTAAAATAGGACTTCCTCAATCACACCGTCAGTTGTCTTCGTATGTTTCTCTTTTGCTTGCGTTTGCAGCTTATGAGTGCAGCAGTAAACGATGTATTTATAGACCCGACCATTTTTTGGTTTAAGCCCCAA
>JACEFZ010004104.1:0-31352 GCA_014155875.1 Cepaea nemoralis
ACAATAGAAGACATACAATGTACTACCACACAATGTGACAATAGAAGACACAATGCACTACCACACAATGTGACATAGAAGACACAATGCACTACCACAAACATGGGACAATAGAATACACACAATGTACTACCACATACATGTGACAATAGAAGACACACAATGTACTACCACATACATATGACAATAGAAGACACATAATGTACTACCACATACATGTGATAATAGAAGACACACAATGTACTACCACATACATATGACAATAGAAGACACATAATGTACTACCACATACATGTGACAATTTAAGACACACAATGTATTAGCACATACATGTGACAATAGAAGACACACAATGTACTACCACATACATGTGACAATATAAGCCACACAACGTACTATCACACAATGTGACAATAGAAGACACACAATGTACTACCAAACAATGTGACAATAGAATACACACAATATACTACCACACAATGCGACAATAGAAGACACACAATGTACTGAAACACAATGCGACAATAGAAGACACACAATGTACTACCACATAATGTGATAATAGAAGACACACAATGTACTTCCACATAATGTGACAATAGAAGACACACAATGTACTACCACACAATGTGACAATATACGACACACAATGTACTATCACACACATATATGACAATAGAAGACACACCATGTACTACCACATACATGTGACAATAGAAGACACACAATGTACTACCACATACATGGGACAATAGAAGACACACAATGTACTACCACATACATGTGACAATAGAAGACACACAATGTACTACCACAAACATGTGACAATAGAAGACACACAATGTACTACCACATACATGTGACAATAGAAGACACTCAATGTACTACCACATATATGTGACAATAGAAGACACACAATGTACTACCACATACATTGGACAATAGAAGACACACAATGTACTACCTCATACATGTGACAATAGAAGACACACAATGAACTACCACACAATGTGACAATAGAAGACACACAATGTACTACCACACACATGTGACAATAGAAGATACACAATGTACTACCACAAACATGAGGCAATAGAAGACACACAATGTACTACCACATACATTGGACAATAGAAGACACACAATGTACTACCACATATATGTGACAATAGAAGACACACAATGTACTACCACACAATGTGACAATAGAAGACACACAATGTACTACCACATACATGTGACATTAGAAGACACACAATGTACTACCACATACATGTGATAATAGAAGACACACAATGTACTACCACACAATGTGACAATAGAAGACACACAATGTACTACTACACAATGTGACAATAGAAGACACACAATGTACTACCACACAATGTGACAATAGAAGACACACAATGTACTACCACACAATGTGACAATAGAAGACACACAATGTACTTCCACACAATGTGACAATAGAAGACACACAATGTACTACCACATACATGTGACAATAGAAGACACACAATGTATTAGCACATACATGTGACAATAGAAGACACAATGTACTACCACATACATGTGACAATAGAAGACACGCAATGTATTAGCACATACATGTGACAATAGAAGACACACAATGTACTACCACACAATGTGACAATATAAGACACACAATGTACTATCACACACACATATGACAATAGAAGACACACAATGTACTACAACAAACATGTGACAATAGAAGACACACAATGTACTACCACACAATGTGACAATAGAAGACACACAATGTACTACCACATATATGTGACAATAGAAGACACATAATGTACTACCACATACATATGACAATAGAAGACACACAATGTACTACCACATACATTGGACAATAGAAGACACACAATGTACTACCACATATATGTGACAATAGAAGACACATAATGTACTACCACATACATATGACAATAGAAGACACACAATGTACTACCACATACATGGGACAATAAAAGACACACAATGTACTACCACATACATGTGACAATAGAAGACACACAATTTACTACCACATACATGTGGCAATAGAAGACACACAATGTACTACCACATACATGTGACATAAGAAGACACACAATGTACTACCACATACATGTGACAATAGAAGACACACAATGTACTACCACATACATGTGACAATAGAAGACACACAATGTACTACCACATACATATGACAATAGAAGACACATAATATACTACCACATACATGTGACAATATAAGACACACAATGTATTAGCACATACATGTGACAATAGAAGACACACAATGTACTACCACATACATGTGACAATATAAGACACACAATGTACTATCACACAATGTGACAATAGAAGACACACAATGTACTACCAAACAATGTGACAATAGAATACACACAATATACTACCACACAATGTGACAATAGAAGACACACAACGTACTACCACACAATGCGACAATAGAAGACACACAATGTACTGAAACACAATGCGACAATAGAAGACACACAATGTACTACCACATAATGTGATAATAGTTAGTTAGTTAGTTAGTCGACAGATCATCCTCGTTGCACATCGGACCATTCAGTCCATAAGTGCTCGGATCCCCTCCTCAGCATATCCCGCAGCGTGTAGCGGCTAACGACGCCAGTTCTGTGTTGGTTTATCAATCTTCTTTGGCTTCCTGCGTAGTGTTCTTGTTTGGCCACCCCTCTTTTAATTTGCTGCTCTCGCAGTCTGGCCATTGTTGTAGATTCACAGTCATCACTTGGTTCTTGCAAAAGTCTCACTTCTCGTAGAGCATTCAGAATGTCAGCCTGGTCCATGGCGCGTCCGCCCTCAACAGTAGCCTCACCTGCGAGCTTGTCAGCCCGCTCATTTCCTTGTACTCCCGCATGCCCTGGCACGAAGATGAAACTAATCTTTGCCAGCCGAGACCGCTTCAGAGGCAGCAACCATTCTCTTCGGATCGACCCCTCCTCTATCCTCTTGATCATGTTCATTGAGTCGCTAAGGAAACAAGCCCTAGTGAATGTCTGTGTCTCGAGCCATGTTATTGCTTTACTTACTGCCATGACTTCCATGGTCAGGCTACTTGTGGTTTCAGTGAAAGCACCAGAGTCCTCCTTCACAATTCTCCCTCCGGCCCGAGCTGTAAAGGCCCATGAGCTTCTCACATGTCGGACGACCGACCCATCTGTGTAGATGACCGCGTCACTGTCTAGCGAATTCTCGAAAATCAACGCTTGTACTTCAGCCTCAACAGCAGCCGGATTTTCTTGTCTGCATTTTCTATCTAGTTGGATGCAAACTGAAAAGGATGTGCAGAAGTCTGTTGGCACTTGCACCCACTCCTCGCCAGGTTCTAAGTCCTCAAGTGAACACACCTGTTGAAGAATGTCCTCGGCTTGACCCATCCACGACCGTCCTCTTTTTAACCTGCTGCCCTTCACCTTCCTAATTTCACTATGCAGTGGATGTTGTGTGTTTGCGTTAATTCTGAGGTAGGCACGTGCCCTGCAAACTTGCATTCTCTCTTCAATGGTTGGAAAATCAAGAAGGTAGCGCATCGCCCTGCATTCTGTATCTCTTGTACATCCAAGAATAATGCGCATAGCTTCATTCTGTATCCTTTCCATCCTTTCTATCTGCTTATGGCTGACAGTCAGGATTGCCATTGCATACTCCAAAACAGACATGACCAGCCCCTCGTACAGAAGACATAGATGGCGCTGCTCACAGTTTGCTGCCGCCATCACCCGCATCGCTGCCAAACCCCGCTTGGCCTTTGTTATCACCTGGTCTATGTGCACATTATAAGCAAGGCTTCGATCAAACCGTGATAATAGAAGACACACAATGTACTACCACACAAAGTGACAATAGAAGACAAACAATGTACTACCACATACATGTGACAATAGAAGACACACAATGTACTACCACATACATGTGACAATAGAAGACACACAATGTACTATCACACATATGGGACAATAGAAGACACACAACGTACTACCACATACATGTTACAATAGAAGACATACAATGTACTACCACACAATGTGACAATAGAAGACACAATGCACTACCACACAATGTGACAATAGAAGACACAATGCACTACCACAAAAATGGGACAATAGAAGACACACAATTCACTACCACAAACATGTGACAATAGCTGACTCACACAATGTACTAACACACAATGTGACAATAGAAGACACACAATGCACTATCACAAACATGGGACAATAGAAGACTCATAATGTACTACCACACAATGTGACAACAGAAGACACACAATGCACTACCACAATTATGTGACAATAGAAGACACACATTGTACTACCACATACATGGGACAATAGAAGACACACAATGTACTACCACATACATGTGACAATAGAAGACACACAATGTACTACCACACAATGTGACAATATACGACACACAATGTACTATCACACACACATATGACAATAGAAGACACACCATGTACTACCACATACATGTGACAATAGAAGACACACAATGTACTACCACATACATGGGACAATAGAAGACACACAATGTACTACCACATACATGTGACAATAGAAGACACACAATGTACTACCACAAACATGTGACAATAGAAGACACACAATGTACTACCACATACATGTGACAATAGAAGACACTCAATGTACTACCACATATATGTGACAATAGAAGACACACAATGTACTACCACATACATTGGACAATAGAAGACACACAATGTACTACCTCATACATGTGAAAATAGAAGACACACAATGTACTACCACACAATGTGACAATAGAAGACACACAATGTACTACCACACACATGTGACAATAGAAGATACACAATGTACTACCACAAACATGAGACAATAGAAGACACACAATGTACTACCACATACATTGGACAATAGAAGACACACAATGTACTACAACATATATGTGACAATAGAAGACACACAATGTACTACCACACAATGTGACAATAGAAGACACACAATGTACTACCACAAACATGAGACTATAGAAGACACACAATGTACTACCACATACATGGGACAATAGAAGACACACAATGTACTACCACATACATGTGACAATAGAAGACACACAATGTACTACCACATACATGTGGCAATAGAAGACACACAATGTACTACCACATACATGTGACATAAGAAGACACACAATGTACTACCACATACATGTGACAATAGAAGACACACAATGTACTACCACATACATGTGACAATAGAAGACACACAATGTACTACCACATACATGTGACAATAGAAGACACACAATGTACTACCACACAATGTGACAATAGAAGACACAATGTACTATCACACAATGTGACAATAGAAGACACACAATGTACTACCATACAATGTGACAATAGAATACACACAATATACTACCACACAATGTGACAATAGAAGACACACAACGTACTACCACACAATGCGACTATAGAAGACACACAATGTACTGAAACACAATGCGACAATTGAAGACACACAATGTACTACCACATAATGTGATAATTGAAGACACACAATGTACTACCACACAAAGTAACTATAGAAGACACACAATGTACTACCACACAAAGTGACAATAGAAGACAAACAATGTACTACCACATACATGTGACAATAGAAGACACACAATGTACTACCACATACATGTGACAATAGAAGACACACAATGTACTATCACACATATGGGACAATAGAAGACACACAACGTACTACCACATACATGTGACAATAGAAGACATACAATGTACTACCACACAATGTGACAATAGAAGACACAATGCACTACCACACAATGTGACAATAGAAGACACAATGCACTACCACAAACATGGGACAATAGAAGACACACAATGTACTACCACACAATGTGACAATATAAGACACACAATGTACTATCACACACACATATGACAATAGAAGACACACAATGTAATACAACAAACATGTGACAATAGAAGACACACAATGTACTACCACACAATGTGACAATAGAAGACACACAATGTACTACCACATACATGTGACAATAGAAGACACATAATGTACTACCACATACATATGACAATAGAAGACACATAATGTACTACCACATACATGTGACAATAGAAGACACATAATGTACTACCACATACATATGACAATAGAAGACACACAATGTACTACCACATACATTGGACAATAGAAGACACACAATGTACTACCACATATATGTGACAATAGAAGACACATAATGTACTACCACATACATATGACAATAGAAGACACACAATGTACTACCACATACATGGGACAATAAAAGACACACAATGTACTACCACATACATGTGACAATAGAAGACAAACAATTTACTACCACATACATGTGGCAATAGAAGACACACAATGTACTACCACATACATGTGACATAAGAAGACACACAATGTACTACCACATACATGTGACAATAGAAGACACACAATGTACTACCACATACATGTGACAATAGAAGACACACAATGTACTACCACATACATATGACAATAGAAGACACATAATATACTACCACATACATGTGACAATATAAGACACACAATGTATTAGCACATACATGTGACAATAGAAGACACACAATGTACTACCACATACATGTGACAATATAAGACACACAATGTACTATCACACAATGTGACAATAGAAGACACACAATGTACTACCAAACAATGTGACAATAGAATACACACAATATACTACCACACAATGTGACAATAGAAGACACACAACGTACTACCACACAATGCGACAATAGAAGACACACAATGTACTGAAACACAATGCGACAATAGAAGACACACAATGTACTACCACATAATGTGATAATAGAAGACACACAATGTACTACCACATAAAGTAACTATAGAAGACACACAATGTACTACCACACAAAGTGACAATAGAAGACAAACAATGTACTACCACATACATGTGACAATAGAAGACACACAATGTACTACCACATACATGTGACAATAGAAGACACACAATGTACTATCACACATATGGGACAATAGAAGACACACAACGTGCTACCACATACATGTTACAATAGAAGACATACAATGTACTACAACACAATGTGACAATAGAAGACACAATGCACTACCACACAATGTGACAATAGAAGACACAATGCACTACCACAAAAATGGGACAATAGAAGACACACAATTCACTACCACAAACATGTGACAATAGCTGACTCACACAATGTACTAACACACAATGTGACAATAGAAGACACACAATGCACTATCACAAACATGGGACAATAGAAGACTCATAATGTACTACCACACAATGTGACAACAGAAGACACACAATGCACTACCACAATTATGTGACAATAGAAGACACACATTGTACTACCACATACATGGGACAATAGAAGACACACAATGTACTACCACATACATGTGACAATAGAAGACACACAATGTACTACCACACAATGTGACAATATACGACACACAATGTACTATCAAACACACATATGACAATACAAGACACACCATGTACTACCACATACATGTGACAATAGAAGACACACAATGTACTACCACATACATGGAACAATAGAAGACACACAATGTACTACCACATACATGTGTCAATAGAAGACACACAATGTACTACCACAAACATGTGACAATAGAAGACACACAATGTACTACCACATACATGTGACAATAGAAGACACTCAATGTACTACCACATATATGTGACAATAGAAGACACACAATGTACTACCACATACATTGGACAATAGAAGACACACAATGTACTACCTCATACATGTGACAATAGAAGACACACAATGTACTACCACACAATGTGACAATAGAAGACACACAATGTACTACCACACACATGTGACAATAGAAGATACACAATGTACTACCACAAACATGAGACAATAGAAGACACACAATGTACTACCACATACATTGGACAATAGAAGACACACAATGTACTACCACATATATGTGACAATAGAAGACACACAATGTACTACCACACAATGTGACAATAGAAGACACACAATGTACTACCACAAACATGAGACTATAGAAGACACACAATGTACTACCACATACATGGGACAATAGAAGACACAAAATGTACTACCACATACATGTGACAATAGAAGACACACAATGTACTACCACATACATGTGGCAATAGAAGACACACAATGTACTACCACATACGTGTGACATAAGAAGACACACAATGTACTACCACATACATGTGACAATAGAAGACACACAATGTACTACCACATACATGTGACAATAGAAGACACACAATGTACTACCACATACATGTGACAATAGAAGACACACAATGTACTACCACACAATGTGACAATAGAAGACACACAATGTACTACCACATACATGTGACAATATAAGACACACAATGTATTAGCACATACATGTGACAATAGAAGACACACAATGTACTACCACATACATGTGACAATATAAGACACAATGTACTATCACACAATGTGACAATAGAAGACACACAATGTACTACCATACAATGTGACAATAGAATACACACAATATACTACCACACAATGTGACAATAGAAGACACACAACGTACTACCACACAATGCGACAATAGAAGACACACAATGTACTGAAACACAAGGCGACAATTGAAGACACACAATGTACTACCACATAATGTGATAATAGAAGACACACAATGTACTACCACACAAAGTAACTATAGAAGACACACAATGTACTACCACACAAAGTGACAATAGAAGACAAACAATGTACTACCACATACATGTGACAATAGAAGACACACAATGTACTACCACATACATGTGACAATAGAAGACACACAATGTACTATCACACATATGGGACAATAGAAGACACACAACGTACTACCACATACATGTGACAATAGAAGACATACAATGTACTACCACACAATGTGACAATAGAAGACACAATGCACTACCACACAATGTGACAATAGAAGACACAATGCACTACCACAAACATGGGACAATAGAATACACACAATGTACTACCACATACATGTGACAATAGAAGACACACAATGTACTACCACATACATATGACAATAGAAGACACATAATGTACTACCACATACATGTGACAATAGAAGACACACAATGTACTACCACATACATATGACAATAGAAGACACATAATGTACTACCACATACATGTGACAATTTAAGACACACAATGTATTAGCACATACATGTGACAATAGAAGACACACAATGTACTACCACATACATGTGACAATATAAGCCACACAACGTACTATCACACAATGTGACAATAGAAGACACACAATGTACTACCAAACAATGTGACAATAGAATACACACAATATACTACCACACAATGCGACAATAGAAGACACACAATGTACTGAAACACAATGCGACAATAGAAGACACACAATGTACTACCACATAATGTGATAATAGAAGACACACAATGTACTTCCACATAATGTGACAATAGAAGACACACAATGTACTACCACACAATGTGACAATATACGACACACAATGTACTATCACACACATATATGACAATAGAAGACACACCATGTACTACCACATACATGTGACAATAGAAGACACACAATGTACTACCACATACATGGGACAATAGAAGACACACAATGTACTACCACATACATGTGACAATAGAAGACACACAATGTACTACCACAAACATGTGACAATAGAAGACACACAATGTACTACCACATACATGTGACAATAGAAGACACTCAATGTACTACCACATATATGTGACAATAGAAGACACACAATGTACTACCACATACATTGGACAATAGAAGACACACAATGTACTACCTCATACATGTGACAATAGAAGACACACAATGTACTACCACACAATGTGACAATAGAAGACACACAATGTACTACCACACACATGTGACAATAGAAGATACACAATGTACTACCACAAACATGAGGCAATAGAAGACACACAATGTACTACCACATACATTGGACAATAGAAGACACACAATGTACTACCACATATATGTGACAATAGAAGACACACAATGTACTACCACACAATGTGACAATAGAAAACACACAATGTACTACCACATACATGTGACATTAGAAGACACACAATGTACTACCACATACATGTGATAATAGAAGACACACAATGTACTACCACACAATGTGACAATAGAAGACACACAATGTACTACTACACAATGTGACAATAGAAGACACACAATGTACTACCACACAATGTGACAATAGAAGACACACAATGTACTACCACACAATGTGACAATAGAAGACACACAATGTACTTCCACACAATGTGACAATAGAAGACACACAATGTACTACCACATACATGTGACAATAGAAGACACACAATGTATTAGCACATACATGTGACAATAGAAGACACAATGTACTACCACATACATGTGACAATAGAAGACACGCAATGTATTAGCACATACATGTGACAATAGAAGACACACAATGTACTACCACACAATGTGACAATATAAGACACACAATGTACTATCACACACACATATGACAATAGAAGACACACAATGTACTACAACAAACATGTGACAATAGAAGACACACAATGTACTACCACACAATGTGACAATAGAAGACACACAATGTACTACCACATATATGTGACAATAGAAGACACATAATGTACTACCACATACATATGACAATAGAAGACACACAATGTACTACCACATACATTGGACAATAGAAGACACACAATGTACTACCACATATATGTGACAATAGAAGACACATAATGTACTACCACATACATATGACAATAGAAGACACACAATGTACTACCACATACATGGGACAATAAAAGACACACAATGTACTACCACATACATGTTACAATAGAAGACACACAATTTACTACCACATACATGTGGCAATAGAAGACACACAATGTACTACCACATACATGTGACATAAGAAGACACACAATGTACTACCACATACATGTGACAATAGAAGACACACAATGTACTACCACATACATGTGACAATAGAAGACACACAATGTACTACCACATACATATGACAATAGAAGACACATAATATACTACCACATACATGTGACAATATAAGACACACAATGTATTAGCACATACATGTGACAATAGAAGACACACAATGTACTACCACATACATGTGACAATATAAGACACACAATGTACTATCACACAATGTGACAATAGAAGACACACAATGTACTACCAAACAATGTGACAATAGAATACACACAATATACTACCACACAATGTGACAATAGAAGACACACAACGTACTACCACACAATGCGACAATAGAAGACACACAATGTACTGAAACACAATGCGACAATAGAAGACACACAATGTACTACCACATAATGTGATAATAGAAGACACACAATGTACTACCACACAAAGTGACAATAGAAGACAAACAATGTACTACCACATACATGTGACAATAGAAGACACACAATGTACTACCACATACATGTGACAATAGAAGACACACAATGTACTATCACACATATGGGACAATAGAAGACACACAACGTACTACCACATACATGTTACAATAAAAGACATACAATGTACTACCACACAATGTGACAATAGAAGACACAATGCACTACCACACAATGTGACAATAGAAGACACAATGCACTACCACAAAAATGGGACAATAGAAGACACACAATTCACTACCACAAACATGTGACAATAGCTGACTCACACAATGTACTAACACACAATGTGACAATAGAAGACACACAATGCACTATCACAAACATGGGACAATAGAAGACTCATAATGTACTACCACACAATGTGACAACAGAAGACACACAATGCACTACCACAATTATGTGACAATAGAAGACACACATTGTACTACCACATACATGGGACAATAGAAGACACACAATGTACTACCACATACATGTGACAATAGAAGACACACAATGTACTACCACACAATGTGACAATATACGACACACAATGTACTATCACACACACATATGACAATAGAAGACACACCATGTACTACCACATACATGTGACAATAGAAGACACACAATGTACTACCACATACATGGGACAATAGAAGACACACAATGTACTACCACATACATGTGACAATAGAAGACACACAATGTACTACCACAAACATGTGACAATAGAAGACACACAATGTACTACCACATACATGTGACAATAGAAGACACTCAATGTACTACCACATATATGTGACAATAGAAGACACACAATGTACTACCACATACATTGGACAATAGAAGACACACAATGTACTACCTCATACATGTGACAATAGAAGACACACAATGTACTACCACACAATGTGACAATAGAAGACACACAATGTACTACCACACACATGTGACAATAGAAGATACACAATGTACTACCACAAACATGAGACAATAGAAGACACACAATGTACTACCACATACATTGGACAATAGAAGACACACAATGTACTACCACATATATGTGACAATAGAAGACACACAATGTACTACCACACAATGTGACAATAGAAGACACACAATGTACTACCACAAACATGAGACTATAGAAGACACACAATGTACTACCACATACATGGGACAATAGAAGACACAAAATGTACTACCACATACATGTGACAATAGAAGACACACAATGTACTACCACATACATGTGGCAATAGAAGACACACAATGTACTACCACATACATGTGACATAAGAAGACACACAATGTACTACCACATACATGTGACAATAGAAGACACACAATGTACTACCACATACATGTGACAATAGAAGACACACAATGTACTACCACATACATGTGACAATAGAAGACACACAATGTACTACCACACAATGTGACAATAGAAGACACAATGTACTATCACACAATGTGACAATAGAAGACACACAATGTACTACCATACAATGTGACAATAGAATACACACAATATACTACCACACAATGTGACAATAGAAGACACACAACGTACTACCACACAATGCGACAATAGAAGACACACAATGTACTGAAACACAATGCGACAATTGAAGACACACAATGTACTACCACATAATGTGATAATAGAAGACACACAATGTACTACCACACAAAGTAACTATAGAAGACACACAATGTACTACCACACAAAGTGACAATAGAAGACAAACAATGTACTACCACATACATGTGACAATAGAAGACACACAATGTACTACCACATACATGTGACAATAGAAGACACACAATGTACTATCACACATATGGGACAATAGAAGACACACAACGTACTACCACATACATGTGACAATAGAAGACATACAATGTACTACCACACAATGTGACAATAGAAGACACAATGCACTACCACACAATGTGACAATAGAAGACACAATGCACTACCACAAACATGGGACAATAGAAGACACACAATTCACTACCACAAACATGTGACAATAGCTGACTCACACAATGTACTAACACACAATGCGACAATAGAAGACACACAATGCACTATCACAAACATGGGACAATAGAAGACTCATAATGTACTACCACACAATGTGACAACAGAAGACACACAATGCACTACCACAATTATGTGACAATAGAAGACACACATTGTACTACCACATACATGGGACAATAGAAGACACACAATGTACTACCACATACATGTGACAATAGAAGACACACAATGTACTACCACACAATGTGACAATATACGACACACAATGTACTATCAAACACACATATGACAATAGAAGACACACCATGTACTACCACATACATGTGACAATAGAAGACACACAATGTACTACCACATACATGGGACAATAGAAGACACACAATGTACTACCACATACATGTGTCAATAGAACTCACACAATGTACTACCACAAACATGTGACAATAGAAGACACACAATGTACTACCACATACATGTGACAATAGAAGACACTCAATGTACTACCACATATATGTGACAATAGAAGACACACAATGTACTACCACATACATTGGACAATAGAAGACACACAATGTACTACCTCATACATGTGACAATAGAAGACACACAATGTACTACCACACAATGTGACAATAGAAGACACACAATGTACTACCACACACATGTGACAATAGAAGATACACAATGTACTACCACAAACATGAGACAATAGAAGACACACAATGTACTACCACATACATTGGACAATAGAAGACACACAATGTACTACCACATATATGTGACAATAGAAGACACACAATGTACTACCACACAATGTGACAATAGAAGACACACAATGTACTACCACAAACATGAGACTATAGAAGACACACAATGTACTACCACATACATGGGACAATAGAAGACACACAATGTACTACCACATACATGTGACAATAGAAGACACACAATGTACTACCACATACATGTGGCAATAGAAGACACACAATGTACTACCACATACATGTGACATAAGAAGACACACAATGTACTACCACATACATGTGACAATAGAAGACACACAATGTACTACCACATACATGTGACAATAGAAGACACACAATGTACTACCACACAATGTGACAATAGACGACACACAATGTACTACCACACACATGTGACAATAGAAGATACACAATGTACTACCACAAACATGAGACAATAGAAGACACACAATGTACTACCACATACATTGGACAATAGAAGACACACAATGTACTACCACATATATGTGACAATAGAAGACACACAATGTACTACCACACAATGTGACAATAGAAGACACACAATGTACTACCACAAACATGAGACTATAGAAGACACACAATGAACTACCACATACATGGGACAATAGAAGACACAAAATGTACTACCACATACATGTGACAATAGAAGACACACAATGTACTACCACATACATGTGGCAATAGAAGACACACAATGTACTACCACATACATGTGACATAAGAAGACACACAATGTACTACCACATACATGTGACAATAGAAGACACACAATGTACTACCACATACATGTGACAATATAAGACACACAATGTATTAGCACATACATGTGACAATAGAAGACACACAATGTACTACCACATACATGTGACAATATAAGACACAATGTACTATCACACAATGTGACAATAGAAGACACACAATGTACTACCAAACAATGTGACAATAGAATACACACAATATACTACCACACAATGTGACAATAGAAGACACACAACGTACTACCACACAATGCAACAATAGAAGACACACAATGTACTGAAACACAATGCGACAATTGAAGACACACAATGTACTACCACATAATGTGATAATAGAAGACACACAATGTACTACCACACAAAGTAACTATAGAAGACACACAATGTACTACTACACAATGTGACAATAGAAGACACACAATGTACTACCACACAATGTGACAATAGAAGACACACAATGTACAACCACACAATGTGACAATAGAAGACACACAATGTACTTCCACACAATGTGACAATAGAAGACACACAATGTACTACTTCATACATGTGACAATAGAAGACACACAATGTACTACCACACAATGTGACAATAGAAGACACACAATGTACTACCACACACATGTGACAATAGAAGATACACAATGTACTACCACAAACATGAGACAATAGAAGACACACAATGTACTACCACATACATTGGACAATAGAAGACACACAATGTACTACCACATATATGTGACAATAGAAGACACACAATGTACTACCACACAATGTGACAATAGAAGACACACAATGTACTACCACACAATGTGACAATAGAAGACACACAATGTACTTCCACACAATGTGACAATAGAAGACACACAATGTACTACTTCATACATGTGAAAATAGAAGACACACAATGTACTACCACACAATGTGACAATAGAAGACACACAATGTACTACCACACACATGTGACAATAGAAGATACACAATGTACTACCACAAACATGAGACAATAGAAGACACACAATGTACTACCACATACATTGGACAATAGAAGACACACAATGTACTACCACATATATGTGACAATAGAAGACACACAATGTACTACCACACAATGTGACAATAGAAGACACACAATGTACTACCACATACATGTGACAATAGAAGACACACAATGTACTACCACATACATGTGATAATAGAAGACACACAATGTACTACCACACAATGTGACAATAGAAGACACACAATGTACTACTACACAATGTGACAATAGAAGACACACAATGTACTACCACACAATGTGACAATAGAAGACACACAATGTACTACCACACAATGTGACAATAGAAGACACACAATGTTCTTCCACACAATGCGACAATAGAAGACACACAATGTACTACCACATACATGTGACAATAGAAGACACACAATGTATTAGCACATACATGTGACAATAGAAGACACAATGTACTACCACATACATGTGACAATAGAAGACACGCAATGTATTAGCACATCATGTGACAATAGAAGAAACACAATGTACTACCACACAATGTGACAATATAAGACACACAATGTGACAATATAAGACACACAATGTACTATCACACACACATATGACAATAGAAGACACACAATGTACTACAACAAACATGTGACAATAGAAGACACACAATGTACTACCACATACATGTGACAATAGATGACACATAATGTACTACCACATACATATGACAATAGAAGACACATAATGTACTACCACATACATGTGACAATAGAAGACACATAATGTACTACCACATACATATGACAATAGAAGACACACAATGTACTACCACATACATTGGACAATAGAAGACACACAATGTACTACCACATATATGTGACAATAGAAGACACATAATGTACTACCACATACATATGACAATAGAAGACACACAATGTACTACCACATACATGTGACAATAGAAGACACACAATGTACTACCACATACATGTGACAATAGAAGACACATAATGTACTACCACATACATATGACAATAGAAGACACACAATGTACTACCACATACATGTGACAATAGAAGACACACAATGTACTACCACATACATGTGATAATAGAAGACACACAATGTACTACCACACAATGTGACAATAGAAGACACACAATGTACTACTACACAATGTGACAATAGAAGACACACAATGTACTACCACACAATGTGACAATAGAAGACACACAATGTACTACCACACAATGTGACAATAGAAGACACACAATGTACTTCCACACAATGTGACAATAGAAGACACACAATGTACTACCACATACATGTGACAATAGAAGACACACAATGTATTAGCACATACATGTGACAATAGAAGATACAATGTACTACCACATACATGTGACAATAGAAGACACGCAATGTATTAGCACATCATGTGACAATAGAAGAAACACAATGTACTACCACACAATGTGACAATATAAGACACACAATGTGACAATATAAGACACACAATGTACTATCACACACACATATGACAATAGAAGACACACAATGTACTACAACAAACATGTGACAATAGAAGACACACAATGTACTACCACATACAAGTGACAATAGATGACACATAATGTACTACCACATACATATGACAATAGAAGACACATAATGTACTACCACATACATGTGACATAGAAGACACATAATGTACTACCACATACATATGACAATAGAAGACACACAATGTACTACCACATACATTGGACAATAGAAGACACACAATGTACTACCACATATATGTGACAATAGAAGACACATAATGTACTACCACATACATATGACAATAGAAGACACACAATGTACTACCACATACATGTGACAATAGAAGACACACAATGTACTACCACATACATGTGACAATAGAAGACACATAATGTACTACCACATACATATGACAATAGAAGACACACAATGTACTACCACATACACTGGACAATAGAAGACACACAATGAACTACCACATACATGTGAAAGACACACAATGTACTACCACACAATGTGACAATAGAAGACACACAATGTACTACCACATACATGTGACAATAGAAGACACACAATGTTCTACCACATACATGTGACAATAGAAGACACACAATGTACTACCACACAATGTGACAATAGAAGACACACAATGTACTACCACATAATGTGACAATAGAAGACACACAATGTACTACCACATAATGTGACAATAGAAGACACACAATGTACTACCACATACATGTGACAATAGAAGACACACAATGTATTAGCACATACATGTGACAATAGAAGACACACAATGTACTACCACACAATGTGACAATAGAAGTCACACAATGTACTACTACACAATGTGACAATAGAAGACACACAATGTACTACCACACAATGTGACAATAGAAGACACACAATGTGACAATAGAAGACACACAATGTACTACCACACAATGTGACAATAGAAGACACACAATGTACTTCCACACAATGTGACAATAGAAGACACACAATGTACTACCACATACATGTGACAATAGAAGACACACAATGTATTAGCACATACATGTGACAATAGAAGACACACAATGTACTACCACATACATGTGACAATAGAAGACAGACAATGTTCTACCACACATACATGTGACAATAGAAGAAACACAATGTACTACCACATGCGTGTGACAATAGAAGACACATAATGTACGACCACAGTCTGACAACATAAAGGTGAGGTTACGAAGATTGTCCGCGACATTTGTCTGATTGTTCCATCAATATTGTGTTGACATATTGCTCTAGATGTGGCATGCACACAACGGTAATACTGCTGGGTCAATCCTTGTACATCCATACATGGATGCACACAACGGTAATACTGCTGGATCAATCCTTGCACATCCATACATGGATGCACACAACGGTAATACTGCTGGGTGAATCCTTGCACATCCAAACATGGATGCACACAACGGTGATACTGCTGGATCAATCCTTGCACATCCATACATGAAGGCACATAACGGTGATACTGCTAGATCAATTCTTGCACATCCATACATGGATGCACACAACGCACATCTACTAGGGCACTTAAAATGAAAACCTTAAATGTGTGTGTGCGTGTGTGTGTGTGTGTGTGTGTGTGTGTGTGTGTGTGTGTGTGTGTGTGTGTGTGTGTGTGCGCGCACACATACTCTACAGACAGACATACATAAGCACGTTTGCACACAGACATACAGGGACAGACAGACACATGCACGCACACACTCGGGCGGGGGGGGGGGGGTGCATAGAGGAAGGAGATACCCCTCTAGCTTGAGTGAACGAATCACGGGCTACAGTGGGCCCAATAGGCCTCCCCTCAGGTACCATTTCAAAGTGAGAAAACAAATGCCCTCCCCCCCCCCCCCACACCTACATAACAATATATGATGTATCTTTGTGGTATGTGGCTGTTCTGCAGGGCTAGGGATTCCGTCCACTGTGTAGAGACTCTACAATACGACTTACACCACCGACCATGCCCTTCTGTGGGGCTAGGGATTCCGTGCACTGTGTAGAGATTCTACAATGACTACTTACACCACCGACCATGCCCTTCTGCTGAGCAGCTTGTTCTTGGTCCTGCCATGTCCCAGATGACGTCATGGGGGTGGGGGAGGGGGTGGGGGACAATTCAGTACAGAAAAATTCACCAACATGTGTGGATAATATTTACAATAGTGGATATTTACACGGTGATATACTGACATCTATTTATAGCTATACCAACAAGACCAGGAGCAACTGAATGTGAAGATTTTTGTACAATTGACTTCATAAACCATGTCACCAAGCTTCTACTTAACATTATAATGAGAAGAACCAGACAGAAACTAAACATTGTCATTGGTAACGAACAGTATGGAATTGTGGAAGGAAAGGATACCAAATATGCAATATATAGGAAGATTAATAGAGACACAGAAAGACATATATTTGTGCTTCATAGATTATACCACGGCATTGATAAAGTAAAACGTCACATTCTCACACCCACACATTCACACACTAGTACCCACACATTCACACCTGGTACCCACACATTCACAAACGGGCACCCACACATTCACATATTCACACACTGGCAGCCACACGTTCACACATTGGCATCTACACATTCACACACTGTCATCTAAACATTCACAAACTGGCACCCACACATTCACACACTGGCACCCACACATTCACACACTGTCATCTACACATTCACACACTGTCATCTACACATTCACACACTGTCATCTACACATTCACACACTGTCATCTACACATTCACACACTGTCATCTACACATTCACACACTGTCATCTACACATTCACACACTGTCATCTACACATTCACACACTGTAATCTACACATTCACACACTGTCATCTACACATTCACACACTGTCATCTACACATTCACACACTGTCATCTACACATTCACACACTGTCATCTACACATTCACACACTGTCATCTACACATTCACACACTGTCATCTACACATTCACACACTGTCATCTACACATTCACACACTGTCATCTACACATTCACACACTGTCATCTACACATTCACACACTGTCATCTACACATTCACACACTGTCATCTACACATTCACACACTGTCATCTACACATTCACACACTGTCATCTACACATTCACACACTGTCATCTACACATTCACACACTGTAATCTACACATTCACACACTGTAATCTACACATTCACACACTGTCATCTACACATTCACACACTGTCATCTACACATTCACACACTGTCATCTACACATTCACACACTGTCATCTACACATTCACACACTGTAATCTACACATTCACACACTGTCATCTACACATTCACACACTGTCATCTACACATTCACACACTGTCATCTACACATTCACACACTGTCATCTACACATTCACACACTGTCATCTACACATTCACACACTGTCAATCTACACATTCACACACTGTCATCTACACATTCACACACTGTCATCTACACATTCACACACTGTCATCTACACATTCACACACTGTCATCTACACATTCACACACTGTCATCTACACATTCACACACTGTCATCTACACATTCACACACTGTCATCTACACATTCACACACTGTCATCTACACATTCACACACTGTCATCTACACATTCACACACTGTCATCTACACATTCACACACTGTCATCTACACATTCACACACTGTCATCTACACATTCACACACTGTCATCTACACATTCACACACTGTCATCTACACATTCACACACTGTCATCTACACATTCACACACTGTCATCTACACATTCACACACTGTCATCTACACATTCACACACTGTCATCTACACATTCACACACTGTCATCTACACATTCACACACTGTAATCTACACATTCACACACTGTCATCTACACATTCACACACTGTCATCTACACATTCACACACTGTCATCTACACATTCACACACTGTCATCTACACATTCACACA
This sequence comes from Cepaea nemoralis, assembly GCA_014155875.1. NCBI lineage: Eukaryota > Metazoa > Mollusca > Gastropoda > Stylommatophora > Helicidae > Cepaea > Cepaea nemoralis. The sequence continues at coordinate 21,875 of JACEFZ010004104.1, forward strand.
CTGTCATCTACACATTCACACACTGTCATCTACACATTCACACACTGTCATCTACACATTCACACACTGTCATCTACACATTCACACACTGTCATCTACACATTCACACACTGTCATCTACACATTCACACACTGTCATCTACACATTCACACACTGTCATCTACACATTCACACACTGTCATCTACACATTCACACACTGTCATCTACACATTCACACACTGTCATCTACACATTCACACACTGTCATCTACACATTCACACACTGTCATCTACACATTCACACACTGTAATCTACACATTCACACACTGTCATCTACACATTCACACACTGTAATCTACACATTCACACACTGTCATCTACACATTCACACACTGTCATCTACACATTCACACACTGTCATCTACACATTCACACACTGTCATCTACACATTCACACACTGTCATCTACACATTCACACACTGTCATCTACACATTCACACACTGTCATCTACACATTCACACACTGTCATCTACACATTCACACACTGTCATCTACACATTCACACACTGTCATCTACACATTCACACACTGTCATCTACACATTCACACACTGTCATCTACACATTCACACACTGTCATCTACACATTCACACACTGTCATCTACACATTCACACACTGTCATCTACACATTCACACACTGTCATCTACACATTCACACACTGTCATCTACACATTCACACACTGTAATCTACATTCACACTGTCATCTACACATTCACACTGTCATCTACACATTCACACACTGTAATCTACACATTCAGACACTGTCATCTACACATTCACACACTGTCAATCTACACATTCACACACTGTCATCTACACATTCACACACTGTCATCTACACATTCACACACTGTCATCTACACATTCACACACTGTCATCTACACATTCACACACTGTCATCTACACATTCACACACTGTCATCTACACATTCACACACTGTAATCTACACATTCACACACTGTCATCTACACATTCACACACTGTCATCTACACATTCACACACTGTCATCTACACATTCACACACTGTCATCTACACATTCACACACTGTCATCTACACATTCACACACTGTCATCTACACATTCACACACTGTCATCTACACATTCACACACTGTCATCTACACATTCACACACTGTCATCTACACATTCACACACTGTCATCTACACATTCACACACTGTCATCTACACATTCACACACTGTCATCTACACATTCACACACTGTCATCTACACATTCACACACTGTCAATCTACACATTCACACACTGTCATCTACACATTCACACACTGTCATCTACACATTCACGACACTGTCATCTACACATTCACACACTGTAATCTACACATTCACACACTGTCATCTACACATTCACACACTGTCATCTACACATTCACACACTGTCATCTACACATTCACACACTGTCATCTACACATTCACACACTGTCATCTACACATTCACACACTGTCATCTACACATTCAGACACTGTCATCTACACATTCACACACTGTCATCTACACATTCACACACTGTCATATACACATTCACACACTGTCATCTACACATTCACACACTGTCATCTACACATTCACACACTGTCATCTACACATTCACACACTGTCATCTACACATTCACACACTGGCACCCACACATTCACACACTGGCATCCACACATTCACACACTTGCAATCCACACACTGGCATCCACACATTCACACACTGGCATCCACACATTCACACACTGGCATCCACACATTCACACACTGGCATCCACACATTCACACACTGGCATCCACACATTCACACACTGGCATCCACACATTCACACACTGTCATCCACACATTCACACACTGGCATCCACACATTCACACACTGGCATCCACACATTCACAAACTGGCATCCACACATTCACACACTGGCATCCACACATTCACACACTGGCATCCACACATTCATACACTGGCATCCACACATTCACACACTGGCATCCACACATTCACACACTGCATTCACACATTCATACACTGGCACTACTCATTCACACACTGGCATCACACATTCCACACACGGACATCCACATAATCCACATACTGGCATCCACGCATTCACACCTGGCATCCACACATTCACACACTGGCAAACACACATTCACTCACTGGTATCCACATATTCACACACTTGTATCCACACATTCACACACTGGCACACATACATTGACAACCTGGCATCCACACATTCACACACCGGCACACATACATTCACACACTGGCACTCCCACATTCACTAGCGAACACCCACACATTCACACTGTGGCACCCCCACATTCACAAGCGGACACCCACACAATCACACACTGGCATCTACACATTCACACACTAGCATTCACACATTCACACACTGGCATTCACACAATCATACACTGGCACCCCCACATTCACAAGCGGACACCCACACATTCACATACTGGCATCTACACATTCACAAGCGGACACCCACACATTCACACACTGGCATCTACATATTCACATACTGTCATCCAAACATTCACACACTGGCATTCACACATTCACACACTGGCACCCCCACATTAACAAGCGGACACCCACACATTCACACAGTGGCCGCCACACATTCACTCACTGGAACCCACACATTCACACACTGGCACTCACACATTCCCACACATACACTGGCACATACATTCACACACATACATTGGCCCACACACATTCCCACACATCCACTGGCACACACACATTCCCACACATACACTGGCACACACATTCACACACATACACTGGCACACACATTCACACATATACACTGGCACACACATTCACACACATACACTGGCACCCATGCATTCACACACTGGCACACACACATTCCCACACATACACTGGCACACACATTCACACACAAACACTGGCACACACATTCACACACATACACTGGCACCCATGCATTCACACACATACACTGGCGCACACACACGCATTCACACACATACACTGGCACACACACACATACACTGGCACACACATTCACACACATACACTGGCACCCACACATTCACACACATATACTGGCACACATATTCACACACATACACTGGCACACACACATACACTGGCACACAAATACACTTGTACACACACATACACTGGCACACACATACACTGGCACACACATACACTGGCACACACATACACTGGCACACACATACACTGGCACACACATTCACTGGCACACACACATACACTGGCACACACATTCACACACATACACTGGCACACACATTCACACACATACACTGCACACACATACAATGGCACACACACATACACTGGCACACACATTCACACACATACACTGGCACACACATACACTGGCACACACACACATACACTGGCACACACATTCACACACATACACTGGCACACACATTCACACACATACACTGGCTCACACACATACACTGGCACACACACGCATTCACACACATACACTGGCACACACATTCACACACATACACTGGCACACACATTCACACACATACACTGGCACACACACATACACTGGCACACACATTCACACACATACACTGGCACACACATTCACACACATACACTGGCACCCATGCATTCACACACATACACTGGCACACACACATACACTAGCACACACATACACTTGCACACACACATACACTGGCACACACACACACACATTCACACACATACACTGGCACACACACATACAATGGCACACACATTCACACACATACACTGGCACACACATTCACTGGCACCCATGCATTCACACACATACACTGGCACCCATGCATTCACACACATACACTGGCACCTATGCATTCACACACATACACTGGCACACACACATTCACACACATAAACTGGCACACACATATACACTGGCACACACACATACACTGGCACACACACATACACTGGCACACACACATACACTGGCACACACACACATACACTGGCACACACACATACCTGGCACACACACACACACACATACACTGGCACACACATACACTGGCACACACACATACACTGGCACACACACATACACTGGCACACACACATACACTGGCACACACACATACACTGGCACACACACATACACTGGCACACACACATACACTGACACACACACACATACACTGACACACACACATACACTGGCACACACACATACACTGACACACACATACACTGGCACACACACATACACTGGCACACACACATACACTGACACACACACATACACTGCACACACACATACACTGCACACACACATACACTGGCACACACACATACACTGGAACACACATTCACTCACTGGTATCCACATATTCACACACTTGTATCCACACATTCACACACTGGCACACATACATTCACAACCTGGCATCCACACATTCACACACTGGCACACATACATTCACAACCTGGCATCCACACATTCACACACTGGCACACATACATTCACACCACTGGCACTCCCACATTCACTAGCGAACACCCACACATTCACACTGTGGCACCCCCACATTCACAAGCGGACACCCACACAATCACACACTGGCATCTACACATTCACACACTAGCATTCACACATTCACACACTGGCATTCACACAATCATACACTGGCACCCCCACATTCACAAGCGGACACCCACACATTCACATACTGGCATCTACACATTCACAAGCGGACACCCACACATTCACACACTGGCATATACATATTCACATACTGTCATCCAAACATTCACACACTGGCATTCACACATTCACACACTGGCACCCCCACATTAACAAGCGGACACCCACACATTCACACAGTGGCCGCCACACATTCACTCACTGGAACCCACACATTCACACACTGGCACTCACACATTCCCACACATACACTGGCACATACATTCACACACATACATTGGCCCACACACATTCCCACACATCCACTGGCACACATACATTCCCACACATACACTGGCACACACATTCACACACATACACTGGCACCCATGCATTCACACACATACACTGGCACCCATGCATTCACACACATACACTGGCGCACACACACGCATTCACACACATACACTGGCACACACGCATACACTGGCACACACATTCACACACATACACTGGCACCCACACATTCACACACATATACTGGCACACATATTCACACACATACACTGACACACACACATACACTGGCACACAAATACACTGGCACACACACATACACTGGCACACACATACACTGGCACACACATACACTGGCACACACATACACTGGCACACACATTCACTGGCACACACACATACACTGGCACACACATTCAAACACATACACTGGCACACACATTCACACACATACACTGGCACACACATACACTGGCACACACACATACACTGGCACGCACATTCACACACATACACTGGCACACACATACACTGGCACACACACACATACACTGGCACACACATTCACACACATACACTGACACACACATTCACACACATACACTGGCACACACACATACACTGGCACACACACGCATTCACACACATACACTGGCACACACATTCACACACATACACTTGCACACACATTCACACACATACACTGGCACACACACATACACTGGCACACACATTCACACACATACACTGGCACACACATTCACACACATACACTGGCACCCATGCATTCACACACATACACTGGCACACACACATACACTAGCACACACATACACTTGCACACACACATACACTGGCACACACACACACACACATTCACACACATACACTGGCACACACACATACACTGGCACACACATTCACACACATACACTGGCACACACATTCACTGGCACCCATGCATTCACACACATACACTGGCACCCATGCATTCACACACATACACTGGCACCTATGCATTCACACACATACACTGGCACACACACATTCACACACATAAACTGGCACACACATATGCACTGGCACACACACATACACTGGCACACACACATACACTGGCACACACACATACACTGGCACACATACATACACTGGCACACACACACATACACTGGCACACACACACACACACACATACACTGGCACACACATACACTGGCACACACACATACACTGGCACACACACATACACTGGCACACACACATACACTGGCACACACATACACTGGCACACACACATACACTGGCACACACACATACACTGGCACACACATACACTGGCACACACACATACACTGGCACACACACATTCACACACTGGCATTCACACATTCACACACTGGCACACATACATTCACACACTGACATCCACACATTCACCCACTGGCATCCACACATACACTGACACACACACACATACACTGACACACACACATACACTGGCACACACACATACACTGACACACACATACACTGGCACACACACATACACTGGCACACACACATACACTGGCACACACACATACACTGGCACACACACACATACACTGGCACACACACATACACTGGCACACACACACATACACTGGCACACACACATACACTGACATACACACATACACTGGCACACACACATACACTGGCACACACACATATATACTGGCACACACACACATACACTGGCACACACACATACACTGGCACACACACATACACTGGCACACACACATACACTGGCACACACACATACACTGGCACACACACATACACTGGCACACACACACATACACTGACACACACACATAAACTGGCACACACATATACACTGGCACACACACATACACTGGCACACACACATACACTGGCACACACACATACACTGGCACACACACACATACACTGGCACACACACACATACACTGGCACACACATACACTGGCACACACACATACACTGGCACACACACATACACTGGCACACACACATACACTGGCACACACATACACTGGCACACACATACACTGGCACACACACATACACTGGCACACACACATACACTGGCACACACACATACACTGACACACACACATACACTGACACACACACATACACTGACACACACACATACACTGGCACACACATACACTGGCACACACATACACTGGCACACACACATACACTGGCACACACACATACACTGACACACACACATACACTGACACACACATACACTGGCACACACACATACACTGACACACACATACACTGACACACACACATACACTGGCACACACACATACACTGGCACACACACATACACTGACACACACACATACACTGACACACACACATACACTGGCACACACATACACTGACACACACATACACTGGCACACACACATACATTGGCACACACACATACACTGGCACACACACACATACACTGGCACACACACATACACTGGCACACACACATACACTGGCACACACACACATACACTGGCACACACACACATACACTGGCACACACACATACACTGACATACACACATACACTGGCACACATACATACACTGGCACACACACACATACACTGGCACACACATACACTGGCACACACACACATACACTGACACACACACACACATACACTGGCACACACATACACTGGCACACACACATACACTGACCACCACACAGAACACTGCACACACACATACACTGGCACACACACATACACTGACACACACACATACACTGGCACACACACATACACTGGCACACACACATACACTGGCACACACACATACACTGGCACACACACATACACTGGCACACACACATACACTGGCACACACATACACTGGCACACACACATACACTGGCACACACACATACACTGGCACACACACATACACTGGCACACACACATACACTCGCACACACACATATTCACACACTGGCACCCACACATTCACACACTTGCACCCATACCTTCAGATACTTGCACTCACAAACACACTGGCACTCACACCTTCACAGGTATACTGGAACCCACACATTGGGACCCACACATTCCCACACATACACTGGCACAGACACATACAATCGTTCGATGCCTCACACAAGACATGCATGAGGTGTATCACGTGGTACACCGCCACAAACAAAAAGAAATGTATTCTGGGAATGTTCCGCTTCCTGCATGCGTGTGCGCATGTCAACGCGCCTGGCGAGCGCCCTGACCACAATGAGTCACGCATGGAGATTGATGGTGGATGCAACAACAGTCCCGTATTGCATATCCGCCAGCGACCAGGCAGACATCACATGTGCTAGGTGGGAGGGGTGGGGGGGGGGGTGGGGTCCTTTAAATATAGCATGGCCAACTTGGGGGTGGGGCGGGGGGGCGACATGAATAGGGGCCAGAAGAGAAAAAGGCAGACATACCACAGGCTTTAACGTACACAACTTCGGAGGGAGGGGGGGGGGGGCATAAGATAGGTGTCGGAGCTAGATGGGTTTGGGGGGGGGGGGGGGGGGGGGTAGGAAGTTGCGTCAGATCTAACAGTGGTTGCCAGCCGGTAATAGGGTCGATGGGGGGGGGGGGGGAGAGGGAGACAGAGAAGGAGATTGAGGAGAGAAGAAATTGAGATACAGTGCGGACCAGAGGAAAATAGACTAAGAGAGAGAGTGAAAGAATGAAAGAATGTCAAGTAAGAGAGAGCGTGTGCACGTAAAGAGAATACCAACTGAGAGATAAATCGAGAGACAGAGATAGAGAAGAGCATGTGTGTGTGTGTGTGTGTGTGTGTGTGTCTGTGTGTCTGTGTCTGTGTGCGTGTGTCTGTGTGTGTGTCTGTGTGTGTGTGTGTGGTATGTGTGTGTGTGTGTCTGTGGTGTCTGTGGTGTGTCTGTGTGTGTGTGTGTCTGTGTGCGTGTGTCTGTGTGTGTGTCTGTGTGTGTGTGTGTGTGTGTGTGTGTGTGTGTGTGTGTGTGTCAAAGTGAGAATATTCAGTGTGAGGAAGTGAGCGAGATATAATTCATATGAGAGAATGGACTTAAAAGAGCGCGTAAGAGACAGGGAGAGGTGGGGAGAGAGCGAGAGAGAGAGAGACTATCAAACTAGAGAGGAGTGAGAAAATATCACACTAAAGAGAACAAGTGAGTGAATATCACACTAGAGAGAAGGAGAGGGAATATCACACTAGAGAGAAGGAGTTAGGGAATATCACACTAGAGAGAAGGAGTTAGGGAATATCACACTAGGAGAAGGAGAGAGGGAATATCACACTAGGGAGAAGGAGAGAGGGAATATCACACTAGAGAGAAGGAGTTAGGGAATATCACACTAGAGAGAAGGGGTGAGGAATATCACACTAGAGA
>JACEFZ010004105.1:0-19938 GCA_014155875.1 Cepaea nemoralis
ACGTAAACCGCAAATTCGAAAAAACCAGCGCAAAGCGGTCTGCTACCAAATGGCGCGCAGCTGTGTTTCGATCTCGGGTATACGGGATCACGAACCGCATTCGTAAACCCTTTGCCACGGACTCCGGCTTGTTTATTAAACAAGCTGAAAATAACGTATGGCAAATTTCGGATGAACTTAATTTGTGTGTGAGTTAAAAATACACACACACACACACACACACACACACATATGATGACACATACACGTATATGAAGAAACACACAGACACATACACACTCACACACACAAACACTCACACACACACTTAATATTATTTAATATTTTAATTTACATTATAATTTATATATAGCGAGGGGACATAACTTTTAATTGCATTGCTATATATGTAAAATTGTTGCATATTTCTCAAATAGGTGGACCTTTTCGCTACAGTTATCTACAGGCATTTGCGTTATAATCCTCCTCCTCCTCCTCCTATTCCTCCTCCTCCTCCTCTTCTCCCTCCTCCTCTTTTTTTCTTCTACTGTTGCTGCTGCCGCCGCTCCTTTTACCCAAGTGAATTGTTGGAGGAAGATGTTAAGATCTTTCAAGTGCTCCTCCCCCTCCTCCCTCCTCCTCCCGGTCCTCCTCCCTCCATCTCCTCCTCCTCCTCTTCTTCCTCCTCCTCCGCCTCCGCCTCCTCCCCCTCCTCCTCCTTTTTCTTCTGCTGCTGCTGCTACTGCCGCCGCCCCATTTACCCAAGTTAATTGTTGGGGGAAGATGTAAATATCTTTCAAGTGCTCTTTCTAATGCTTTTTGTAAGTTGGTCTTCGTTTATCTAAGGTTGTTCTCGATACCACCACATAATTTATTACATGAAAATTATACGACAACATTATTTTTTACATGAAAATTATACAACATTTTAAAAAAAATAATCCTAGCATTAAGCGAAATTTTCTAACTGCAACTAATAAATTATTAGACAGACAGGCAGACAGACAGACATACAGGGAGGGAGGGAGTTAGGGAGGGAGGGAGGGAGAGGGAGAGACGGAGGGAGAGACGGACAGACAGACAGACAGACAGACAGACAGACAGACAGACAGACAGACAGACAGACAGATCCCCCCCAGGGACTGGGCGAAGCCGGGCCGGGTCAGCTAGTATATCTATATAAGACGATCCGCTAACGAGTTGCACACCCTTCTGCAGTTGGAGGTCGACGACAAGGCTAAACAAATATGCCGTCACGCGGGTTAAATTTCAAAATTTGAAAGTTTTTCCACAAACGAATATTCATGGCTCGTCTGATTATTCAAAGGATACATTGAATTTTCAGTGATGTTACCTGATCGTGCACTGTGCAGTTATTCTCTATGTGTGGTATACATAACGAGTTTGCAGCACATTCAGTGATATTCGTGTGTTATGAAAGCAATCCTTAACAAACGAAACGAAACCAAATCGACTTGTTTAGACTTAAAGGCCGCTAGGACAGTTTTCCAAGCCGATATTTCCAGGCGTTCTTGGCGAGGAACACTTATTGGACGTTTTATTTCGTTTGTTCCCAGTAATACAATGTCACTATCCTCTTTGTGACCACTGACCGAGTGGATCTGCAGTAGCATAGGAGCTAATGCTCTTGAGTGCTGTCGCGGTAGCCGTGTGTTTGAATCTCTATCTAAGTGGATATGTTTAAACATTGATAAGAGTTGCCAGGTTGACCCAGCTCCGATTGTTGCAAGCTTTTTCATGTCTCAAACAACCTGAATGTCGGTGAATTGGATTTAAGAGTACCTATTGTGAGTGTTCCAGAAGATTCGCAATAGAACCACCAAACAGCCAGCCAGCTAACCGAACAACCAGCCAGTCAGCCAGACAACCAGCCAGCCAACAAACCAGACAATTAGCCAGCCAACCAGACAACCAGTCAGTCAGCCAACTAGACAACCAGCCAGCTGGCCAACCAGACAACCAGCCAGCCAGCCAACAAGTCGACTAGCCAGCCAGACAATCAAACAACCAGCCGGCCAATCAGACAACCAGCCAGCCAGCCAACCAGACAGCTAACCAGCCATCCAAGCAATCAGCAAACTAAACAACGAATCAACTAGCCAGCATTGCTTCTGAAGAACAGACCAATTGAGAAGCCAGCCAATAAAGGAACCAACTAACCAACCAACCAATCAAACAACAAATCAACCAACCAATCAACCAACTAACCAAGCAAGCAAGCAACCAACTAATTAACCAATCAACCAACCAATCAACTAATCAAACAATCAGCCTACCAACGAACGAACGATCGAACGAATGAACGAACCAAACAACCAACTAAATAACGAAAAAAAAACTAACCAATCATTAACCAACTAACCAACTTGCCAGCCAGTCAACCATCCCATCTACCCACTCTTCAACCAATAAAACTACCAAGCAATTAATCAACCAATCCACCCACCCACCAGCCAGCCAGCCACCCAACCAATCATTCAACCAACCAACCAACCAACCAACCAACCAACCAACCAACCAACTAACGTTGCTTCTTACCTTCCATCACAGGTCATCGCCATAAAATAGTTCAGTGCTTACGCTGGTTGTAAAGCCTCGTGATCATTCCACCCTACATTTGTCTGTCTATCTGATACCTCTCTATTTAATGATATATGTCTACATTGATTTAAACCGTGCATGGTTGTTTTGACGTTAGTGTCTTAAATGCTATATATGTCTAATTTTATTGATATGCTGTTTTATCCTTGGTATCTTTAATTCTACTCAGAATTATAATGAGAAGAACGAGAAAAAAATAAATCTCGAAATTGGTGAAGAACAGTATGGATTTGTGGAATGAAATGGTACAAACAAGGCAATACCATTATTACGGCAATACCATTATTACCAATATTACGGACACCATTAGAAAGATCAATGGAGACAAAGAAAGACACATATTTGTGCTTTATAAATTATACTAATGCATTTGATAAACTAAAACATGATGAAATGAATAAAATGTTGGAAGATATTAACATTGATGGGAAAGATCTCAGAATAATAAATAATATTTACTGGAACCAAGCAGTAGCAATTAAAATGGTGAATAAAGAAGGAAATTATGAACAAATAAGGCTGGCAATACGACACGGATGTGTTTTGTCACCGGAACCCTTCTCCCTCTATAGCGAAGTAATAATGAGAGACATCAAAAAGAAGAAAGGAATAATATTCTGAGGTTATAATATAAACAATACACTCCATGCAGATAACACAGTATTGATGGCGGATAATGCAAAAGATCTACAACAATTGTTGGACATTGTAGTAACAGAGAGTGCAAAGAAAGGACTCTCCTTGAATATCAAGAAAACAATAACAATGGTGATATCAAAGAAAAAGATGACAACCTAAATGTGAAATAGAGATAAAAGGGAAAATTCTTCATCAAATGGATAGCTTTAAATATCTAGGGGAATTTATAACATCAGATGGAAAATGCACAACAGAGATTAAGAGCAGAATGGGGCAAGAAAAAAGCTCAAGTTTAGAAAATGAAGAATATCTTATGCAATAAGTTACTATCATTGAATGTAAGAAAGAGCGTGCTGAAGTGCTATATAGAACCTGTTTTGCTGTATGGCTGTGAATCTTGGAATGTAAATGAACAAATTAGGAAGAGATTGGAAGCGACAGAAATGTGGTTCCTGAGACGAATGTTGCGAATTCCTTGGACTGCCAAAGTAACTAATAACGACTGCCTGAAAGAGACTAATGAAACTAGAAAAGGCAACCAGCTTGTTTTGGTCATGTGATGAGAAGAGAGGCATTGGATAACATCGTGACAACTGGAAAGATCGAGGGGAAGAGAACGACAGGCATACCAAGAGAAATGATGCTGGATGGATTGCGACGGTGGCACGGAGGAATATCAACAACAGAGTTGATCCAGAAAACCAAAGACCGAGATCTGGGGAGAGCCATTAATGCCTATGCTTATCGGCATGGGCACTTGAGGATGATGATCTTTATTTCTACATACATATACACTGATTGATCCGTGCATGCCTATTTTGTCCGTTGTCTACTCCTCCTCCTTCAAATGTCATGACCACCCAAATGTCAATGCCATATCCACTTACAATTCCCCTTGCTCGCATGCACATCTTTATTATCATTATAAAGCGCCATCTCCGCATTTATTACCAATAAACCAGCATTCAATATTTCCACACAATATTTGAACCCATCATCGTAGATCTAGACTGCTTGTATAATAAAACATAAATCAAGGCAGGGACGCTGGACAAATCAATCACTGCTTGCACATGAAAGAGTCACAGCTGCTTTCACGCGTCATAGAAGAGTCAGGACATGAAAGGCATTCACGCAGAGTCCGCGTCGGATTAGAAACTGTGATGTCTTCGACCACACTGATTAAATGTGATTTTATGTGGACGCGGGATTAAGATGTTGTTGTTGCTTATTTCATTTTACACTCACTTACCCCCCCCCCCCCCCCCACACACACACACACACTGACATAGACTACACTCAAACACACATACACACAAACACACACACATACACTGACATACATTACATTCAAACACACATACACACAAACACACACACGCACAAACATAGATATATATTTAAGTAAACCAGCACATTCGCCTTGAACTGTATACTGTACACATGGCGCTAGTCCCACTAAAAAGAAATAGCCGATGGATGATATGGTCTATCCCACCGAGCCATTTTACTTCCAATGGCATTTTCTAGGTACCGAGTTTAGGTTGGACTGAAAAAAGTTGTCCCTACCGATGGTGATTCAAACACATGCTCAATGGACCGTCTGGCAGACGTATTACCCACAGCTCTACCGGTGATTTTTCTCTCCCACTCCCCACGAACATTGTCTGTCTGTCTTTGAGACAGAAAAAACAGACAAACATGCAGACAAATAAACAGTCAGTCATTCAGCCAGACGGAAGGACGGACAGACAGACAGACAGACAGACACAGACAGACAGACAGACAGACAGACAGACAGACAGACAGACAGACAGAACGTGATAATTCTATGACTGTCTTCAATTAGCCTTGATTCTATCTCTTTGCCTGTCCGACATGGGGAAACCCTACGATTAGCTGCGCTGCCGTCGACATACAAGAGGCGTCATTGGATCACTAAACCCCTTTAGCACTGTAAGGTGGAGACACAGCAGACGGGGCTTTCTACTATAAACACGACCCATAAAGTAAAAGCCACGGATTGTTATTAATTAAAGTCCAGAAATGTGTATATCAGAGAATATAATGAACAATGGAAAAATTGAAAATCATAAGCATAGAGGGATTCGGTTCCGTTACCTCCATTTGATAGCTGACCTCTCGCTTTAGGAGCTGTACCAGACGAGTGGCCAACAACTTTACAAGAACGCCAAATCTCCCGCTGTTTATAGCGTTAATACAATAACTAAATTAAGTTGATGGTTTGTTTGTTGTGTAAAGGATAGAATCAGGAATGATGAAATTAGAAGATTACTAGGCCTGAAACCAGTCATGCACTTCATTAAAGTACAACAGATTACATGGTTTGGTCACCTCACAAGAATGCCCCACTACCATCTGTCACAAAGAGCAACATTGAAGAAATAAAATGGATATTGGGCAAGGGGAAGACCACTTAAAATATAAATTGATGGTATCGAGAACAACCTCAGAGAAATGAATACCAACTTAGAACGAGTATTAGAAAGAGCGCATACAAGATCTTTACATCTCTCCCTAATACTTCACGGTGGTAAATGAAGAACGGGAAGAAGAAGAAGAAGAAGAAGAAGAAGAAGAAGAAGAAGAAGAAGAAGAAGAAGAAGAAGAAGAAGAAGAAGAAGAAGAAGAAGAAGAAGTAACGATGACTGACGTGTAATGAAGACGGGTACCTATATAAATGCCACAACTTCTTCCCGTGGGTCACAATGTAAATCCCAGCATGGTTCATGAACGCCATAGAACCGAGGAGAATCCAATGACATGTACACCGAAACGCCACAAGTGGGTAATTGAGAACCACTACCATCATGTGTCCTGTCACCAGGCGTAAGTGACCATGTGTTATCACAGATCTAGTTCCTTGGTTCTCTAGCCTGGATCAACTCTGCTGATGATATTCCTGCTTGATACAGTATTTGTCCATCCAACATAATTTCTCTCTCTCTCTCTCTCTCTCTCTCTCTCTCTCTCTCTCTCTCTCTCTCTCTCTCTCTCTCTCTCTCTCTCTCTCTCTCTCTCTCTCTCTCTCTCTCTCTCTCTCTCTCTCTCTCGCTCTCTCTCGGTCCACCTCTGCCTTCATCACAAACTGATCATTTCAACCTACACATGTTTGTCAATGCCCCTCTATACATTGTGGATATGTTTTCACATTTGGACTATTAACCCGAGCAGCGGTCTATTCAGTCTTTTCATTTCGATTCCCAACTGCCGAGGTATTTCTGATTTAAACGCCCGCAACGAACGAACGAACGAACGAACAAACTTTATTTTCAAAGGGTTAAGAATTGGGCGAATAGACGGGAGCCATAGATCTTCACCCCAATCCGAGGAAACTAGATTCATTCATCATCATCATGTGCCATGACGATAAGCGTGGCCAGTCATCTTTCGCTTTTCAGCTAGTCTCTAATTGTCCACGTCTCACATCCATACAAAAGTTCTGGTTCTATGTAGGGCTTCAACACTCGATTCTCGGTTCATTTGACATCTTTGTATTGGTCAATATGTTTCTGATCTTGCAAAAGGCAACCTTTACAATGCGATTCTTGCTTCAATCTCTTCAAGATACCTCCCATAAGATGTTTTGACTTTTATGAGATTGTTGTACGGATTAACTTGTTTATGAATATTACCATTTACCCGTACATTTCCCCCCATATCCTATTTAGAAGACATCGCTGTCAACACCAGTATTTTTACTTCTGTTGTCGATGTCTGGGCAAGTTTTACGTTCAGTAGTTTGCCATTGATTTCTGAACGACCGGCTTCCATACCAACACGTTAAAACCCCAGCGCGACACGGTCTGCTGCCAAATCGGTCGCCGCCGCGTTTCCAACGCGTGGTAAGCGGCTCACGAATCGCGTTCGCAAGCATTTAGGCCACGGACACCGGTTACCCATATATTTGTTTTTCTCATATCCTTTACAGGACTATCTATGTCAACACCAGCATTTTACTGCTGTCGTTGATTTCTTGGCAAGATTACGCTCATAGTTTGCCATTGCTTTCTGAGTAGCCGGCTCACTTATCCTGTAAGTTACCAACGCGGCGAGAACCGCTTCCAATTCTCGCGCGCTGCAGTTACCCTGCGTGGATAAACGAGATTATGGAGAAAGTCGTTTAAGCCCTAGGGCCAGGGAGACCGACCCGTATTACATTGTGGTAATTCTTTCTTCTTGGAGACGACCATGATCTCTGTAATCTTACGCTTCAATTCTAACCCTAGTTGTTCTTTGTGTACAATAACCGTATCTGCTAAATGGTAGATCCACTACCCCAGTGTTAAAAGAGGGAGAAGCATACTGTCATCGGATGTTTTATTTTGTGAAAACTCGTAGAGTTAACAGTTATGAGTAGTAAGAACTCTGTTCAAGTTACAATCATCATCATACGTCTGTGTCACTCTGCATTATGTGATATACCATCTATTAGTTTAAACTGGAAAGATATGTTACATAATTCTATTATAATTCTCGGTTAACACGAGTTGTTGACGGCGGAAGACCGGGACACAATCTTACATTAGTCGAGACCTTTGGGCAATTCTTTATTGTGGAGTCTGTCCACAGACTAGGTCAGGCTGTGGCCATCTGTGTGGTGTTGTTGGTGTAGTTATTAAATTATACGTTGCTGTTGAAATGACTAACAAGGTTTGTTTCAAACCCTTTGGAAAAATGAATATGGTTTAGATCATGGGGGAATTAGGTAGGCAATATTACTTCGGCACAATACTAGAAAAATGTTGCTCACCCCTGGACTAGGTTCTCAATTTGGTCAACGTGAAAAGAAAAACCATGCCACTCCTTAGATATGAACATCCAGTACCCACATTGCACGTCTTGCTTGTTTCTGAGCTCTGCAGAAAAATTTTACAAGGAGATGGTACTTCGGTACCAGATGGGAAGTAAATGTCGTACATATCTCTCAATCCCCGATAGTTACAAGCCACTTCCACGGCTCAGACGACGAAAACGTCAATGCTTAAAGAGTTAAAACTCCAAGTCTACCATCATCACGTAGGCAATGATGCGGTTATATACCAGAGTCGAAGTTTATAGTGACACAGACTCCTTCACCTCACACCAGGAGCCTCCGTGGCCAAGTGGTTACGACGCTTGCCTCATGCTCCAAACGTTTGGGGTTCGATTCCAGGCTACGTCGTTCTGTTCACGAGTGTAATTGTCTCGGAGACTCCTGGAAAGTCGTCGCTGTAGCTATGGGTTCGTTCTTTGTGCGACACTTTCGGCAGTCCGCCGCACTGAAAGAAACAGAGCAATTTGTGATAATCCCCAGTGCTACGAAGACGATCTTCTGGCCTTTTAACCACTGTTAACACCTCACCAACGGACAATTGGTGCATACTCTAAGCGTAACTAACCAAGAAGATTCCAGCATTTCTGCCGCTGTTACGAAGCTGGCCGGCATCTCTAACGTTTTAATGCTACGAGACGTCAAAGCAATCACAGGAACACTCAACGATCAAGGCAGACAATCGACACTCATGTCCGGCACTCGCCTGCTTGGAGAAGTAACGAGCAATCTTGGGAATCAGTCGGGTCTGTTGCTTGGCTACAGAGATGTTAGCATGTCAACATCCGTCTCCAGGCCGTATAGCCGTGCCAGAGTGGTTGCTGGGGTGTGATATGGTTTGTAGAGAATCACTTTCATCCGTGGAAACTTCCGGTATGCTGATACCGAGTTAACGTGTTCAATCCCTACATCGGTCAGCTGGACTAAATTGTTGTCTTTTCATCCTTGACTTGCGGACGTAAATTACAAGTACTTCAGAAGTCGGAGTAGGTTTGTCTGATGGCGAGGGACACTAGTAAAAGGGAAAGCTAATCCACACGCAAATATCAGTCCAATGCACTAGAAGTAGTAGCATATGTTTGGACAACGCTTGAGTTCAAAGCGAGTGAACGCAAAAAAAAAAAAAAAAGACAAAACAGAACAAAACTAAACTAAACAAAACAGAACAAAACTAAACTAAACATTGCACACAGATAGCTCCAAGTGCTCCAGCCTCCTCTCATAGACTTTTTTTGTGTGCATATCCTTTACAGGATATCGCTGTCAACACCAGCATCTTCCAGCTGTATGTTGATTTCGTGGCAAGATTACGCTCAGTAGTTTGCCATTACTTTCTGAGCGACCGGCTCACATACCCCGTAAGTTACCGATGCGATTCGAACCACTGCTGATTCTCACCGTCATCATCTCATAGACTACACAAGAATAATCTCAGCACACTGCAAGAAATTCGTAGCACTAGCGACAATCAACATACAGTATTTGTATAAAAGAATTTCACATACTATACAATTATTGTGGGCTTCATTTCTGTGTGGACATTTACCTGGCTAGAGGCTTGTTCGGCCTGCTTGCGTTCGTTGTCAACTATCGAGGGATCGCTAACATGCGCTCCGTGCACATTGGTATTCTGTAATTTGTTTGCCCTTATTTGAGAAGGCTAGACGTCCGATCTACTACCCCAGGTCCATAGGACGGTCTACCACCCTTTGTTCTTATGTTATACAAATGCAAGGCAGTCAGCATCGTCAGACAAACCTAGACTGCTTCAGGCATGGGCTGATCGAACATCTGATCTTCTCAACTCACATCAAGGGACGTTCGAAAACAACAACCAACGACCACAACCATTAGCATCAGAAGTTGTAATTTTCTTGCAAGTTCACAACGTGTAATGCAGTTGGAAGTCGGCGTGGCTGAGAAGGATTAATGCGCTAAACTTTCTCTTCTAAGGTCCGGAGTAGTGAGTGCGTTCCACACGCCGGTCAGCTGCTCTTAAATTTTGAGTGAACGTTCAAAAAGCAATAGCAGAACTACGAAACGTAAAATTGCCAAGTAAATGACAAACAGTCATTAGGAGCTGGGGTGATGGCAACGTTCTGTCAAAGACATAGTTTTGTATCGTAAAGTAGCAAACGAATGAACGAACGAACGAACGAACGAAAGTCTTTATTTTCAAAGGGTTAAGAATTGGGCACGCAGGCCCGTCTGACATTCTGCCCTTCTTCTCTAAGCTCGCGGCAGATGTCTGTAGCAACCCTGATGTCCGTAGCCAGGCTGGTGTGTGTTTCCAGGGTGTCCCACGGAGGGGTTGAAAGTGACCATTGTTAGTGCGATACCTTAGCTGGGTCCGTGCGCTCATAAAATAACGTGATTATATTTGTTAGAATTGGCACATACTGTCTTCCAAGCAGTGATGATATGCCCATTCATCTGCACTATACATGATCTCAACGGGCCCCGATCACAACTGTCTTGCCATGCACCAATATCCGACCTGGGAATGTACACCCAGCCAATTTGTGGGCCTGCTAGTTTCCAGCATGTACTGTGGGAAAATCCAACAGTGGTCTGTATTTTTCATTGTTGAATGGAAGCCTGCCACTCTGCCCGAAGATTGCCTGTTTTCAGCTTTCTCATCATATTTTGTGCGTTCGTTACAGTTACGATATTCGTGTGCTATTTGTCTTCCAGGCAGCCGACAACCGCCGTGTCTGCTTCCAACTCCATTTTCCGACTAGATGTTGTGGTATCATATACCAGGCTCTCCTGCACCAAACACCGTCCACCAACCTTCGTCACAAACCACCAGGCACTACTTTTACCTCTTAGCACAGAATATGGTCCACTTGCCACCTGACAAGTTTACATTATGGCAAATCCGATACTATGTGCATATATGCACGTTCGCGCTCGCTTGTGTGTGTGTGTTTGTGTGTGTGTGTGTGTGTGTGTGTGTGTGTGTGTGTGTGTGTGTGTGTGTGGGTGTGTGTGTGGGTGTGTGTGTGTGTGTGAGAGACACATTCAACCATATAAGCAAAGGAAGTGAAGTACAGACACGAGTCAGGTAGCTAAACCATACATTCAATTGTGACATCTTCTTTGCTGGCTACGGCTTCAAGGGACAGTCAGGTGTGTGACCGTCCCTTCCTCTCATTCCTCATTCCTGAAACGTATCGCCTGAACCCGTTTCAACAGCTGTGAGCCTGATGTGGTTGGGGAGATTATGCCGACCTCAGCTGGGAACAGAACACAGACGCTTCGCTGCATGGCAAAGAGGTAACGAATGCAATTCGCAGTCTCAAATACCACGTTCAAGATGTGGGCGATTTGGAAGCAGACCGCTTTACGCTAGCTTTCATACAATGGTATGAGTGCCGATCGTTTAGAAATCAATGGCAAACTACTGAACGTACACTTGTTAAGATATCAGAAACAGCCAACAAATGTTGGGGTTTACTGCGAAGTCCTGTAAAGGATATACAGCTAACTAACAGCTCGTCTAACTAACATGCTAATCCAGCATGGCTCATAGCGTCTGGTATTTTTACGTTAGTATACATACACCAGAGACTGTGATGAAAGACAATTACCAGAATATTTTGTCACATAATATTCCAGACAGTGAATGAAATTCAATTACTGCACAATGGAAAGAGACTGAGATACTATAACCTATAATGAAAGACAGGCACCAAAACATATAAAAGATAATTACCTGAAAACGTAATGAAAGACCGATACGACAACATTCAATCACGGACCCACTCCAGAAAATGTAATAAAATCCAGAAAATCGCAACGAGGCACAGATGGAAAAAAAAAGGAAATATTATGAAAAATAAATGCAGAAAATATGAAAAACAAATGCCAGAAAATATTATGAAAGACAGATTGCAGAAAATGTATCTAACTACTGAAATGAGAAAACATGATGAAAAACAGATACATGACAACTGTGTGGGGGAAAAACGCAGACAGATTCGGAAATAAAAAGATACCAAATGTATGGGTATACATTATTGATAATAATATGGAATAAAGACACTAACGTGATCAATGAATGAAATACAGATATCAATCAGATTACGGAATGAAAAAAAAGATACCAGCAGTGGGTATGAAAAACCAATATCAAATAAATGGATTAGTGATTAGCCAAGATTCTCACATTCGCACCCCGGACAAGTCCATAGATGCACTGATCTCGTCCTTAATATTTCCTTAAGGTATACCAATTAAAGTGATGAAATACGGAAGCAGTAAGTCACGACGAAAACCAGAACCAGAAAACACGATGAGACACTTGTTGTTGTCTTTCATTTATGCCGTTAGGCGTCGTTGAGAGGGGTTATTGTAGTTCCAGGTCCTAAGACTATCGCCTTGTCTCAAATTTGCCCCATGAACCAGGAGCATAGTTTTCTAGGATCAAGTAAATTTCCTACCGGCTTGCTGTAGACCTGCCCTTGGTTTCTTACCGGAGATAATGGCAAGACAGATTCGGGTATGAAGGCACGAGAGAGTCAGCTATAAAGGCAAGACAAAATCGGATATAACGGCAAGACGAATTCGGATATAAAGGCAAGACCGATTCGGATATAAAGGAAAGGCGGATTCGGATATAAAGGTGTGACCAATTCCTATATATAAAGAAAGATACCAACTGAAAAGATACACATCATATAGAGCAGTAGGGAGTTAAAATACACACACACACTACATCAGCGAATGAAAGATAGATATCAGATGAGGAAATGAAAGATAGAAACGAGCTGAGGGTGTGCAAACATATATCAATTTAAAGAATCAGTGTTTAGTGGGGATCTTTATCATCGCACTCCGTACAGATCCATAGGTGGTCCTATCTCCTGCTTACAATTTCAGCCAGATTATACCATTTTAAATGTTATGAAGGACATAAACCATAAGCCACAAAGAAAACCAGAAACCAGAAAACACGACGAGACACTTATAGCGTAACCACGTGGTGAAACAAATACATCAAGTGCAGGAAACAGTTACATTCTTGAAGATGCTGCAGTCTGCGTTTAAGATGATGAAAACCAGACAGTTCTAGTTACCGCACCATGTGGTCGGCGCAATTGTTTAGACAATAAACAGACCTTAAGACATCGCTACTTCATAATTGATCACACGTGCAGTGCTGGCGGTCTTGTGATTGCTACTTGGGTTATCGCGGTTGGAGAAACGTCGTCATCGGAGAAGTCATTTTCTGAATACTGTGGAGCATGGACCATACGGCTAATGGGAGCTTCGGTAGCGAACTGGTCAGCGTATTTCATTATTCGCCTGTTGGTCATGCGTTTGAATCAACGTCAAGGTGGATTTATTTAATTTCTCATGTACTCCCAGGTCGACCCAGTCTAAAATATGTACACAGAAATGCGATGGGAAATAAAGGTGGTCAGTGGGATAATGTCCGCATCATATATTTGCGGCGCCAGTGGGTTTATAAATATACGGAGTTAGCACAATGTACGAAATACTCTTTATGACGATTAATAGTTCCGGTTCAGCATCCGGCTTCTTTATGGAAACATGAGGAGTTAAGCTACACACGTGTCAAGTCTATAGCACGGAAACACGAGGCGTTGAGCTACACATGTGTCAAGTCTATAGCACGGAAACACGAAGTGTTGAGCTACACATGTGTCAAGTCTTTAGCACGGAAACACGAGGTGTTGAGCTACACATGTGTCAAGTCTATAGCACGGAAACACGAGGTGTTGAGCTACACACGTGTCAAGTCTATTACACGGAAACACGAGGTGTTGAGCTACACATGTGTCAAGTCTATTACACGGAAACACGAGGTGTTGAGCTACACATGTGTCAAGTCTATAGCACGGAAACACGAGGTGTTGAGCTACACATGTGTCAAGTCTTTAGCACGGAAACACGAGGTGTTGAGCTACACATGTGTCAAGTCTTTAGCACGGAAACACGAGGTGTTGAGCTACACATGTGTCAAGTCTTTAGCACGGAACACGAGGTGTTGAGCTACACATGTGTCAAGTCTATAGCACGGAAACACGAGGTGTTGAGCTACACATGTGTCAAGTCTTTAGCACGGAAACACGAGGTGTTGAGCTACACATGTGTCAAGTCTTTAGCATGGAAACACGAGGTGTTGAGCTACACATGTGTCAAGTCTTTAGCACGGAAACACGAGGTGTTGAGCTACACATGTGTCAAGTCTTTAGCACGGAAACACGAGGTGTTGAGCTACACATGTGTCAAGTCTTTAGCACGGAAACACGAGGTGTTGAGCTACACATGTGTCAAGTCTTTAGCACGGAAACACGAGGTGTCGAGCTACACATGTGTCAAGTCTTTAGCACGGAAACACGAGGTGTTGAGCTACACATGTGTCAAGTCTTTAGCACGGAAACACGAGGTGTTGAGCTACACCATGTGTCAAGTCTTTAGCACGGAAACACGAGGTGTTGAGCTACACATGTGTCAAGTCTTTAGCACGGAAACACGAGGTGTTGAGCTACACATGTGTCAAGTCTTTAGCATGGAAACACGAGGTGTTGAGCTACACATGTGTCAAGTCTTTAGCATGGAAACACGAGGTGTTGAGCTACACACGTGTCAAGTCTTTAGCACGGAAACACGAGTTGTTGAGCTACACATGTGTCAAGTCTTTAGCACGGAAACACGAGTTGTTGAGCTACACATGTGTCAAGTCTTTAGCACGGAAACACGAGGTGTTGAGCTACACATGTGTCAAGTCTATAGCACGGAAACACGAGGTGTTGAGCTACACATGTGTCAAGTCTATAGCACGGAAACACGAGGTGTTGAGCTACACATGTGTCAAGTCTATAGCA
Source organism: Cepaea nemoralis (assembly GCA_014155875.1). Taxonomy (NCBI): domain Eukaryota; kingdom Metazoa; phylum Mollusca; class Gastropoda; order Stylommatophora; family Helicidae; genus Cepaea; species Cepaea nemoralis. The sequence goes on from JACEFZ010004105.1 coordinate 14,932, forward strand.
CGGAAACACGAGGTGTTGAGCTACACATGTGTCAAGTCTTTAGCATGGAAACACGAGGTGTCGAGCTACACATGTGTCAGGTCTTTAGCACGGAAACACGAGGTGTGAGCTACACATGTGTCAAGTCTTTAGCACGGAAACACGAGGTGTCGAGCTACACATGTGTCAAGTCTTTAGCACGGAAACACGAGGTGTTGAGCTACACATGTGTCAAGTCTTTAGCACGGAAACACGAGGTGTTGAGCTACACATGTGTCAAGTCTTTAGCACGGAAACACGAGGGTTGAGCTACACATGTGTCAAGTCTTTAGCACGGAAACACGAGGTGTTGAGCTACACATGTGTCAAGTCTTTAGCACGGAAACACGAGGCGTTGAGCTACACAGTGTCAAGTCTTTAGCACGGAAACACGAGGTGTTGAGCTACACATGTGTCAAGTCTTTAGCACGGAAACACGAGGGTGAGCTACACATGTGTCAAGTCTTTAGCACGGAAACACGAGGTGTTGAGGCTACACATGTGTCAAGTCTTTAGCACGAAACACGAGGGCGTTGAGCTACACATGTGTCAAAGTCTTTAGCACGGGAAACACGAGGCATTGAGCTACACATGTGTCAAGTCTTTAGCACGGAAACACGAGGTGTTGAGCTACACATGTGTCAAGTCTTTAGCACGGAAACACGAGTGTTGAGCTACACAATGTGTCAAGTCTTTAGCACGGAAACACGAGGTGTTGAGCTACACATGTGTCAAGTCTTTAGCACGGAAACACGAGGTGTTGAGCTACACACGTGTCAAGTCTTTAGCACGGAAACACGAGGGTTGTGAGCTACACAATGTGTCAAGTCTTTAGCACGGAAACACGAGGTGTTGAGCTACACCTGTGTCAAGTCTTTAGCACGGAAACACGAGGTGGTTGAGCTACACATGTGTCAAGTCTTTAGCACGGAAACACGAGTTGTTGAGCTACACATGTGTCAGATCTTTAGCACAGGAAACACGAGGTGTTGAGCTAACACATGTGTCAGTCTTTAGCACGGAAACACGAGGCGTTGAGCTACACATGTGTCAAGTCTTTAGCACAGGAAACACGAGGCGTTGAACTATATTTTCTTGTAGAATTTTTCGTGTGTCAGTATACTCTTGGTGTTTAGTTTGTTGATGAAGGCTTTAGCCACAACATCCGTTTTGTCACTTGTGACAGTATTCTAGTAAAGTTTACTGTATCGGCAGTTGTGAATTCACATAAAATAAAGAAGCATAATGCAGAATGCGGCTTAGATATTAATATTTAAAAAAAAAAAAAACTAAAACTAAGGTTGTTAGCAGTAGATAGGAGAGGCCATCAATAAACATCATAGTAAACGAGGAGATACTAGAACAAGCAACACGTTTTTCCAATGAAGATGATGGCAGAAATGAAACAGAAATCAAAAAGAGAATAGGAATAGCAAAAAATGTTTTCAACTACATCAAATCAGTATTAACATATAGAGAGATTAACAACGCATTTAAAATGAGAATTGCCAATTGTTATTCATATTCAACACTATTATATGGCGCAGAAGCCTAGACAATGAATAAGCAATTAGAAATTAGAATAGCGGCCCTGGAGATATGGTTATACAGGAGAATATGGCGTATTTCATGGAAACAACATCAATCAAATATAGAGGTGTTAGAAAAACTGGGAATGAAAAGAAAGGTGAAGAAAGAAAACAAAAGAATCAAGTGAAATATTTCGATCACATGAAAGACATCAGAATCTTATAATAACCATATTGAAGGGTAAAGTTGAAGGCACGTGAGCAAGAGGTAGACAACGATACAAGTAGGCAGATAACATCAAGAGATGCGCGAACATCAATCTGACAGAATGTACAGTAAGGCAGAGAGACAGACGGTGTTGGAGATCCATTGCAACCAACCTTCACTGTAGAAACGGCAACTGGTTGATTTATTGATCTCATATATTGTTACGAAATGTATATTATGCGTCCCACAGCCTATCCATCCATCATGTGCCATGCCAATAAGCGTGAGCGGTCATGTTCTGCCATCTCACTCGATCACCAGAGTCGTGGATCAGCTCAGTGTTCCTGTCTCGACCATCCCACGTGGCCAAGCCATCCAGGTATTTACTTCTCGGTCTTCCCCTTGGTCTCTTCCCTGCGATGGTGCCAGTCGTCACCAAGTTCTCAAAGTCATTTCTTCTCACATTTCCACAGCCATCAGCTGTTTTTCAGCTTGACTGCTCATTGTCCACGCTTCACATCCATACAAAAGTATAGGTTCTATGTAGCATTTCAACACTCTTTTTCTCGTTTGAATTGATATCTTTTTGTTGGTCAGTATATTTTTCATCTTGCAAAAGGCTACCTCTGCAATGGCGATTCTTGTTCTAATCTCTTCAAGACATCTCCCATCAGATGTTATGACTGTTCCAAGATAACTGTATCGATTCACTTGCTTAAGAATATGCCCATTTACACTTATATCACATTGTGGTATTTCTTTCTTCCCAATGACGACCATAATCTGTGTCTTCTTAATATTCAATTCTAACCCAAGTTGTTCACTGTGTGCTACAACAGCATCTACTAAATTTTGCTGGTCCTGTTCATTGTCTGCAATCAAGACTGTATCATCTGCATATCTAATGTTATTGATGTCTCGTCCCCCAATGTTGATTCCTTCCATATCTTCTATATTTGTGAAAATAATTTCACTGTACAGGGAAAAAAGATCTGGACACATTACACATCCCTGTCTCACACATCTTTTCATAGGCTGATAGACCTACATCGTTATCAATTCCGATGGTAGATTGTTGTTTCCAAATATGTTTTTATAGCCTATATCAAGATTTAAATATCTCAGATATAGTTATGCCATTTATATTATGCGCCCCACATCTTACGATCTATTGCAGCCAACCTTCATTGTGGAGACGGCACCTGATTGATTTATTATGTCTAATTATCGTTTATGTTTATTTACTCACTGCCTGACTAGGTAGAAATACCACGCCCTTGACTACTACGCCCTTCAGCTTATATTGCCCAAGGCTAGCCATGTATCAATCTTCATACTACCATGGGCATTGCATTTTTCATGAATATTGATACTGCAATATATAGACTTATACAGGGTGTTTGTAAATTCTCACTACACCTTGTATGTAAAACAATTGTGAAAAATGAATTAAATGACGTCATCAAAAAATTTGCTCCACAGTCGATCGTGAAGCACTATGCCGCAAATGGCTGTCGTCTGCTGGGGTAATGTTTTGCATTCCAAACAGAATGATGTTATCAACGGAAGAAAGAATTGTTTTGGTTGAACAAGTGTTACGAAATGGCGGTCGATGGACACATATGATTTTTCAAAGATTTATAGCAAGATTTCCTGATAAACACACTCCTCATCGCATCACGGTTAGAATAAGTTATAACGAATACTTCATTGGTACATTCCAACTTCCCCGAAACACCGTTAGACCCTAGCAGTAACTATTGTAAGTAATTTTAATGAATTGTTTAGCACATGTTTTGATGACGACAAACACGTAGTTTTTCAAAACTGCTCTACATATAAAGTATAGTGAGACTTTACAAACACCCTATACATAGATAACTTATATATACAATATACGTAAAGAAATCAGCCACACAAGGACCGCAACAACACCTCATGAAAGAATAGAACACAGAAGAGGAACGGATGACACATTACACCATTAACGAACTCCTATGTGAGGACTATCAACAAAATCAGAAGCAGAACAAGTGTACATACATAGTCCAAGCGAAGTGTGTTAGGAACATAACGTGACAACTTGAACCAGTAACACAGAGGTAATGAATAAAACCAAAGAATAAAAAGCAACAACAATTCATCTAAAAGAACACCCCGTGAAACAAGTAAAGAGCTTCAAGTACAGTAGAACTTGAATTAACCCGTCACTCGTTTAACCGTCAGTTATTCGTTATCGTCTTTACACACAAAAAAAAAAAAAAATCATCAGTGAAAACATTACGACAGAAAAAGTAACAGATTGGTTGGAATGTGACAAAATGGATGGAGGCTTTGAAATTTTGAACGAGCATGAAATTGTTTCTAGTGGTTGAAGAAGAAGAAGAAATTGATAACGATGAAGGATCAGTTCTTAACCAACAACCTACAACTAGCCACTCAGGAACACAAACAAAGTGCATCGACTGGTTCGAAATGCAAGAGGAGGCAAGTACACAACAGACCCTATTTCTGCGTAAGACACGGAACATCGCCGCGCAGAAAGGTCGAGCCCCAAAGACACAGAAGGGGATGAAAGATCATGTTAAAGTAACGTAGGTTTATGGTATTAAAATACTGTATATATCTGTACATTACTACTCTTATACTGATGTTTATATTAATCGTTTCGTAAAATTAATTACAATATGTATGCATTATTCACCTTTAAAGGATGTTATTTTCTTTTTCGTCCCAAGCTCGCAGTGAAATCACGTTACTGTACATATGTTTGAAGAGTTGTCTGTTATCCGTCTATTCCGTTATCCGTCACAGCCCTGGTCTTTCTCTCACTCACGCTCTCTGTCTCTCTCACTGTTTCCTTTTCTCTCACTATCTGCCTCTGACTGTCTCTTTCACTCTCATTTTCACTCTCACTGCATGTCTCACCACTCACTGTCACCATCCTCTCTACAGTGGCCCAAATTACCTTTGGCCATTGTTTAAATATAATGCAAGACAGCCAACAACTAAGCATAATTCACGTCCCGAAGCCTAGGATTTAAAAAAAATGTTGCATATCCCTTACAAGACGTTGCAGTCAACACCAGCATTTTCAGCTGATGTTGATGTATTAGGCAAGTTTTACGTTCAGTAGTTTGCCATTTACTTTTTGAACGACCGGCTCCCCCCCCATAAAAAACCAAAACCAAAAAAAAAGGTATAGGCCAAAAAAACCGCGAAAAAAAAAAACGGCCCCGGAAAAAAAAAGCC
>JACEFZ010004107.1:0-20700 GCA_014155875.1 Cepaea nemoralis
GGATTTCAGAAGCTTACTAATCAAAGAACACGTACATCAGCAGGCTGCCTAAAGACAAAAGATGGAATATATAGAGTCATAATAGAAAAAGATCAGATCTTACATGAATGGTCAGATTATGTGAAAAACCTTTATGACGATAACAGAGACGAACAGTATGATGTCCAAAATAATAATGAAGGACCAGCAATTTTAAAGATGAAGGTTCAGAATGCTCTTAACCATATGAAATCTGGCAAGACCCCCGGTTCAGACAGCGTCACAACAGAAATGATTAATGCTTTAGAAGAATATGGAATAGATAAAGTTACCAGTCTGCTTAATACAATATATAATACTGGAAATATACCTCAGGAGTTATGTAATTCTTTATTTATTGCAATCCCAAAGAAATCAGGAGCCTTGGAATGTGATCAACATCGAACAATTAGTATAATGAGTCACATCACGAAGATTTTCTGAAATAGGAGAAGAACAATGTGGGTTTGTGGAAGGCAAGGGTACAGTAAATGCTGTGTATATACTGAGAAACATAATCGAACGTTCTATAGAAGTAAACAAAGATCTACACCTTTGCTTTATTGACTACACAAAGGCTTTTGATAAAGTGAGACATGTCAACATGATAAGGATGCTTGAAGATCTACAAATTGATGGAAAAGATCTTAGACTTGTAAAAAACATATATTGGAAACAACAAGCTGCCATAAGAGTTGATAATGAAGTAAGCCAATATCAGCCTATTAAAAGGGGTGTGAGACAGGGATGTGTAATGTCTCCAGATCTGTTTTCCCTGTTCAGTGAAAGTATTTTCAGAAATATTGAAGATATGGAAGGAATCAACATTGGGGGACGATGCATCAATAACATTAGATATGCAGATGATACAGTCTTGATTGCAGACAATGAACAGGACCTGCAAAATTTAGTAGATGCGATTGTTACACACAGTGAACAACTAGGGTTAGAATTAAATTGTAAAAAGACACAGATTATGGTCGTCACTAGGAAGGACGAAATACCACAATGTAATATACAAGTAAATGGGAATATTCTTCAACAAGTGAGCAGGTACAATTATCTCGGAACAGTAATAACATCTGATGGGAGATGCCTTGAAGAGATTAGAACAAGAATCGCCATGGCAAAAGTAGCCTTTAGCAAGATGAAAAACATATTGACCAATAAAAAGATGTCAATTGAAACGAGAAAAAGAGTGTTGAGATGCTACATTGAACCTGTACTTTTATATGGATGTGAAGCGTGGACAATGAGTAGTCAGGCTGAAAAATATATGATGGCTGTAGAGATGTGGTTTCTGAGGAAAATGCAAAGAATACCATGGACAGCCAGAAAGACCAATGAACAAGTCCTTCAAGAAACAAATGAAGATCGTAAATTGATTAGAGAAATTAGACGTAGACAGTCAAAATTTTTTGGGCATGTTATGAGAAGAAATGAATTGGAGAACTTGGTGACAACTGGTAAGATCGAGGGGAACAGACCAAGGGGAAGACCTAGAAGCAAGTACCTGGATGGCTTGGCCTTGTGGTATTGTCGAGACAGAAACACGGAGCTGATCCACGACTCTGGTGATCGAGTGAGATGGCAGAACATGACCGCCCACGCTTACCGGCATGGCACATGATGGATGGATGGATGCGGGATTACGAATTATATTCGTTAACCAATTCGCCACAGAGCCGGTAATTAGTTGAATACCACTACTAAAATAAATACATAGTGACACATGCTACAAGTAATGCAATGGAAATGTCGAGAAATGGATGGTCCGAAATAAAATACAAACCAGTAGAGGAAACTAATGAACACATGTATATTGGGTAGAATTAAAAGATTCTAGATAGTAACTTACGACGAATGATGTGAATTAGGCAGCGTTGTACACATAGTAATAGAGTTAAGTTACAATAAGGGGAACATATAAATCACTGTATTAAAAATGGCTAAACAGAAGAAGAAGCAGGAAAAAGAGGAGAAGACGGAGATGAGGAAAGATGAGGAGTGAGAGGGTGAAGAGAGGGAGGAAAACAGAAGAAGGAGAAGGAGAAGAAGGAGTTGGAAAGGGAGGTGGAGGAGAAAGAGATAGGGAGAAAGGAGGAACAAGAGGGGGAAAGAAAAAGAAAGAGGATAGCGAAGAGGAGGGGAAGGAAAGAAGAAGTGGAGGGAGTGGGGACAGAGAAAAGAAAGAAGAAGGTAAAGAGGTGGAGGAAAAGAAGGATAAAGATGAAATGGTAGACGAAAAGGAACTGATGACCTCGGGGCTCTGTTTAGTGTACATGACTTTATAAAATATTTCATAATACATGAGTGGGTTTCTGCCATGTGTGTGATGCAATAATATGCTGTATATCATGCACTGTTTTACAAACCCAGTTATTTATGGTGCAGTAAATATCATTAACCTTCGGCGCAGCGACGTAGCAACGAGAGGCTTCAAATGGCGCCCTCGCCACCTTGACTCGTGAAATAGCCTTCTAAGAAGATATGAGAACAGCTTCCTGTAACTTCTCCCAGCGTTTCTGTGCACATTTATTTGTGAAGGATATTTCGATCAGGAAATTTCTCTCTCTCTCTCTCTCTCTCTCTCTCTCTCTCTCTCTCTCTCTCTCTCTCTCTCTCTCTCTCTCTCTCTCTCTCTCTCTCTGTCTGTCTCTGTCTCTCTCTCTCTCTTATTCCTCCTTTCTCCCCACCTCCTTCTCCTCCTCCTCCCCCTCCTTCTTCTGTTTTCCTCCTCCTATTCAAAAGTTGATGTGTGGGGAGAGGTATGTGGATGGGTGTGTGGGGATGTGTGTAGGGGTGCGGGAATGTGTGTATGGGTTGGGGGATGGGTTTGGCTGATGTGTATGGATGAGGAAGGTAAGTGTGGGTAGGGGATGTGTGAGTGGGTGGAGGATGTGTGTGTAAGTGGGGGGATGTGTGGATGGGGAGCGTATGTTTGGATTGTGGGTGTGTATGTGGGTGGAAGATGTGTGTGCGGGTGGGAGATGTGTGTGGGAGTATGGGAGAAGTGTGTGTGTGTGGGGGATGTGTGGGATGTGAGTGTCCGGGATGTGAGTGTGCGGGGATATGTGTTTGTGGGTGGGTAGATGTGTGCTGTTGGGGGATGTATTTGTGGTGAGGGATGTGTGAGTGGGTGGGTGGGTATGTGTGGGTGAGTGTGGGATGTATGGGTTGGTGGGGGATGTGTGGGTTGGTGGGGGATGTGTGGGTTGGTGTGGAGATGAGTGGGTGGGGGAGGTGTGTGGTTGGGTGGAGAGATGTGTGCACGTATGGGGCGTGTGTGGGTAGGGTATATGTTGGTGGGTGAGGGGTGTGTGGGAGAGGGATGTGTGTTTGGGTTGGTGTGTGTGGGTGTGTGCCGGGTGGTGGATGTGTGGATGGGTGTGTTGGGGCATGTGTAGGGGGTGTGGGGGTGTGTGTATGCGTGGGGGGGGGGTGTTGTGTCAATGGGCGGATGTGTGTGGGTGGGGGTATATGTGTGGTTAGTGGGGTGTGTGGGTTGATGTGAAATGTGTGGTGGGTGAGGATATGTGTGTGGGGATGTGTGTGTGGATGTGTGTATGTGGATGGGAAGATGTGTGGGTATGGGTGGGTGATATGTCAGTGGGTGAGGGACGGCTGTGTGGGTTGGTGCGGGATGTGTGTGTGGGAGGGGTATGCGTGTGTGGTTGGGGATGTGTGGGTGAGTGGGTGGGTGGTTGGACATGTTTGTGTATGTGAGTATGTGTGGGTTGGGGTATGTGTGAGTGGGTGGGGAGATGTGTGTGGGTTGGGATGTGGGTTGTGTGTGTGGGTGGGTGCGAGATGTCTGGGATGGTGGGGGATGTGTGTGTGGGTGGAGAGATGTGTGGGTGTGGGTGGTGATGTGTAAGTGGGTGAGGGATTTGTGTGTGGGTTGGTGAGGGATGTGTGTGTTTGTGTGTGTGTGTGTGTGTGTGTGTGTGTGTGTGTGTGTGTGTGTGTGTGTGTGTGTGAGGGGGAATGTGTTACATAACATGATATTATGCACTGTTTATGCTTACAACATTTATTTGACAATGGTATTTTTTCCTATGTGAATGTATCATGCACTGTTGATGAATGAAAGATGAGTGATTGGAAAGGCCGAATGTAAGACGGGCCTGCGTGCCCAATTTCTATCCCTTTTAAAACAAAGTTCAATACAATTCAATTCAATTCTTCAATTCTCTCTCTCTCTCTCTCTCTCTCTCTCTCTCTCTCTCTCTCTCTCTCTCTCTCTCTCTCTCTCTCTCTCTCTCTCTCTCTCTCTCTCTCTCTCTCTCTCTCTCTCTCTCTCTCTCTCTCTCAGTTTATATTTTTAAATCACTTAACGTCCACCGCAGACTAGATTTTGAAACCTGTGAGATTAATTGTGTATGGCTTGAGGTTAAACTTCAAACTCGCATACCCCTAGTAGTTGGCTATCTTTATTGAAACCCCAGTGCAGGAAACATCTGGTATGAAAAATTCACTATTGTGATGGATGTAGTCTTTAGTAATTCGAGAAAAATCATACTGCTAGGAGATTTCATTATATACACTAACAAATACAAAAAATTAAAAAAAAAAAACACGGGAAAACGTAATAGAGTCATATAACTTCCAACAGTTAGACAAACAAGCCACTATAATAACAAAATCATCTGCTATACTTATACATCACATTTATACTACATGTGCTGATGTCGGATAAATAGTTGATGGCTCAACTCCAAAGATATCAAGGATCCAGAGTTCCTCTTTCTCAATGTGATCCTGCCGGCTATCCTGAGATTGACTGTTGGCCTATACTCCCTCTCTCTCTCAGCCTGTAACTTCACTCACTCACTCACTCAAACTCCTCATGCATCAGTCAACATATCCATCTGTGCATGTGGGGTCAATTCACTCATCTCAGACATCATTCATATGCATGGATGATCATTTCACTCAGTCTATAGACACATTCATATTGGTATGGGTGATCATATAGGAATCATTCAGCACACATCCTTCATACTGGCATGTAAGGTGGGTAATTATACTTATGTGATTTCCCAATGATAACTTAAAATGTTTACCATCATTGATATCACAATGAAATATCTCCTTTCACAATCACTCATCATACACATCATATCTGTAGGAATGACAATCATGCCTATGTAGGTGCTTTACACAGAATACATTCACAGATTCAACAAGAATGACATTACAAGGACATCTCATCCTTCAACCTAACTTATACTTTTTCCTGGATATTTAGTCATGCATGCTGATGGGTTTTATCAAATGATACATTCACATCTGTTTAACAATGTTGAACCACACATGAGACAAGCATGCTCTTCAATGACATAGACATGTGATCATTAAGCACACTTATGAAATTCACCTAGGATTTAGAAACATGACATCCACGAGTCACCACATGCTCTCATCAAATACAACCAATTTATGTGATATACTCAATCCATATTCAGGCATTATGAATTTTAACCATTCTAACATGCCGATTGACTAAGTATTATTATTGTGTGGCACAAATATTACTTCCCCATGTTTACAACATTGAAATACATTTGACTCACCAGTTTGATGCTTTAACTCAATACACAAAATTATGATCACTGTAGAATCTATTTGGTTCTCATGGGTTCATGAATTACAAGAAAACCATTTGTTTGTCCATGTGCTCATGTCAAAAAGTAAATCTACTGGCTAATGTGCTCAATCTACTTGACTATACACATTACACTAATTTCTCAATCAGTGCTGGCACATTTAAATGAGTTTCCTCTGACCAGTGTGGGTACATGCACCATATGTACTTACCACTGTACTAAGAATTCTGAGTTTCCTTAAGTCTTAAGTTACTCTAATTCATTGTAGATTGAGTTTCATGTTTAAGAAATAAAATGTATAACATGTGTCTAATGTTTTTATACATTAACTAAGTTGTTTAGCTGGGAGAAAATTAAACACTGTAGTTTTCTCCTACAGTATGTCCACATTTGTTTGCCTTCATTCACGATCAATTATTTTGAAAACTGTCTGTTGCATCGTTATGAATTTTTTCCAGCCGTCTTATATTTACCCCCACCCAAGGAATATGTCTTTGATAGGTCCAAAAACAACTAAAATCATTGAAAGCGGCGACATTCCTTTGATGTTTTGCTTAACAACTAGTGATTTCTCGCTAAAAAAAATTATGTTTACGGTAATGGGGACCTGCAAATTCAGATGACAAACAAAGGCGTATCCGGTTTCGTATGGGAGTGGGTGCAATGAAAGAAGTAGCTTACAATCGACAGGGTCGGCTGCATTGCACCGGGTTTTTATCCCATATGGCTCAGTTTCTTTCCGCAGCGCAGGAAAGCGTCGCACAAAGCACGAACTCCGTAGCTCCAGCGACGACCCTCGGGAGTGTCCGAAAAAATGCACTCTTGAAATGAAGGACGCGGCCCGGAATCGAACATACAACCTTCAATCCATACTTTCTCCAATAGTCCTCTTCCTCTTTCAACACATGGTCCTGACGTTTTTTCCAGTAACTTTTATCAATATCTAATAGCGCGGACAGACAGACAGACAGACAGACAGACAGACAGACAGACAGACAGACAGACAGACAGACAGACAGACAGAAAGGTAGGTAGGTAGGTAGGTAGATAGGTAGGTAGGTAGGTAGAAAGGTAGGTGGGTGGGTGGCTGGGTGGGTGGGTGGCTGGCTGGCTGGCTGACTGGGTGGGTCGGTGGGTCGGTCGGCCGGCCGGCAGGCAGGCAGGCAGGTAGGCAGATAGATAGATAGATAGATAGATAAATAGATAGATAGATAGATAGATAGATAGATAGATAGATAGATAGATAGATAGATAGATAGATAGATAGATAGATAGATAGATAAGCAGACAGGCAGGCAGGTAGGCAGATAGGTAGATAGATAGATAGATAGATAGATAGATAGATAGATAGATAGATAGATAGAAGACAGATAGATAGATAGATAGATAGATAGATAAGCAGACAGGCAGGCGGGCGGGCATGCAGGCAGGGAGGCAGATAGATAGATAGATAGATAGATAGATAGATAGATAGATAGATAGATAGATAGATAAATAGATAGATAGATAGATAGATAGATAGAAAGATAGATATATAGATAGATATCGGTCGGTCGGTCTGTCGGTCGGCCAGCCGGCAGCCAGGCAGGCAGGCAGGTAGGCAGATAGATAGATAGATAGATAGATAGATAGATAGAAAGATAGATAGATAGATATCGGTCGGTCGGTCGGTCGGTCGGTCGGTCGGTCTGTTGGTTGGTCGGCCGGCTGGCAGGCAGGCAGGCAGGTAGGCAGATAGATAGATAGATAGATAGATAGATGGATGGATGGATGGATGGATGGATGGATGGATGGATGGATGGATGGATGGATGGATGGATGGATGGATGGATAGATAGATAGATAGATAGATAGATAGATAAGCAGGCAGTCGGGCGGGCGTACGGGCGGGCGGATGGACGGACGGATGGATGGACGGACGGACGAACGGACGGAGAGACAGACAGACAGACAGACAGAGACAGACAGACAGACAGACAGAGATAGATAGATAGATAGATAGATCCCCGCCAGAAGCCGGGCCTTGTCAGCTAGTTTATTTATATAATCACATTTCATGAAAGAACCCCCATTTGGAGACACCTCTGAATCTTCGCACTGTTTGTTTCAAATCGGAAATCACGTGAAAATTTCAAAATCTGCCGGGACGTCTCTTGGTGAAGCTGTAATACTGTTAAAATCATGGACGTAATCTCTAAATCGTAATTAATATACCGCATATAAACTAACTTTGAAATCTGCTGTAAAATCTCCAGAAGAAAATTTTTTTGTTGGGTGGATATAATGATAAGGTTATATACTAAATCTCATCATTTTACCTCAGATGGTTACTGAGATATTGAATTTTATATTGAGGCAACAACCAAAAAAAAAAAAAAAAAAAAAAACACTATAATGTACAGTTTATCTTATGACTATGATAACTGAGTATAATATTATTTAGTTTCTACTAGATTAATTTCTTAAGACCTCACCATTCTAAATCATTTTAGATTTAGTTGCTTAAGAAATAAATGTACAACTTGGACTAATGCTTATACATTACATCAGTTGTTTACTTTGAGAGAAAATAAAACTCACTATGGTTATCCTTAATGAATAGTTTATCTATAAACTGTAACAATTAAATATATTATAATTAACTTCTTAAGAACTCACCACACGCGTTCAACAAGTCGACTTACCAACTCCTCTTCTGGGAAAAAGACTCACACTAATCTAAGATTTAAAATAAATTAAATATGGTGTTTACGTTATTTATCAGAATGACTTAGACATACTTCGGCGACTGATTCAAAGTCTGATTGCGACGTCTTTGTTGGCTGAGGATTTCCTCCTCTTAGTAATCAAACTATGTTTTATTTTACTATTTTTTTGGGAGGGTCACTCACTCCAGCATCTCCATCTGATCTTCATGCCTCGTGTGTGTGTGGGTTGGTGAAAAACAGACCGTTTCATTGTAGGCATGTCGTAGTTATTTGGTTAGTTGTGTTCCGGTGGTGACATCACAATGGGTCGATAAAAAAGGAGAATCTATCGCAGCGAGGAACAAATTATCCTCTGCGGTGTCAACTTTTGAATCGTATTGGAAATATCTACCGCGATGTTACACTTGTGAAAAATTATATCACAGCTGACATCACAGAATGTACTGTACCTATTAATGCAATGAGCGATCACTACCCATTATGTTGCACGTGGTCGAAAAAAGGTACCACAAACTCCGAAACACAAACACATAAGTAGAAAATATAGAAATTACAAAAATTTCAATCAAGATGTCTTTTTACAATACTTGCTCAATTCATCTCTGGATTATGTTTACCAGCTTTCTGGCCCAGATGATGCTCTGAACCACTGGCCGAAGACCTTTCTATGTGTATTTGATAAGCATGTTCCATTTAAGGAAGTTCGAGTTAAACATTACACTAAGACTCCGTGTATCACCCAGGAGGTAGTTGAAATTATGAGAGAACGGGACAGGTCACATACAAATAGAGATCTAATCACGTAACGTGGTCTGAGAAACAAGGTTCAATATGTTATTCGAAAGGAAAAGAAAAACTATTTTAAAAACTTAATAATAGGCAAAACCATCACCAAAGATATATGGAAAGCAATGAATACCATGACAAGCAAACACAAGTCATCACAATCATTACCATCAAATCAGTTTACATGTGATCAATTTAGTAGTTTCTTTCAATCCGACATAAACCAATTGAAGGCTGCAACACCAGATTCTCTTCATGAAATATATTTATTGTCATCATTTTGTGAGAACAAATGCTATAGAGACATTTCCTCCAACATACCGCTAATGACAACCACTTAAGTATTTACTATCTCAGTAGCCTACAAACAATAACTCATCAGGAATAGATGGAATAAGTAATCGGATCCTTCGCTACGCTGCACCGGCGATCTGCGAGTCACAAACTTTTATATATAATCAATATCTCACCAAAGGTCACTTCCCATCAGCCTTTAAAATCGCTAAAGTGTATCCTCATTTAAAAACTGGTTCATTTGACGATCGTCTTATGAGTAACTATAGGCCAATTTCCATATTATCTTCACTATCCAAACCGCTAGAAAAGCACATTCACAAAACAACATTAGAACACTTATTTCGCCACACATTAATAGGTGACAGTCACTTAAAGTTTCGGCCAAAATATTCTTGTCATGCGGCCCTAAAAAACATAATAGAAAACTGGCATCAACATATTAACAACAATATTCTATGTGGAGCAGTGTTTATAGACTTTATAAAAGCATTCGATATGATAGATCAGGGGTGGGCAAACTACGGCCCGCCACCTGTTATGCGGCCCGCATGGGCATTTAGGAATAATAATTTTTACTTCGTTTTTAAGTTATTTTGTTGAATTTTAAAGAATTTCATGTACCGTTATGATTGTTTCAACATTTTTGATAAGATTTCTTTCTAATTACCAATTTTTGTAAACAGCCTTGGCCTTCGTAATGTAATGCTTCTTCTTCTTCTTCTTCTTCTTCTTCTTCTTCTTCTTCTTCTTCTTCTTCTTCTTCTTCTTCTTCTTCTTCTTCTTCTTCTTCTTCTTCTTCTTCTTCTTCTTCTTCTTCTTCTTTCGTTCGCCTTAAATACTATAACTGCAATGTTACCTCTTGTGTGAATTTAACTGTCATATTTAGTTCACTCAGCCGTCCATAGAGTTTATCTTCCACTGTCGTCTCTCTTGGTAAGAAGGTTAGCCTAGACATGTTGTAATTTGGGCAGTCTTTGAGTATGTGCTCTGCTGTCTACGACGATAATCCACACGTGCACATGGCTGATTCACCAATCTTGAATCTTGTATATATGTGGTTGCATAATCTATTGTGTCCTGTTCTGAGGAGCAGAATAATGACTTGTTCTGGTCTGTCCATAACGTGGTAGTCGTCTTGGGCAGGTTTTGGTGGCTTTCTGACTGATTTGATCATTCTTTTCTTTTGGTGGTAACGGGCACATTAGACTGTTCTTCTCTTGCTCCTTCCCTAGCCAATCGATCAGTTCTGTCGTTTCCGGGTACTCAACAGTGGGGTGGTATCCACTGTATAGTGACCTTATGCTGGCTGCTAAGTTCAGAAAGTAGTGTCCTTAATACTGGCAATTTCAAAGACATCATCTCGTTTTCGTTGAGGTGAGTTTCTTGCAAGCAACATACGCTTACATTTTCTTGGTCCAAGATGTTTTCTAGTTCTATTGTTTTGTTGCTGAATCCCTCCGCATTCCAGTGCATTAGTTTTAGTCTATGTTTGGTATGGCCAGAAGCTCTATTCTCAGGTCCCCTCGCTCCACGGGACATCTGAGAAGGACCTCCAGTAGTTGTGGTTGGACTCTTTCGAGGCATATGGCCAGGCACTGCACCTGCCTGGGGGTCCAAAGTAGGGCGAGCACCGTAACATTTAGCCGTAGTCGACATATTTTATTGCGCGTGATTGGTGGCATCCTGATTTCTGTGGTGCGCCTCCTGGCTGGTTGCCTCTGTGACAAGATTGCCTTGGGTAGTGAGAGTTAACCACACCCGAGGTGTCTCTAGCACTCCCGTGTATTCCTCTCTGCAGAGAGCTCAAGATTGACTTGATAACGCGGGCTTCACAACCCAGAAGAGAGCTCAAGATTGACTTGATAACGCGGGCTTCACAACCCAATAGAGAGCTCAAGATTGTTCGGCATTTTGGAAACTTCTCGGAGTGTTCACTAGAGGTCTGATTAGGTGCTATAGTGCTAGAGGTACCGAATTTCCCAAACAGTCTGCTGTACAGGCACGGTATAGATCTGTGGCCTCATCAAGTATAGTGGTCCAGTACTTCGGTCAATGGCCGCGACAATGAAGTTGTCTAGACTCGAATCCTGGTCATGTGGGCACCATTTCGCCTATGTAACAGTGGCACGTTAAGGCGAACAAGCAAAAACATCACTCCAAGGCCGTTCTTTCTTCAAGTTACTTTAATCGGATTCACATCGAGACAGGTTATAACAAACCACAATTCAAATCCAGATGTTCCCCAGCTCTATCGTACGTCCTTCTTGGATGGTGGGTCGTTCACAACTGACCTTGTTTCTACGATCTTCGTCATAGGACGACACCCCTAGCTACTTAGCAGTTCTTAGCTACCCCCCTACTATGGTGCTTGCCCGTGCACTATTTCATTATTGACTATGCACACCTCACCGCCCCTTCTTCCTATTACTAACTCTGTTATACTACTGACGAGCTCAAACGGGAGCGAAACTCGAGTATAGTGCTTCCATATTGACGTGGACAGGCCTTAGGTTCATACCAGAATACGATCAGCGTTGCCAGTAGTATATATATATGGATACATACATGCGGCCCGCCAATAGCTTTACATTTGTCAATGCGGCCCTATGCACAAAAAGTTTGCCCACTCTGCCCTAGTTCATACTTGGCCACTATGCATCTGTCCTGTTGATTTCCAACTTTGGCATTCAAGTCACCCATTGTGATAGTTACTTCAGAATTCTTGCATTTCTTGAAGGCTTTCTCTAAATAACTATAAAATCCATCAATGCTGTCATCACTACTGTCTGCTGTTGGTGCATAAACTTGTATGACGTTGACATCAAAAGGTCTTCCACTCAACTTCACCAGTAACACTCTGTCTGATACAGTTCAATATCCTTTGATCGATTTTGCTCTCTCTGTATCCATTATAATTGCTACTCCTCGCTGTTTTTTCTCTCCACCAGAACAGATTATTCTATATTCCTCAGATGTCATAATGCCCAATCCTGTCCATATGGTCTCACATACACCTAACAGGTTAATATTTAATCTTCTCATTTCATGCTTAATGTTATCAAATTTCCCATCCCTACTCATAGTTCTTACATTCCAAGTTCCTACTTTCAACGTTGATATTCTTTTGCACCCAGTCGCCTGATGACGGTCTGGAATCACCTGGTGCACATGACTACCCCTGCCGGGCGAGGCTGCTCCTATGGAGCACCCATTGACGCTTTTTCTCTGATTATCGATAAGACTGCAGTACATAATATTCTTGGCATCCGTAAAGAAGGTAGTTTGCCATTGCTTTCCTTCCTAGCAGTGACCATACTGGTCGATGACCGTAGCCAATGTCTCCCAAATAAAAGAGATCCTCTGCCTACCATCGTGAAACTGGAGACCATAACCTACAACTATCTGTCGGCTGCTTCTCAACTTCATCTACCACCTGCACACATGGCTTAACGTAACCCTGATCGGGAGGGGGGGGGGGGGGCTAAACGGGTACTCCACCTTGCCCAAGGGTGTCCCGTAGGCTAGGGGAGAGAAGGAGGCACCCATCAAGGCATTACTATCATGCTATTATATTTTAAATATTCTCTAAACAAACGTAATTGCACCAGCATTGAGGGGGGGGGGGGGTGAGAGAGAGAGAGAGAGAGAGAGAGAGAGAGAGAGAGAGAGAGAGAGAGAGAGAGAGAGAGAGAGAGAGAGAGAGAGAGAGAGAGAGAACTATTTGTTCAAATTGAATGAAATTTACAAACATAAATGACATTTCCTCTAAACATATGTATCAACATAAACCCCATAGACTTCCAAGGTCTTTCGCCGTTAATGTAAGTAAATTGTCTTTAAATTGTGGGTGGCCTTAAGAGGCCAGTAAAAAAATGTTGTTTCCCCACATCAGGGTAATCTTACAGCTCATCAGCTAACCACTATCATTAAAAGTATACTTTTAAATATTAAACATAACCATGGAATTGAAAAAGTGAATCATAAAATGTAAGTAAATAAAGATTGCACAAACTTTTTATAAACATTTTAATAGCTTTCTTCTCACAATTGAAAAATATGACTGCAGTAGTAATTACCTTATTCCTCGAAGAAAAATGAAAGATTTTGATGTTAGTTATTGGTATTATATCTAGTATACCATTTTTATTTTCAGATTCTAGTAATTTCCCTTGTATCAATATTATATGTTTATGTCCCCCTACCAACACAGACTGCTACTGCAACCATAGATTAATCTTAGGCAATTTACATATAAGGTAGACCAAGAAGACGGTGGAGAGATTATATATATATATATATATATATATATATATATATATATATATATATATATATATATATATATATATATATATATATATATATATACACAGACCTACAAACACTTGGAATTAACGACTGGCAAGAGAAGGTCAACCAGAGAGACGAATGGGGGAGGATTATTGTATCTGCAGCAAAGAACCTCAATGGCTCGGAACGCTGAAGAAGAAGAAGAAGAAGAAGAAGAAGAAGAAGAAGAAGAAGAAGAAGAAGAAGAAGAAGAAGAAGAAGAAGAAGAAGAAGAAGAAGAAGAAGAAGAAGAAGAATCTTGCAAAGACATCCACAACAGCTGTAAAATGCTGTTGTTGACAGCGATGTAAATAGGATATGCGAAAAAAAAAAATTACGCTGAATGCTTGAACATAAGTGTAGTGATCAATCAAGGCATTACTATCATGTTATTATGATATTTGAAATATTCTCTAAACAAACGTAATTGCACGAGCATTTAGCAGAGAGAGAGAGAGAGAGAGAGAGAGAGAGAGAGAGAGAGAGAGAGAGAGAGAGAGAGAGAGAGAGAGAGAGAGAGAGAGAGAAAGAGAGGAAGAATGGGGAGGGGGGAAGAACTATTTGTAATATCTGTCAACATAAACCCCATAAGCTTGCACGGCCTTTCGCCAGTGCGAACATAAGTGCACGCAGGCCTTGATTGTGGTCTGGCACAATCAAGGCCTGCGTGCACTTATGTTCGCACTGGCGAAAGGCCTTGAAAGATTATGGGGTTTATGTTGACAAATATTACAAATAGTTCTTCCCCCCCCCCCCATTCTTCCTCTCTCTCTCTCTCTCTCTCTCTCTCTCTCTCTCTCTCTCTCTCTCTCTCTCTCTCTCTCTCTCTCTCTCTCTCTCTCTCTCTCTCTCTCTCTCTAATTGCTGGTGCAATTACCTTTGTTTAGAGAATTTTTCAAATATCATAATAACATGATAGTAATGCCTTGATTGATCGCTACACTTATGTTCAAGCATTCAGCGGAATTGTTTTTTCGCTTATCCTATTTACATCGCTGTCAACAACAGCATTTTACCGCTTTTGTGGATGTCTTTGCAAGATTACACCAAGATTACTTCGCCTGTAAATCGTCATCTCTCTCACCTAGGCCAGGGGTGGACAAACTACGGCCACCTGATTTTATGCGGCCCGCTAGGGCATTTAGGAATAATAATTTTTACTTCGTTTTTAAGTTATTTTGTTGAATTTTAAAGAATTTCATGTACCGTTATGATTGTTTCAACATTTTTGATAAGATTTCTTTCTAATTATCTATTTTTATAAACAGCCTTGGCCTTCGTAATGTAATGCTTCTTCTTCTTCTTCTTCTTCTTCTTCTTCTTCTTCTTCTTCTTCTTCTTCTTCTTCTTCTTCTTCTTCTTCTTCTTCTTCTTCTTCTTCTTCTTCTTCTTCTTCTTCTTCTTCTTCTTCTTCAGCTGATTCATCATCATCGTTACCGTCTTCTTCTTTGTCCCTAATTTGTTTCTGTTTTTTACGTAATTTCATTGTTCCTATTTATAGCACATCTGCGATATTTGCGCCTTTCGGTCCACACATCCAACTTCTTCTGGGTTTTTGTTGACCGAGTTAGCCTTCTCTGGTAGTGTCGTGGTTCGTTCCAGGACCTCAGAGTGGTAATGCCAAATGGCATCTTTGCAATACCATTTACAGGTTGTGCATCCTAACAGGCCGGTCCAGAACAGATGCATTCATGCCGTCGGGTCCTCATGGGAAGGCAGGGGCAGAACAGGGGCATCCCCCTCCCACCCCTCACCATCCCAGGAGTCTTCTATAAATGTAGAGCTGACACAAGGTGCTCTGGTAGGGGCACTCCCAATGAATTGTGACGTCCCACAAATACTGAGCCTTCCATTTATCACAGGTTGCGACAATACAGACGAGAAGGACGAAGTCCGTCGATTTAAGACGGCTTGTTTGAAGGCCTATAACCCAAAGAAGGTTAAAATGCAACAGAAAAAGAAGATGATATTCATTATATGGAGATTTTCCCGTTCACAAACTCATAGATTGCTTTTAGCTCCACGTTACCTTGTGATATACTCGGGTAGGTTAATAAGTAAGTCACTGCTGCAGAAAAATAACTAAATATGATACCAACTTGAAACCAGTTTTATTTTTATACATACATTGTCCCTTTATTTCTCAACATAATTTCCACCAACACTGATGCACTTATCCCATCGTTTTATCAGTCCTCCCAAACCGGTTGCATAGAACTGCGTGCTCTGTTTTCTAAACCACGTTTTCACTTCACATTCAACTTCGGCGTCATTCGCGAAATGTCTCCCGCCAAGGTGGATTTTCAGTGTTTATGCTGACAAATGTTTATCCCGTAAAGCGTGCATAGCTGGGGCGAAAACGTTACGAGGGTGAATCAATTATTAAGTCACACAGTTCTGTGGGCTGGCAGGTAAACGAAAATAAAGCACGCAGTTCTATGCAACCGGCTTGGAAGGACTGATAAAACGATGGTATAAGTGCATCAATGTTGGTGGAAATTATGTTGAGAAATAAAGGGATAATGTGTGTATAAAAATAAACTTGTTTCAAGTTGATATCATATTTAGTTATATTTCTACAGCCATTTGTGACTTACTTATTAACTTACCCTCGTACAAGCTGTGGTTAAGGCAGACAAAGACATCTCAATCTCATTATGTCGCTTTCTAGGGTTACTTTAACATATAAGTCCCGATTCCATGTTTCCATCACCCCTACCCAGTTCAGTCTACGAGAAGTTATAATTAAAGCCTATCCTAGCCTCAGATTAATAATCATGTGACCGAATCAGTCACTTTTCGTATTTTAGGAAAAGGATTGTTTCCATAATGATAATTATGTTGATTTATGAAGTCACCTTCGTGAAGATCTATGAACATACATGGTTACCTTGGAGGTATTGCAAGTTCGTGTCCAGGCAACTTCAATAAAGCAAAAGTAACAATAAAGTCAGCGAGTTTCATACTTCCCTGTTTTCCAGTATATTAACAGTTTCATGTTTACACCACAGTCTGCAACGTGTAGAATAGCGCTTGCTGTATAAAAATTACTGTAAAGGTTAAAGACTCTTTTTTTTTTTTTTAAACAATGCAAAGAATACCATGGACAGACAGAAAAACCAATGACAATTTGTGAGAAGAAATAAATTGGAGCACGTGGTGGCAACTGGTAAGTTTGATGGGGGAAGCTAGAGAGGTGAATACAGTGAAACCTAGGTTTTCGTTGCCCTCTATTTTTGTCGATTTTTTTCGCGAAAAAATTGTCTCCGTTTTCGTTGGTTGCCTCGCATTTCGTCGGCGTGCCCACGAGACCTCGCTGCTAATTTTGTGAAAACAAAGGGACTCACCAGTTCTTCTACTCAGTTTAGTGTTGTTTCTCATTTTATGAGCATCACTTGCTAATAAGTTAACCCGTTCCTCCATCATGGGACCAAAGAAAGTTTCCAGAGCCAGCAGCCCTTCGAAGAAGAATGCCAAGAACACGATGGAATTGTCGAAGGATATCACTGAAAAATACGAGAGCGGCATTACGATTGCTAAAATCGGTCACATGTGCGGGAATTCGCCATCCACGATAAGTTGCATTGTGGCGAAAAATGAAGCAATAAAGAAGGCTAATGTAACGAAACAGAGATCGCAAACAATTGAAGATGTCGAACAGTTATTATTAATTTGGATAACTCAAAAACAGTTAGATGGCTATTCTGTGTCCGAGGCAATTATATGTGAAAAGGCCAGACAGTTGTATGCCGATCTCATTAAGAAAATGCATGGGACGAATGCTAGTGTACTTAATGATTTAAAAGCCAGCAGAGGATGGTTTGAAAAATGCAATATTCGCACTGACACGGCGAGGGTGCTAGTTCGGACAAGTCTGGGGCCGAAAAAGTGTTAAACACTATATTTATTCTCTATACAATGTGTTTTTGGTATGTATTTGAGAGTGTCTGGAACGAATTAATTGGATTTACATTGATTCATGTGGACATAATTGCTTCAATTTTCGTCGATTTCGGATTTCGCCGATTGTTTTCGGACGGACTATCGATGACACAGGAGGTTTTACTGTAACTAGATGGCTTGGCCTACATGGCAAAATCGAGACTTGATTCACGACTCTGTTGATCGTGTGAGATGGAGAAACATGACCGCCCACGCTTATCGACACGATATGTGATGGTGAAAAGAAGATGAAAGGGTGCATATACTAATCATCAACCTCATCATCATCATCATCAGAGACCATGGAATAAGAACTGCTTTGCTGGCTGAGTGCTGGCGGTTTTAATAGCCATTGACTAATCAGAATGCTGATTGCTAAGGGGTGGCGTGACCTCTGTCATTGATCGATGTGATCCTTGAAAGCATAGAGGATTGTGCGTATATTTTCCAAATAAGAGGTCCTAGATCAGTTCGCAACAATGTTTGGATTCTTGTTTTCCCCGATTAGTACAGCTCTAGGGTTGACTTAGTTTCATAAAATGAGTATGGCACAATTTTAATAATTTTCTATAGAATTGTCTGTGAAGCAAAGACAGTCAGTTTTGTATTCACCCTCTGTAAAGTTCATGCAAATTAATAGGTAAATACAAAACTTTGACCGGCAATAATTTCAAATACAGCACAGTAATTAAAAATACACCCTGACCAAAGTAAAATACTTTTTTTTTTTCGTTCGCTCGCTTTGAACTCAAACGTAGTCCATACACATGCTTCGACTTCTAGTGCACTGAACTGAATTTTGCGTGTTGATTATCTTACCGTATTACTAGTGTCTCTCACCACCAGGCGGACTCACTCCAACTTTTGAGGTACTTGTAATTTATGTACCTATGTCAATGAAGAGAGATCAACATTTTCAGTTCATCTGACCGGTGTAGAAGTTGAACCCGCTACCTTGGCATCAGCACACCGAATGTTCAAGAACGGGCGATCTTATATATTCGGCCACGCTGACTTCCATTCAATATAATGAGAGTGGAAACGGTAAATATATTGCAAGAATTTGGCCCAATATATAAAGCAGACTCGGTGGCCTCAAAAGCCATCAGCTAAATGACATCAGTCGCATCGATCGATGCCATGTAACCGCCTGACCACACCAGAAAAAGCCGTGTACTGAAAATAAATGTAACGATTCTTTAAGGACGTAATATTTGCAAAGCGCAACAAAAACAAGTGCAATCAACCCGGGCATGCGTGCTCGAGGGGGGGGGGGGGGGGGAGGTGGTAGCCTGGTGGCTAGACGTTTGCCTACCTACCCAGTAGTCATGAGTTCCAATCGGATCGAGGTGGATGTTTAAAATAGACCTGGCTCCCATTTCCACCCAATCTAAACTGGGCACAGAAATGTTTTGGGAAGTAAAGGCGACGGGTGTGATGGTGATAGCTCCGCCCATCGAATGCCGATTGGTCTTTACAAATATGTCTAGCACCACATGCCCAATGTAGTGTGTAAAAGCCGGTCTCTGTGGCTAAGGGCTTATGGACGCGATTCGTAAGCCCGCTTATCCGCATTCGAAACACAGCTGCGACCGATTTGGCAGCAGACCGTGTTGCGCTGGGTTTTAACGTGTTGGTATGGTAGCCGGTCGTTCAGAAAACAATGGCACACTACTGAACTTAAACTTGCCAAGACATCAAAAACAGCAGTAAAATGATGGTGTTGACAGCGATGTCCTGTAAATAGGATATGCAACAACAAAAAAGTATCTAAAAGGGTACCTTACTTCTTCTTTTGTTATGCATGTATAGGGAGGTTTTGCGACAAAGGAAAAGAATCAGATATAAAAGGATATACTAGATAACTGAAACATTTTCAAATATAGACACACTGGAAGTAGAAGCTATGCCTTAAGCCTTAAACAGTGCCATCGCCTAGCAGAAGAAACACTTTGACCCCTGGCCAACTAAACATTATCTTGTGTTTGAACAAGGACAGTTGCGTTAGTATATTTGATAGGGGACAATATGATGATGTCATGAACGCGATCGATTGAAGGTTTGACACCTGCGTGTGTCGTCCGCCACAGAGGGAATGTCTTGCCATCTCTTGTTCTATGCATTCAGGTCTGCAAACTGATGGCCCAGTCACATCAAGGAGCCATAGCCGGCAAGTTCCTGCTTCGGGACGTTTTTGTTTGTTTTACTGATTCAGTGCCAAAGGATAATATATACCCAAATGTGACCTCAATTTGGACAGAAGGACGATATATCGCCGTTAGGGTCATCGTTTTATCTGTTTTGTTTTGTCTTGCGCATTTTCAATGTTCACTGAACGGACATTTACTTAATAATACTTGTTCATTTATCGCCTACCATGTTTGGTCAAAACCTACTTTATTTTTTATTCGGCATTGAATCAGCTAAATTTGCTTTTATTTATTTATTTTTGTCGATGATCATGCCTTTTAAGAAGGAGATTTGTTATTTCGAAACGGCAAGTTGGAATCAGATTTGCCTATAGGTGTTAACTTTTCTGTTGTCTGTTGTGTCCGATTCTATCTAACTCTACTATTGTCTTTTAGACGTGCCTGTCAACACCAGCTCCCTCTGGCTCGGTTGTTGTGTTGAGTATGGCATTAGGAGAATGTATAACATTGGCTGATAGCCGTTGTGGTTAGTGCACTCCCCTGCCTGAACAGTAGACCTGGCTTCGATAGTACAGAAAGTAAAGTAAATGATGCGTTAAACGACGTTTTACACTCATTGGTGAGTATTAGGCGTATGGTTATAGCCTCATATTTGTATAGATCTATCGGCACATGATGCGTTATGTGGTCAACATCACCCCGGTCGACATTAATTCACATGGCATTTCCGGGTAACCATTTTAGGATGGGTCGACATGGGGGTCTAGTTCAATGTTCACAAATATCACACTTTCTTGGAGATTCGAACGCATGACCAGCGGGCCGGAAGTCTAGTGTGCTAGCCACAGCGCTAACACTGCT
>JACEFZ010004108.1:0-35033 GCA_014155875.1 Cepaea nemoralis
TACCCCCCCCCAGTATCTCCTATCCACTGGGGCTGAGCAAAGATCACAATGTTCAGGATGAGGAAGATGCGCTGAAAATGGCCCATAAACCAACAATAGCTCGACTGTTCCTCACGTAGTTTGTGTGGGGATTTTTGTGGCCTGTGTTGTATTTTTTCTTCTCATGGTGTTTTGCCTGTTTGGGGGAGGATAATTTAATTAGCCCTTAGAAAAAAAGAAAGAAGGAAAAGGGAGAAATGAAAAAGAAATTTGAAAAAGAGAAAAAAAGAAGAGAAGAGAAAAGAAGAGAAGAGAAGAGAGAAGAGAAGAGAAGAGAGAAGAGAAGAGAAATGAGAAGAGAAGAGAAATGAGAAAAAAAGAAGAGAGAAGAGAAGAGAAGAGAAATGAGAAGAAAAGGGAAGAGAAGAGAAGAGGAGAGAAGAGAAGAGAAGACAAGAGATATACAAGGAGGCAGAGAGAGACAGAGTGATTTAACAGTATGAATTTAGTATTGTCTTGTATATCATTAAAGCAATCATGAAAATGTTGGTTGCATCAATAAACAATTTTGTTCTTGCATGCACTAGATTTCCCCCCGTAGCTGAATGAAAATCTTTAGTGTGTCTTTCTTCATCTTACACTCACAGGCAGACTGATTAGCATGCATGCAGGCATACAGGCAGAAAGACAGACAGACACACAGTTGGGTTGGTGGGTGGAGAGACAGACTAAATACATAACATACATATTTGGATTATAAAAAAAATGATTTACAATATAAAACGTTACAATTACAAATTTTTAAAAAAATCAGCTCTTTTTATCTTTTGAATATCTTCTAAATAAATCCTTCTTTATAATTATGTAAATACGTGTAATTTGGCTGAGTGAGAAACTATCATCCATCACCAATATCACAGCACGCAGACGTTCCCATACATGCTCTGTCAAATTCAATAGATATTTAAAAGAATAGGTACTCATAATTCATAATACATACTTTGTTCTCTACCACAACTCCTCCTGCTAGTACTAAATTGATTCCTGATTCCATCAGTCATACCTACATATTGTCTTCAAGTTTAGCTTCCAGAAGTAACATGTGATAGTTTTTATTATGTCTCCCTTGCTCAACCTCAGTACTCTCCTTGGAGGAATTTGGCAGATTTGCTACAATTACCAAAACTATGAATAATCATGTTGAACCTCTCCGTGGTGGTGTAGTTAAAATCCTCACCTACCTACGTAGTTAAGTTGTTCAACCCCAAGTAAAGACAAACATGAAGTTTTTTGTTTTTGTTTTAGAAATATGAAAAGAGACTTCAGGGGTTGACAAAATGCCTTAAATCTCCACGTAGTGGGGTAGTTGTTGCCCATTACCAAAACTATGCATAATAATGTTGAACCTCTCTGTGATGGTTAAGTTTGCCTTTACCAAAACTATGTATAATCATGTTGAACCTCTCTGTAGTGGTGACGTTTACCATTACCAAAACTATGTACATAATCATATTGAACCTCTCTGTGTTGGTAAAGTTTGCAGTCACCAAATCTATATATAATAATGTTAAACCTTTCTGTTTTAATAAGGCTTGCCATTAAAAAAACATTACTAAAAGTACTGGAGAGTTTTGGTCAGAGACCATAACTTTATGAAGGGAAAATCCCAACTGCACCTCCCCGCTGTAGAGGATGGAAACACACTACGGTGTGGCTAACACAGCTCTGGGGACCGAGTATCCACCGGAATAAGTGGACAACTCTGCAGCTGAGCAGAGCAGGGCACTCACTTGTCCTTACAGTCGGAAATGGCTGTCAAAGGCAGAGGTAAAAGACCACCATGTGGATGTGGAAGGCAAGGGGAAACCACCACATTATCTTCCCAAGACTTCATGGCAAAACATAAATCAAAGTTAGTGAAGGATGTTAATGGCTGTGTCATGGTCTTATATGTAAGGAAGAATGTAAGTGCCGGTATGTAAGCGAGAGTCAGTGTAAGCATAGCTGAGGTAAAGGGCAGTAAGAGACACCACGGCTTGGCTAGCGGACGGTCAGGCAAGAAGCCCGTGAACAGAGCCACGTGATGTGGGAAGGTCAACGAGGAGAGAGTCAGTGTGTGTAAGGCAGCGAATAGAGACGGACGTGTGGAGATCTAGAGAGCGATAGAACGATAGAAAGATAGTGTTTGTGATGGATAGATGGAGATGAACGTTGTGTAATGATATTCGAGGAATGTACGAACTGTGATATGTGCGGGATGATGCGAAGTTGTGATTGTGAATGATCATGCGGGCGACAGTGTAAAGATCGCCATTGTGAGCTAGCGCGTGGCTGTTGGTGGTGAACGATTGTTTGAGCGTGAAGTGCGACCATGTTGTCAGCTTGTAATATAGTGTAATAAATGATTGTTCAGGAGATAGCTCCTGCCAGTTTCCGATTGCATTCATGTGTTATTAGTGTATGTTACGTAGATGTTGTAATTTGCCTGTCCAAGTCCAGTGAGCTAGACGGAGCTAATAGTCAGGACTCTGACAGGTATAATGGTGTCAGAAGTACACATGAACCACATTCCCATGTAAAACGCAGAAAAGAACGCTACTTTTGAAAAGAAGAAGATCAATGGCAGAATGTTGTAAAAAGTTATAAATCGGAGATTTGTTAATAAAATCAGAACGAAAATAACATCATTTCTTTCCACAGCAGGTTTCAATTCTACAAAGCGACCGACATAACCAGAACAGGTCGACGGTAACTAGCACGAGAAGCACGTTCCTTTACATCAAGCGTTCGAGTAGTCAGCAGATAAAGATAAGTTGATTAATTTTGATTGCTAATTACCCAAATCTGCATTCTTTGATTTGCTTGTATAAATACCATCATTAGTGGATTTGAATATTAATTAACAGAAAATGTCAGATGAGGAATACCGACATTTCTGGGGCACAAATTAATACAAAAGTTTGCAAGATTTTTTTGATGATACACAGGCACAAGACAAAGCAGCTTGTAATATAAACCATGACTTAATGCATGATTGGACACAAAAATTTGAAAAGAAAATGCAAGACTACAAAATCCCAAAAGATTATTGGGGTAAATGGTACAGAGCACACTTACCAATAAAATACAAAAAACTTCAAGAGATCATACCAGATATGTCAAGGGAAGACTATGAATATTATAAAACAAGGATATTAAAACACTATCTAACCTCTTTCGAGACTCTAAAAGTAGAAGTACAAAATGTGAAACCAGCCACAGACAAGTCATTCACCCAGTATATAAGGGAATTAGAAGAATCTTTCAGAAAACTAATATTGGTAATTAAACATTCAGACAACAATCAAGGAGTAATAAATTTTTTACTAATGGAAAAACTAAAAGCAACACTACCAGCCGAATGCGGAAAATATTTAGAGGAACACAAAACAGAACCTATCAAAAACTTACTAGAAAAATGCCGCGAATATTATAACCAAAGTTTGAACCTGGTTAAGAACACTCAGCAGAAAAGTACTGTGAAAGCAACGGCAACTGCAGCCACAGATTGTCAAAACAAACCACAGAAAACAAAACCAGTACTGTGCAAACATTGTAGCACTCCACATACAGAAAATGGAATATGCGATAAAAATCCCACTTATCAAGAATACCTAAATACTATTATAGCACAAAAACTGGGGAAGGTAAACCAAAGGAAATATAGAACAAAATGTCATTTTTGCCTCGCGTATGGCCATAGACGTTTTGAATGTGAAGGTGTAAAAAGAATACAGAAAGCAAAAGCAAATGCAGCCATAAACATTACAACAGACAGTTCAGTAAAGAACGTAGAAAAAGTAAACATCACTGAGACGAAAACAAGACCAAACACTGCAAATTCAGAACAAGCTGAGTTGCACCCATCTGACTTTGTACCATATTTTAATAATGTTGTTAACATCACACTACCTCATTCCTTATGTAAAGAGAGCAATACTCAACAAGAAAGTGAGGAAATGATCAAAACCTCAAGACTGTCGTTAGGAAAACTAACGTTCCATGAAGGATACATCAATGACACAGTATGCACATGTGTACGCGACACAGGGTCCTGTCTTATCGGTCTTCGGAAGACCCTAGCTGATCCTAAAGACTACCTAGATGAGTACATCTATTGCAGAACTGTTTCAGGGACAGTAGAGAAATATCCTATGGCATGGGCCAATATAAAATCACCTTTCCTATCAGGCAGAGTAACTTGTGCTTTATTAGACAATCCATGCTGTGATTTATTAATTGGAAATGTATTAAATGTGACAGACTACACAGAGTCCAAAACTCACACAGGGCAGAAAGTTAACATCACAACAAGCACTGCCTTAACTACACCACTCATCATACAACAACATGATGAACAGACCAAAGTACCACACCATACCAACTTGATTACCATCTCACAACAAGAAAAAACAGAAACTGGTGTGTATCATCACAATAAGAAAGGTGCAGAAAACAAACAGTTCACAACAGCGACGAAAGATCACAAATCATCATGGTATATACTATACCTCCTGTACTCCCTGTTAACTACACACATGCCCAAGTGCACACAGTGGATGGTAATACTCGCACTACTCATGGAAAATACAAAACAACTGACTTCACTAACAGTGTTATTCACACATCATCATGACACAACACAGATGATATTACTCATGACAAACCAGCAAACTTTGTTACTTATATCATTACTGTTGAACCAAAGTTTGTTGTTACCACTGATAAACTCTATGTCAAAACAACTCAGACACATACTTATGCTGAACAATGTAAATCATAAGTCGGTGGAATTACTGACAAAAATCAGCAACAAATTACCCTACATATTTTGGAAAATATACACAAATTGCAGAAAAGCATACAAACATGCACGATTACATTTCAAAACTATACATGGTGTATTATTATTATTTGAACTATTGAATGTATACACACATGTACGAGTGCAGGTTTGGAGATAGCACTCAAAATGATCTCAACATGAAATTTGAAAATCCCCACCCTTCGGAAAATTTTAACCGTAACCCACTTTATATCCGTAGATCGAGTAACTCCATAGTTGCTTTGTCTGCTGTACGACACCAGCGCTATGATACTAGCACACTCCATTGTATAGACCAACATAAAAGTTCCTTCAACGTGAAAAGTGTCATCAACAGAACAGTAAGACTCAACATGTGATTTCAGGTATCAAACAGTAAGATATACCCATATTGACTTTGTTTCAAACGAGTATCTACAGAATCCACCTTTTGAAATCGACTAACAACGACAGGAACTTTACAAGTACAGACACTCATTTCCAGTGAACAGTTTAATGAACCAGATGCCAACCTACAAACTATGGCAAAGACAGTCACAGACAGACGCACCATGGCCACACTCAAAATTAAGGCCACTGAACTTAATTAATTCGTGTTTTATACGTGTGAATTCCAGCAATTTTACAAAATGGACTTACAAATTGTCCAAATTTGGTGAAAAGTCTTAATCACTATACAGAAGGAAAGACAATATCATGATATATAGAAGACGTTAATAATCGGTTCAGAAAGAGGAAATGCCAAACATTCCAGCACCGCAGTGAACATTGAACACGAGTGATGTAATTCCGCGTGCATAACTTTCACAGGACAAGAACAGTGTCCTATATGTGCATAAAGGTTGTGACGATGAACATTTTATTGTATAGGTATTAACTGTGTGACATCCAATGTCCAATTTTATTGTTGTAATACTTTGTATTGTTATAATGTGATATGTACATATGAGCGTAAGTATAGTGGCGAATAGAATAAGTTGTAATGCTGAGAATCAACGCCTGGCAATCCCAATGCGCGAATGTTACCAAACTTGCCTTCGCGTATGCTGGATAGCCCGACGAATGACGCTTAGCAATAGTGGTACAGAATTAACATCATAAGATGGTAACAAGAAAGAACATACCAACAGGGTGATGCCAACCAAAGAGATTAATAACAAATCTCCATAACAGTAAACGAGGTGTACCCAAAAAGGGAAACAACTCACGGTCCGACATAAGATGAGGTAAGGGGGACTATGACATACATGAAGTATATTCGAACCATGACCACAACATTGATATAGCGTGCTCATAAAGAATCGAGTAGTGTGCATTAAATAGAGACGAGGGGAACCACATCTGAATAGAGAGAAAATTTAAGAATGCTGTAAGAGGAAGTTGTAGCCTTATTCAAGGCGTAAACCAATGGAGAATCCTTAAACCAGCATAGCCACAATAACTATGAGATGATAATGCACAGACAATCGATTGAGAAAAATGAACAGAATGTAATGTCACGGAGTGGTGGTTGAATAATATAACGTGGTATGACAAGTAGACCCAACCAGAACATTTGTCAGACCACGACAAAACCTTGAGAGAAACCTCAATACTGAAAAAGAGAGAACAATATTTGAAGTTAATCTCAGAAAAGATCAGAGCAAAAAGGGACGCAAGCGCGTACTTATTATCATATAATCCCCTGACAAGGTTAGAAAGATGGACCAAAAGTAACAACAACAGAATGTGTCACATTTCCAAGAGAAAGTGCCACATTGGTTGTGCGGGGGGAGAATGTCATGGTCTTATATGTAAGGAAGAATGTAAGTGCCGGTATGTAAGCGAGAGTCAGTGTAAGCATAGCTGAGGTAAAGGGCAGTAAGAGACACCACGGCTTGGCTAGCGGACGGTCAGGCAAGAAGCCCGTGAACAGAGCCACGTGATGTGGGAAGGTCAACGAGGAGAGAGTCAGTGTGTGTAAGGCAGCGAATAGAGACGGACGTGTGGAGATCTAGAGAGCGATAGAACGATAGAAAGATAGTGTTTGTGACGGATAGATGGAGATGAACGTTGTGTAATGATATTCGAGGAATGTACGAACTGTGATATGTGCGGGATGATGCGAAGTTGTGATTGTGAATGATCATGCGGGCGACAGTGTAAAGATCGCCATTGTGAGCTAGCGCGTGGCTGTTGGTGGTGAACGATTGTTTGAGCGTGAAGTGCGACCATGTTGTCGGCCTGTAATATAGTGTAATAAATGATTGTTCAGGAGATAGCTCCTGCCAGTTTCCGATTGCATTCATGTGTTATTAGTGTATGTTACGTAGATGTTGTAATTTGCCTGTCCAAGTCCAGTGAGCTAGACGGAGCTAATAGTCAGGACTCTGACAGGCTGTCTTAGGGCATCCTCGTCCGGTAGGGACAGTCATGAGCCACAGGTGACACCAGACCATCATCCAGCTACTGATGGCAAAATCATAACTAAAATAAATAAATTTAGAGTAGGAACATGGAATGTTAGGACATTAAATGAGCTAGGAAAGTTGACCAATGTTCTAGGAGAGATGGATAGCATGAAAATGAATATACTAGGCGTTAGTGAGATGAGATGGAAGGGATCGGGCAAAATTATAGCTGACAATCACACAATAATTTATTCTGGAGGGGATACACATGAAAAAGGTGTAGGAATAATATTGGACGAAAAAACAGCCAAGTCAATTAATGGATACTGGTGTATTTCAGATAGAGTTATTATGGTAAAAATCAAAGGCAAACCAATAGACATAAATATTATACAAGTATATGCACCAACAGCAAGCAGTAGTGATGAAGAAATACAACACTTTTACGACGAAATAGAAATGGCGATGGCTCAAATTGGATCACAAGAAATAAAAATAATACTTGGTGATTTTAATGCAAAAGTAGGAAAGGGAAAAATGGAGGATGTAGTGGGGAATTATGGTTTAGGTACAAGAAATGAAAGAGGGGAAAAGCTAATAGAATGGGCAAATATCAATGATATGATAATTGGAAACACATGGTTTAAACACCATAAAAGACGACTGTACACATGGGTAAGCCCTGATAAGAAAATACGTAACCAAATTGACTACATACTAATTAATAAAAGATTTAGAAATGCTTTAATTAATGTAAAGACAATGCCTGGTGCTGACTGTAATAGTGATCATGTACCACTATGTGGACAAATAAAAGTAAGATTAAAGAGAGGGAAAAAAAAATGGTTAAGAACATGAGACTTAATAAAGAGGTTCTGAAAATAGATAAAGAAATGCAAGAACAATACAGAGTGACTGTGAAAAATAGGTACAATGCAATAACTAAAATACAGAGTATAGATGAACAATGGGAAATGTTAAGGGACTCCATTCATCAAACTAGCAAAGAAGTATTACCGGAGAGAGGCAAAATAGCTAAGAAAAAATGGATGAATGCAGATATCTTAAAACTGATGGACAAAAGAAAACAGAGTAAAAATGACAAACAAGAATACGCTAAGATAAATAAAGAAATAAAAGATAAATGTGGGAAGGCTAAAGAAAGTTGGTTAAACGAGCAATGCAAAAAAATTGAATTAAATTCCATTAAAGATACAAAAAATATGCACAGACAAATCAGTGAGCTTACAGGAAGAAAAATAAGAATAAATACAGGGTGTTTGAAATCAAAAACAGGAAAGATAATATTAGAGGAAGATGCTATAATGAAGAGGTGGAATGAGTATATAAGAGAATTATATGAAGGAGAAAGGGGAGAATTAACAGAAGATAGTAACTTAGAAGGTCCACCTATTCTGAAAGAAGAAGTCGCTGACGCTATGAAACGTATGAAGAAAGGAAAAACAGATGGGCCAGATGAAATCACAATAGAAGAATTAGAAGTATTGGGAGAGTTTGGAGTAGATATATTAACTAAAATGTTGAATGATATTTACAGCAGTGGATATTTACCCAGTGATATGCTGAAATCTTTATTTATAGCTATACCAAAAAGACCAGGAGCAATTGATTGTGAAGATTTTCGTACAATTAACCTTATAAACCATATCACTAAGCTTCTACTCAGAATCATAATGAGAAGAATCAAAAAGAAAATAAAAATGGAAATTAGTGAAGAACAGTATGGATTTGTGGAAGGAAAGGGCACAAACAATGCAATTTATACATTACGGACACTAATAGAAAGGTCAATAGAGAAACAGAGAGACATATATTTGTGCTTCATAGATTATACTAAGGCATTTGATAAAGTAAAACATGATGAACTGATTAAAATGTTGGAAGATATCAACATTGATGGAAAAGATTTAAGAATAATAAAGAATGTTTACTGGAACCAAGTAGCAGCAATTAAAATGGGAAATAAAGAGGGTAGTTACGAACAGATAAAGCTAGGAGTACGACAAGGGTGTGTCTTGTCACCAGATCTTTTCTCCCTGTATAGCGAAGTAATAATGAGAGAGATCAAAGAGATGCCAGGAATACTAGTTGGAGGTTATAATATAAATAATATACGCTATGCAGATGACACAGTATTGGTGGCGGATAATTCAACAGACCTACAACAATTATTAGACGTTGTAGTAACAGAGAGTGCAAGGAAAGGACTCTCCTTGAATATCAAGAAAACAGTAACAATGGTAATATCAAAGAAAATGGTGACACCAAAATGTGACATAGAAATAGAAGGGAAAATCCTTAACCAAGTGGATAATTTTAGATACCTAGGGGCATTTATAACATCAGATGGAAGATGTACAACAGAGATTAGGAGTAGAATAGGGCAGGCAAAAGCCGCTTTTCAGAAAATGAAGAGTATCTTATGCAATAAGTCACTATCACTGAATGTAAGAAAGAGAGTGCTGAAATGCTATGTAGAACCAGTTTTGCTGTATGGCAGTGAATCTTGGAACGTAAATGAACAAATTAAGAAGAAATTAGAAGCAACAGAGATGTGGTTCCTGAGACGAATGTTGCGAATTCCTTGGACTGCCAGAGTAACTAACGACGAGTGCCTGAAACAGGCTAATGAAACTAGAACATTATATACAACAATAAGACAGAGACAAACATCTTTCTTCGGTCACGTGATGAGAAGAGAGGCATTGGAGAACATCGTAACAACTGGAAAGATCGAGGGGAAGAGAGGCAGAGGTAGACCAAGAGAAGTGATGCTGGATGGATTGAGACGGTGGCATGGAGGAATATCAGCACCAGAGTTGATCCAGAAAACCAAAGACCGAGATCTATGGAGAGCCATGAACGCCTACGCCAGCCGGCACGGCACTTGATGATGATGATTACAAAAACTATGTATAGTAGTTTTGAACCCTTCTATGGTGGTTAAGTTTGCCATTACCAAATCTATGTATAATAATATTAAACCTTTCTGTTTTGGTGAGACTTGCCATTACAAAAACTATGTATAATAATGTTAAACCTTTCTGTTTTGGTGAGACTTGCCATTACAAAAACTATGTATAATAGTTTTGAACCTCTCTGTGGTAGTGAAGTTTGCCATTACAAAACTCAGTATAATCATACTGAACCGCTCTGAGTGGTGTAGTGTTTAGATTCTCACCTACCTACATAGTTGCTAAATTGTTCAACAACCAATCGCAACAATCACAAAATTGTTTTATTTTTTTTATCTAACAATAAACTCTAGGAAGTTTGGTTGGCTGTGGATCCTCCGAAAGACTGAGCGGTAACTCTTTAAACTGATTGATGTTCAGGTTATCTTGAGCCCTTAAAGGGCTTGCATCTATTTGGGCAAGACTTCTGTGGAGTCTATTCTCCCAACCAGGAACCATCTTCATAAGGGATGTATTGCAGAGTTCTTCTCCCCCTCTCCAAGCTTCGAAACTAATAATGGTGTGTGCAGGATCAGTCCTGGAACTTAACATCTGGAGAGAGGTATATAACGATGTAACCAGGTCATCATTCAGCACAGCACATATAGGATGTAACCAGGTCATCATTCAGCACAGCACATATAGGATGTAACCAGGTCATAATTCAGCACAGCACATATAGGATGTAACCAGGTTGTCATTCAGCACAGCACATATAGGATGTAACCAGGTTGTCATTCAGCACAGCACATATAGGATGTAACCAGGTCATCATTCAGCACAGCACATATAGGATGTAACCAGGTTGTCATTCAGCACAGCACATATAGGATGTAACTAGGTTGTCATTCAGCACAGCACATATACGATGTAACCAGGTCATAATTCAGCACAGCACATATAGGATGTAACCAGGTCATCATTCAGCACAGCACATATAGGATGTAACCAGGTCATCATTCAGCACAGCACATATAGGATGTAACCAGGTCATCATTCAGCACATCACATATAGGATGTAACCAGGTCATCATTCAGCACAGCACATATAGGATGTAACCAGGTCATCATTCAGCACAGCACATATAGGATGTAATCAGGTCATCATTCAGCACAGCACATATACGATGTAACCAGGTCATCATTCAGCACAGCACATATAGGATGTAACCAGGTCATCATTCAGCACAGCACATATAGGATGTAACCAGGTCATCATTCAGCACAGCACATATAGGATGTAACCAGGTCATCATTCAGCACAGCACATATAGGATGTAACCAGGTCATCATTCAGCACAGCACATATAGGATGTAACAAGGTTGTCATTCAGCACAGCACATATAGGATGTAACCAGGTTGTCATTCAGCACAGCACATATAGGATGTAACCAGGTCATCATTCAGCACAGCACATATAGGATGTAACAAGGTTGTCATTCAGCACAGCGCATATACGATGTAACCAGGTCATCATTCAGCACAGCACATATAGGATGTAACAAGGTTGTCATTCAGCACAGCACATATAGGATGTAACCAGGTCATCATTCAGCACAGCACATATAGGATGTAACAAGGTTGTCATTCAGCACAGCACATATAGGATGTAACCAGGTCATCATTCAGCACAGCACATATAGGATGTAACAAGGTTGTCATTCAGCACAGCACATATAGGATGTAACCAGGTCATCATTCAGCACAGCACATATACGATGTAACCAGGTCATCATTCAGCACAGCACATATAGGATGTAACAAGGTTGTCATTCAGCACAGCACATATAGGATGTAACCAGGTCATCATTCAGCACAGCACATATAGGATGTAACAAGGTTGTCATTCAGCACAGCACATATAGGATGTAACCAGGTCATCATTCAGCACAGCACATATAGGATGTAACCAGGTCATCATTCAGCACAGCACATATAGGATGTAACCAGGTCATCATTCAGCACAGCACATATAGGATGTAACCAGGTCATCATTCAGCACAGCACATATAGGATGTAACAAGGTTGTCATTCAGCACAGCACATATAGGATGTAACCAGGTCATCATTCAGCACAGCACATATAGGATGTAACAAGGTTGTCATTCAGCACAGCACGTATAGGATGTAACCAGGTCATCATTCAGCACAGCACATATAGGATGTAACAAGGTTGTCATTCAGCACAGCACATATAGGATGTAGCCAGGTCATCATTCAGCACAGCACATATACGATGTAACCAGGTCATCATTCAGCACAGCACATGTAGGATGTAACCAGGTTGTCATTCAGCACAGCACATATAGGATGTACTCATGTCATCATTCAGCACAGCACATATAGGATGTAACTAGGTCATCATTCAGCATAGCACATATAGGATGTACCCAAGTCATCATTCAGCACAGCACATATAGGATGTACTCATGTCATCATTCAGCACAGCACAAATAGGATGTAACCAGGTCATCATTCAGCACAGCACATATAGGATGTAACCAGGTCATAATTCAGCATAGCACATATAGGATGTAACCAGGTCATCATTCAGCACAGCACATATAGGATGTAACCAGGTCATCATTCAGCATAGCACATATAGGATGTAACCAGGTCATCATTCAGCATAGCACATATAGGATGTAACCAGGTCATCATTCAGCACAGCACAAACAGGATGTAACCAGGTCATCATTCAGCACAGCACATACAGGATGTAACCAGGTCATCATTCAGCATAGCACATATAGGATGTAACCAGGTCATCATTCAGCACAGCACATATAGGATGTAACCAGGTCATCATTCAGCACAGCACATATAGGATGTACTCATGTCATCATTCAGCACAGCACATATAGGATTAACTAGGTCATCATTCAGCACAGCACATATAGGATGTAACTAGGTCATCATTCAGCATAGCACATATAGGATGTAACCAGGTCATCATTCAGCACAGCACATATAGGATGTAACCAGGTCATCATTCAGCATAGCACATATAGGATGTAACCAGGTCATCATTCAGCACAGCACATATAGGATGTAACTAGGTCATCATTCAGCACAGCACATATAGGATGTAACCAGGTCATCATTCAGCACAGCACATATGGGATGTAACCAGGTCATCATTCAGCATAGCACATATAGGATGTAACCAGGTCATCATTCAGCACAGCACATATAGGATGTAACCAGGTCATCATTCAGCACAGCACATATAGGATGTAACAAGGTTGTCATTCAGCATAGCACATATAGGATGTAACTAGGTCATCATTCAGCACAGCACATATAGGATGTAACCAGGTCCATCATTCAGTACAGCACATATATGATGTAACAAGGTTGTCATTCAGCATAGCACATATAGGATGTAACTAGGTCATCATTCAGCAAAGCACATATAGGATGTAACTAGGTCATCATTCAGCACAGTCACATATAGGATGTAACCAGGTTCATCATTCAGCACAGCACATATAGGATGTAACCAGGTCATCATTCAGCACAGCACATATAGGATGTAACCAGGTCATCATTCAGCACAGCACATATAGGATGTAACCAGGTCATCATTCAGCACTAGCACATATAGGATGTAACCAGGTCAGTCATTCAGCACAGCACAAATAGGATGTAACCAGGTCATCATTCAGCACAGCACATATAGGATGTAACCAGGTCATCATTCAGCACAGCACATATAGGATGTAACCAGGTCATCATTCAGCACAGCACATATAGGATGTAACCAGGTCATCATTCAGCACAGCACATATAGGATGTAACCAGGTCTCATTCAGCACAGCACATATAGGATGTAACCAGGTCATCATTCAGCACAGCATCATATAGGATGACATATGTAACCAGGTTGTCATTCAGCACAGCACATATAGGATGTAACCAGGTCATCATTCAGCACAGCACAATATAGGATGTAACCAGGTCATCATTCAGCACAGCACATATAGGATGTAACCAGGTCATCATTCAGCACAGCACATATAGGATGTAACCAGGTATCATTCAGCACAGCACATATAGGATGTAACCAGGTCATCATTCAGCACAGCACATATAGGATGTAACCAGGTCATCATTCAGCACAGCACATATAGGATGTAACAAGGTTAGTCATTCAGCACAGCACATATAGGATGTAACCAGGTCATCATTCAGCACAGCACATATAGGATGTAACCAGGTCATCATTCAGCACAGCACATATAGGATGTAACCAGGTCATCATTCAGCACAGCACATATAGGATGTAACAAGGTTGTCATTCAGCACAGCACATATAGGATGTAACCAGGTCATCATTCAGCACAGCACATATAGGATGTAACCAGGTTGTCATTCAGCACAGCACATATAGGATGTAACCAGGTCATCATTCAGCACAGCACATATAGGATGTAACCAGGTCATCATTCAGCACAGCACATATAGGATGTAACTCAGGTCATCATTCAGCACAGCACATATAGGATGTACCAAGTTCATCATTCAGCACAGCACATATAGGATGTAACCAGGTCATCATTCAGCACAGCACATATAGGATGTAACCAGGTCATCATTCAGCACAGCACATATAGGATGTAACCAGGTCATCATTCAGCACAGCACATATAGGATGTAACCAGGTCATCATTCAGCACAGCACATATAGGATGTAACCAGGTCATCATTCAGCACAGCACATATAGGATGTAACCAGGTCATCATTCAGCACAGCACATATAGGATGTAACCAGGTCATCATTCAGCACAGCACATATAGGATGTAACCAGGTCATCATTCAGCACAGCACATATAGGATGTAACCAGGTCATCATTCAGCACAGCACATATAGGATGTAACCAGGTTGTCATTCAGCACAGCACATATAGGATGTAACCAGGTCATCATTCAGCACAGCACATATAGGATGTAACAGGTCATCATTCAGTCACAGCACATATATGATGTAACCAGGTCGTCATTCAGCACAGCACATATAGGATGTAACCAGGTCATCATTCAGCAAAGCACATACTAGGATGTAACAGGTCATCATTCAGCACAGCACATATAGGAGGTAACCAAGGTCAGTCATTCAGCACAAGCCACATATAGGATGTAACAAGGTTGCATCTCAGCACAGCACAGTATAGGATGTAACCAGGTTGTTCATTCAGCACAGCACATATAGGAATGTAACCAGGTCATCATTCAGCACAGCACATATAGGATGTAACCAGGTGTCATTCAGCACGTCACATATAGGATGTAACCAGGTCATCATTCAGCACTAGCACATTATAGGATTACAAGGTTGTCATTCAGCCAAGCACATATAGGATGTTAACCATGGTCATCATTCAGCACAGCAACATATGGTGTTAATCAAGGTTGTCATTCAGCACAGCACATTAGATGTAGCCAGGTCATCTTCAGCCACAGCACATAATAGGATTAACTAGGTCATCATTCAGCACAGCACATATAGGATGTAACTAGTCATCATTCAGCATAGCACATATAGGATGTAACCAGGTCATCATTCAGCACAGCACATATAGGATGTAACCAGGTCATCATTCAGCATAGCACATATAGGATGTAACCAGGTCATCATTCAGCACAGCACATATAGGATGTAACTAGGTCATCATTCAGCACAGCACATATAGGATGTAACCAGGTCATCATTCAGCACAGCACATATGGGATGTAACCAGGTCATCATTCAGCATAGCACATATAGGATGTAACCAGGTCATCATTCAGCACAGCACATATAGGATGTAACCAGGTCATCATTCAGCACAGCACATATAGGATGTAACAAGGTTGTCATTCAGCACAGCACATATAGGATGTAACTAGGTCATCATTCAGCACAGCACATATAGGATGTAACCAGGTCATCATTCAGTACAGCACATATATGATGTAACAAGGTTGTCATTCAGCATAGCACATATAGGATGTAACTAGGTCATCATTCAGCAAAGCACATATAGGATGTAACTAGGTCATCATTCAGCACAGTACATATAGGATGTAACCAGGTTGTCATTCAGCACAGCACATATAGGATGTAACCAGGTCATCATTCAGCACAGCACATATAGGATGTAACCAGGTCATCATTCAGCACAGCACATATAGGATGTAACCAGGTCATCATTCAGCATAGCACATATAGGATGTAACCAGGTCATCATTCAGCACAGCACAAATAGGATGTAACCAGGTCATCATTCAGCACAGCACATATAGGATGTAACCAGGTCATCATTCAGCACAGCACATATAGGATGTAACTAGGTCATCATTCAGCACAGCACATATAGGATGTAACCAGGTCATCATTCAGCACAGCACATATAGGATGTAACCAGGTCATCATTCAGCACAGCACATATAGGATGTAACCAGGTCATCATTCAGCACAGCACATATAGGATGTACTCATGTCATCATTCAGCACAGCACATATAGGATGTAACCAGGTTGTCATTCAGCACAGCACAAATAGGATGTAACCAGGTCATCATTCAGCATAGCACATATAGGATGTAACCAGGTCATCATTCAGCACAGCACAAATAGGATGTAACCAGGTCATCATTCAGCACAGCACATATAGGATGTAACCAGGTCATCATTCAGCACAGCACATATAGGATGTAACCAGGTCATCATTCAGCACAGCACATATATGATGTAACCAGGTCATCATTCAGCACAGCACATATAGGATGTAACCAGGTCATCATTCAGCACAGCACATATAGGATGTAACCAGGTCATCATTCAGCACAGCACATATAGGATGTAACCAGGTCATCATTCAGCACAGCACATATAGGATGTAACCAGGTCATCATTCAGCACAGCACATATAGATGTAACCAGGTCATCATTCAGCACAGCACATATAGGATGTAACTAGGTCATCATTCAGCACAGCACATATAGGATGTAACCAGGTCATCATTCAGCACAGCACATATAGGATGTAACCAGGTCATCATTCAGCACAGCACATATAGGATGTACTCATGTCATCATTCAGCACAGCACATATAGGATGTAACCAGGTTGTCATTCAGCACAGCACAAATAGGATGTAACCAGGTCATCATTCAGCACAGCACATATAGGATGTAACCAGGTTGTCATTCAGCACAGCACAAATAGGATGTAACCAGGTTGTCATTCAGCACAGCACAAATAGGATGTAACCAAGTCATAATTCAGCACAGCACATATAGGATGTAACCAGGTCATCATTCAGCACAGCACATATAGGATGTAACCAGGTCATCATTCAGCACAGCACATATAGGATGTAACCAGGTCATCATTCAGCACAGCACATATAGGATGTAACCAGGTCATCAT
Organism: Cepaea nemoralis; assembly: GCA_014155875.1. Taxonomy (NCBI): domain Eukaryota; kingdom Metazoa; phylum Mollusca; class Gastropoda; order Stylommatophora; family Helicidae; genus Cepaea; species Cepaea nemoralis. The sequence goes on from JACEFZ010004108.1 coordinate 17,625, forward strand.
TCAGCACAGCACATATGGAATGGCTGGAATTAGACTTAGCTTGGTCATGTTTCCTTCATGGGTGTTAAGCTGATGGGTCTAAGACTTAAGTATTAATAAAGGGTTCTGTTCAGTTTCCTCATCAAACAGTCACCATGAATGTTTGGGCTATATAAGTCATATGGCAAATAAACTGAGTTACTTCTTTGATTTGTTTTCTTAAGCCAGTGGTTCTCAACTGGTGGGGAAATATTCCATGTTTTCCAGAAAGGGGGGGGGGGGGGGGGGGATTAAGATTATTTCAAGGTGGCGTTAATACAAGAACTGATTACTTGATACTGTTTTTCCCTCCAAACTTCAAAGTTCTGTACCTCTCACCTTTCTGAAATTCGTTTTATAACATAAGTAGACCCGCAAAACACGTTTTATGTAGACGTCTAGGCTTGTTTTAGTATGTGTTATTAAATTTAGCTTCCATTTGTATACTGTGGAGGGGCGGAGGAAGGGGAATTTATAGAGAGGAAATACGAAAAAAGGGCGGGGGGTGACTTTCTGAGCATATGGTAAAGGGGTGCATGGGCCAACAAATTTTGAGAACCACTGTCTTAAGTTGCATGCCCTTTGCATGAGGTTGCAATCAACAACATGTTGATTTTCTCATCAATTTTACGTGGAGTAGTTTGCCATAGCTTTCTGAACGAGAAGTCAGTGGTTAAGTCCAACTGACCGGTGTGGAATGGACCCACTACCCCTCGCCATCACACACGAAGTTTAAGCGGAGGCGCTCTAAACCTAACGCCCACGCTTACAACGTTACCTTACGGCACTCTTCCGAATTGCGGTCCCAAATAGTTCCGCAGTGAATAGGTCAGGGGTTAAGGGTTAGGGTTAGTTGTTAACTAAACACTGACCCTAACCCTTACCCCTGACCTATTCACTGCGGATCTATTTGGGACCGCAATTCGGAAGAGTGCCGAAATATATATATATATATATATATATATATATATATATATATATATATATATATATATATATATATATATATATAAACCCGTAAAGTAAAGTGACCATTTCCTGACAAACTTAGGCCCAAGCCCAACCAATGGGTATATGCTGTGTCGAATAGTGGTCTGGTTATTATCATAACACACCCCTTCCCAGATGCGACGTTTCAGTGAGTATTCGTCTTGTCTGATTTCTAACTTTGGGGGAGCTAAAGGAAAGCTCTGCAACAATTACCGAGAAGACGGTACCGGGTTGCAAGAAAATCTCTACACCAACCTCCTTTGAATGGCAGTACATGAAACTTAAAGAGTTAAACTCACAACCCTCCTGCGGACTCGACCTACCAACCAATACCAATCATACCAAGAAAGATAAGAAATATAAAAATATAAATCATTGGCATAAAAGAATACAATTGTGAACTTAGTTGAGTTACACTCAAAACAAAGAAGAAGCGTATTTAAATTGTACATATTTATATAATAATGTTAAATCGAATATTATAACTTGTAAAGTAATTATCTTATTTATTCTTACTTTGCTGTAGTCCACAGTGTCGCAGTCCAGCCCTATGTCCGTGCACAGCAACATCAATACACACACAATGGTGTGTTCGTGAAACAGCCCTATTCTGTACACTAGGACCGGTTAGGCGAGTTCTCCAAGCGAATTAATTATAGAAAAGTAGTGGAGGTTGTGGCACGGGCTGGTAGCTAGTAAAAATGGGAGTGACTGCTATGAACTGTTGTCAAAGTGGAATGAACGTGAAAAGTGAATAAGAAGTTCGGCAAATGGGAGACACGAATGGAAATAAATTTCAGTCACATTACAGGTTCATTCGCTTCGGACTGGCAACGGGTAGAGTGGGTTTTGTTGAGGGGTATGATGGCTACACGAATGTCTGGGTCTTGTTGTTTCAGAGGAACTCAATTAAACCTTTCATAGCGACATTAAATATGCAACATGTTCGGGAATAAGATATGTGGCGGTCTTGTACTTTCATGCTCGTTTCTCTTTAACACAAAAGTTGAGAACACTGTAGTGGTGGAATGGAAGCGTTCGGACAATGATGTTCTGCGCCTAAAATCATGACAAAATCGATTACGCAACCACATGTATATACAATTTAAGATGGCAAATCAGCGACTGCCGTCATTACCCTTTTGTGACAATAATTACCTTCACAGTAATATCCTATTTGTGGTTGACTCGGTCACGGTATTATTAATCTGAGCCACGGATGGACTCGGTCACGGTATTATAATCGGTTGACTCGGTCACGGTATTATTAATCTGAGCCACGGATGGACCCTAATATAACTTCTCTTAGAGGTTGAACGGAGTAGCGGTAAGTATAAACGATAAGTGAATCAAAATCAGCGGTATGTATTGGGGATTGGCGCCGCAGACAGCAGCTTATATACTCCAAGACTGTCCCGAATACGACATATCAAGACTAAGCAAATATTTTGGCCAAGAACAAACATCTAACAACACAAGTTATCTATTTTTTTTTTCGCAAATTGCAATTTTATAAAGGTGGCCTACACTTTATGTGTCCCCATTGTTGACATTTCCGCAGCGTTGCCGCCTTTAAACCCATTTCCTACATATAAACCTCACAACCGCTGTATGTAGTGCCATATACTCCCCTGGACAACAATCTCATTGAAATTAATTTCCGAAATGTGGCTGATTCGGTCAGAGGATTATTGAGCTGGGGGTCGTAATTATAACTTGACATATGAGGTTGAACGAGTGAGGGGTAATGGAAAAATGACCAGTGATCTATGTATGTAGGTGGCAGTCATGTCACGATCAATGTGTTCGTAGCCAAGGTGGCTCACATGTATGCTTGCTTGCTTGTGTTCGTTGGCTGTGATCTCCAGCTTGAAGTCCTGTATGTTGGATGAAGATATCCTGTTGCCCAACATCAGTGTGATGTCATACAGGACCTGAGGTTTGCGTGAGTATCCGTTGTTCCATGTCTGGCTTATTGGTGTGCAGACTGGTGGTTCCTCGCCGTGCAGACAGACACTCTCCGACTTCGGAGGAATCAACGATCCTACTGACCCCGAGCCAGGACCCCGAACGGACCTGTTGCCCAGGACGCTCGGCGAGAACGCGTCAATAGGTCTTGGCCAGTAGAGAACACAGCCCTGGTGCCTTGGAAACACCTCTGCGTTCCAGAGCTCACATGTATAAAATAGGACAGTTCAACTCCAACTATTGTATAGGCTATAGCACTGTTAGTCGAAGTACTGGCAGACATAAAGAGACAATGACATAAAATAGGACAGTTCAACTCCAATTATTGTATAGCACTGTTAGTCGAGGTACTTGCATATATATATATATATATATATATATATATATATTATATATAATATAATATAAAAAGAGACAATGATATAAAATAGGACAGTTCAACTCCAACTATTGTATAGCACTGTTAGTCGAGGTACTGGCAGACATAAAGAGACAATGACATAAACCAAGACAATTAAATGCTCATCATTATGTGCCATGCCGATATGCTTGCTTGCTTGCTTGTGTTCGATAGCTGTGAACTCCAGCGTGAAGTCCTGTATGTCGGATGAATACACTCTGTTGTCCAACATCAATGTGATGTCATACCGGACCTGAGGTTTGCGTGAGTATCCGATTTTCCCATATCTGGCTTATTGGTGTGCAGACTGGTGGTTCCTCGCCGTACAGGCAGATACTCTCCGGATTCGAAGGAATCATCGATCCTACTGATATTAGCCAGGACCCCGAAGGGACCTGTTGCCCATGACGCACGATGTGGACGTGTCAGCAGGTCTTGACCAGTATATATCCCGGCCCTGGTGCATTGGAAACGCCTCTGCGTCCCATGCCGATATGAATTGGCGGTCATGTTTCGCCATTTCACACTATCACCAGAGTCGTGGATCAGCTCCGTTTTCTTGTCTCTATACCATATGGCCAAGCCATCCAGGTATTTACTTCTCTGCCTTCCGCTTCTTCTGTTCCCCCTCATTATTGTCACTTGTCATCGAGTTATCTTGTTTATTTCTTCTCATAACGTGCCCAAAAATATTTGTTTGTCTACATTAAATTTCTCTAATCATTCGACGGTTTTCATTTCCCTGTTGTTGTTGTTATTTTTTTTCCAGGACATTGCAGTCAGCACCAGCATTTTCCAGCTGCCGCTGATGTACTGGGCAAGATTACGCTCTGTAGTTTGCCATTGCTTTCTGAGCGACCGGCTCACATACACCCGTAAGTTACCAGAGCGGCGCGAACCGCTGCCGATTCTCGCGCAACTGCGTTACTCACGAGAATACACGGGATTACAGAGAGAGAGACGTTAACACCTACGCCAGGGAGCCCGGCTACCCTCTTGTATGACTTGCTAATTAGTTTTTCTGTCTGTCCATGTTATTCTCTGTATTTTTCTCCCACTGCCATTCGATGTATTTCGGCTTGTCTGCTTATTTGTCTACTTTCACATCCATACAAAAATATAGGTTCTATGTAGCACTTCAACACTCTTGTCTCATTGCAACTGACATCTTTTTTCCTGCTGCCTCTATTACGAGTGGATTTATGATTTCAGTTATATTGATGCGCTCATACACCGCAAAAGAGAAGCCATGTTGCGCATTTCAATGCAATACCTTATAACAACATTCCTTGTTGTGTCAACTTACAACATGTGGAGCAGGGGTAGTTTGAGTGAACATTACCAAAGACAGTATAGATCATTTATTCTTGCTAGATCGATTGTAAGATGCTTGCTTGCTTAAGTTCGTTGGCTTGAGCTCCAACGCGAAGTCCTGTATGTCGGATGAAGGCATCCTGTTGTCCAACATCAGTGTGATGTCATACAGGACCTGAGGTTTGCGTGAGTATCCGTTGTCCCATGTCTGGCTTATTGGTGTGCAGACTGGTGGTTCCTCGCCGTACAGGCAGACACTCTCCGACTTCGGAGGAAGATTGTAAGATAAAAAAAAAAATAATTTTGTTGCGTATCCCTTACGGGACGTTGCAGTCATCACCAGCATTTTCAGCTGCTGTTGATGTACTAGGCAAGTGTTACGTTCAGTAGTTTGCCATTGCTTTCTGAACGACCGGCCCCAATACCTTTTTCGAAAAAACCAGCACCGCCGTGTTTCGAACCCGGGTATACGGGCTCACAAACCGCGTTCGCAAGCCCTTAGCCACAGAGACCGGTTGTCAGGGTACAACAGGGGTACTGTATTTGTGCGTTTGATCTGATTAGCCATAAATGCAGAACATGTAATGAGAAATATTAAAAACGCTGAATAATATGTAGATGGCACAGTTCTCCTCTGCAGAATTATAAGAACTGATCCTGTCTGTCAAGAGACACGGTGAAAATCAACATCTTGCTTACTGAGCTCAAGCAAAATAAAAATAATATCCACGTATTAAATTACATAACAACCAAAAATCACAACCAACAATGAAAACGTTGAAACTGTCACAAACGTTGAATGTCTTGGCTCTCTAATCAACAACAATATGAACTGTTTACAAGAAATCAGACGCAGGCCGACTATAACACTGCAGAGATTAGACAGTGTTCAGAGCTTATGACACAATACCAGCAATCAAGTTAAAGCAAATTGTTGAGAACATGCATCATCCCGGTGACAACATGCATAATCCCGGTGACAACATATACAGGTGAGTCGTGGAACATTTCACAATCACTAAAGAAGAAAATGGGGGACTTTGAGTTCAAAAGTTATAGAAACATTCTTAGAACATCGTGGAACAAGAAGAATTTTTAAAAAAATGTAATTTTACCAGATACGAACATCGACGAAAAATGATTCATAAGCATTATCATGTTCACCGTGTACTGTGTTCACAACTGGTTGGATTTTGCGGTTAAAGTTTTCTACGAGTTTAGGTGGCCAGTTTCGCACCAACTTCACTTAGTCGCCTCCTACGACATGCATGACAGATGGCAGTGTTGCTATTCTTTGCTTTCCCTATGGACCCGAGTAACATACTGGCTTATAGACACTACTGCATCTTGGAAACTAAAATGCTTCGGCCATATTAAGTGTCACAGTGAATTAGACAAACAGTGATGTAAGTAGAGAGTGGAGTCGCCCAGCACGAAGGACGCAGGGCATTGCAGACACCTTGAACACGAGGATGCATGAGGCGGAGAAATAGCCAAAGATCGAGAAGCCTTTCGACGCATCGCGATGAGAGCGACGTTCTGCAAACGACCTACTACATCAGTGGTTCTCAACCTTTTTTTGGCCCATGCCCCCCCCCCCTTTGCCATATGTTCAGAACGTCATTCCCCCCCCCCCCTTTCGAATTTCCTCCCTATAAATCCCCCCCCCCCACCCTTACACAGTATACATAAAAATGGAAGCTAAATTTAATAACACATACTAGAACAAGTCTAGACATCTACATAAAACGTGATTTGCGGGTCTACTTATGTTATAAAACGAATTTCATTAGGGCGAGAAGTACAGAACCGTAAAATGTAGATGGAAAAACAATATCAAGTAACTGGTCTTGTATTAATGCGATCTTGAAATAATCTTCCCCCCTCCCCCACCCGAAACCCTAAAATTCCCCCCTGTGGGTGGGGGGGGGGGGGGGGGGTTTAATTCCCCACCGGTTGAGAACCACTGTACTACGTGATGGTGACCTGACTGTATGTCACATAACAACTATCTTTCATCATCATTAAGTGCCATGCCAGCTGGCGTAGGGCGTTCATGCCTCTCCACATATCTCGGTCTTTGGTATTCTGGATCAACTTTGCTGATGATATTCCTCCATGACACCATTTCAATCCATCAAGCATCATTTCTCTTTGTCGGCCTCTGCCTCTTTTCCCCTCGATCTTTCAAGTCGTCATGATGTTCTCCAGTGCCTCTTTTCTCATCACATAACCAAAGAAAGCTGCCTGTCTCTTTAACACTGTTGCATATAAAGTTCTAGTTTCATTAGCCTATTTCAGGCAATCGTCCTTATTTACTTTGGCAGTCAAAGGAATTCGCAAAATCTTAGGAACCACATCTCGGTTGCTTCCAAGTTCTTACTGTCTCTAATTTATAATGACCAGCAAGAGAGAAGTTGCGTTATCGTGAGGCCCCTTCGTCCTACACGAATGATGTATATGGCAGTTATGTTAGTCTTTATGCAATATGCTTATTTTCATCCACTCTATCCTCTATAGGTGGTTGTTTGCCGTTATACCATCACTATTACAATCTTGTGTATGAATGTAGTATCATTCTCAAATCTCGATTTCACCACGACCCGTTAAAATTGCTAAAAACTCACGTTCTGTTGATGCATCGCGAACTCATCAAAGGTTCGACTCTTTCTTTAATCTATTTTCTTTTTCTCGCATACTATATATTCCACTTCTCTTGCTTTGTCCTACACCTTCATTAGCAGCTTCACTCCCTATCTCAATTTCCCACGTTTCCACTGGACCTTATTCATGCCTCACCAATCATTATACATACAGTCGCAACCTGTTTGAACACTACCTCAGGACAGACTACGTTCCCCCATAAAAACAACAACAACAACAAAGACAATAATAATGGTAAATTATCTCGAACGACAACTAGCAAAAAAAAAACAAAAAAACATTCCCATATGTATGGCACGCTACACTTTCCTTGGGTATTTATAATGCCCATGTTAAACATTGCCTCAATGAGTCAAAAATTATTGACTATTTTTCTTGCGTTTTAATGTTTATTGTTATTTTGTTGTCAAAGATTTACTTTATAAGAGATGTTGAATGAAAGAATGTATGAGAGGAAATAGAGAAGAAAGGCAGAATGTCAGACGGGCCTGTGTGCCCAATTCTTAACCCTTTGAAAATAAAGATATTCGTTCGTTCGTTCACTCTTTCTCAGCCATGACAGCCTATCTCAGCCTGTCTATCCCCTTATAACCAGGTACACTGTCTGCTATATATAGTGACTTCTAACAGGCCATATTTCTGTATTTGGTGCCTCCAGAAATGAGTATCCCATATTTTATTTCATGATGCTATCTTACTTCACAATGTTCCATAATGCTATGTCTTGATTTAATTACTTTTTGTGATTTCCGTCTGTTTTTGTGCTTTTGTTATTTGTCTATTGTTATTGTCTTCTGATGAAGGCTTGTTATCGCAACGTCCTTAGACTTTTCTAATTGTAATTCTGTAAGGTCTCCCTGGCCTAGGTGTTAACATCTTTCTCCGTAAACCCGTATATTCTCGTGAGTAACGTAACCTGCTCGAGAATCGGTAGCGGTTCTCGCCGCGTTGGTAACTTAGGGGTATGTGAGCCGGCCGCTCAGAAAGCAATGGCAAACTACTGAGCGTAATCTTGCCTAGTACATCAACAGCAGCTGAATAAATGCTGATGTTGACTACAACGTCTGTAAGGAATATGAAAAAAAAATTTAAAAAATTCTGTAAAGCTAATCTACTCTTCGAAAGCCTACGCTCTCAAATGCAATACGGTATTTTCTTGAACGCGTAGATTAGTATGTTTATAAGTCTATAACTTATGATATCCATTATACAGGGGACAAGTAAATATACACAAAAGGATAAACTATTCATCTATTGCTTTTTCACAAATTTCCTTAGCATTCCCCATGGGTACTGTTGCAAATAATGAAATCCTCAAGTAGTAGGACACCTGCAGTCTAAATTATCAACATATACAAAACAAACATTCTTTATAAAGTGCTTTTCTAATTATAACAAATGGCACAAATGTAAAGCATGTGCATGTACATACTTACGCTGTTTATTTAATACTATACAGAAAAAAATAAGAACCAAATATAAATTTACCAAAGCTACAGTTTTGTTTCGTTAGTGTCAATCTCCATCGTCACAATTTTTACATTACAACGCAGGTAAGAATTTCTACACGGTGGTAGGCAAAAACTTGACAGTGGCAACGTGAACGGGCCTGACGAAACGACCTTTAAGAAGGATTAAACTACATCACACAAACACATGCCCGTGCTATTTTGAACAGAAAAGCATTATTTAACAATGGTGTGGTAGAAGCTAACGTCACACTATTGCACCGAGGCAATGTTTGCGTTCTGAGAGGTCACAAATAAACGTCTACATGTCTATTATTGTTCTTCCTTTCTTATTCTTCTACAGTTGTCCTAATAAAAAAACGTGTACTTTTGTGCTCGAAGCAGTCTTTTTTATGTTTTCTTATACTATCTACACATGTATAATATTAAAAGCCTCCAGTTTTCACTCACCAACCTTCTTCGGATCCCGATTCTGTAATAAAAGTCATGGTAGCTTTCTTAGTCTTGCATTCTCATTTGTTTAATTCTTTCTGTCCAGACAATTCTTACTATAAAATAACTGCTACTTTTTTGTCAAAGGGAAACAATTGAATAATCATCGATGATAAGAGTAAAAAAAGTAATTTTCCGATTGTAGACTGAAGAATGCACAAACCTGTCAGATAATATAAAACGAGTTAATATCATAACTAAGACAGCCTGCATTCTTAGAACTCCTTCTTATTGTGGTCGTTCTTGGTGTTGTTTTTCTTCTTCCTTTTCATCTTCGAATGGAACATAACCTCTCAACCAACTCATGCCTAACCCTTTGTAGACTTGTTCATAATTAGTTGGATTCTGCAGCTAAAGATTTCTACATTTTTAACTCTGCTAGTCACCTTCAGGTCTTAGTCAGATATGACTGAGCTACCGCATGACAGTAGACGGTACTACCTGCTTCTGTTAGCGCCGAATGTTGGGCCGCGCTTACCAAACCCGACACCCCACATTGTGCCAACGGCTTCGGGCGGAGGAGCGCAATTGGGAGGGTCCAAGGTTTATCCTTCTTCTTCTTCTTCTTCTTCTTCTTCTTCTTCTTCTTCTTCTTCTTCTTCTTCTTCTTCTTCTTCTTCTTCTTCAGCGTTCCGAGCCATTGAGGTTCTTTGCTGCAGATACAATACGTCTCCATTCGTCTCTCTGGTTGACCTTCTCTTGCCAGTCGTTGATTCCAAGTACTTGTAGGTCTGTATATATGTTATCTCTCCACCGTCTTCTTGGTCTACCTCAGGGGTCTACGGTCATTTATTTCCTGAGTGTAAGCGAGTTTTGTTTCCCTATTATCTTCCATTCTTTCTATATGCCCCAGCCATTGTAGTCTATTAGCCTTCATGATACCAGTGATTAGCGGGGACTTAAACAGATCATAAATGTCTTTGTTACTTCTTCTTTTCCACTCTCCACTTTGTGTATCCCTAATGGGTCCAAAGATGCGTCTTAAAACTTTGTTCTCAAAGGTTTGTAGCAAGGCTTCGTCTCCTTTCGTTGTACTCCAGGTTTCAGAGCCATACAGCACAACTGGTCTGATCAGTGTTTTGTATATTGTGATTTTGGTGTTACGAGATAGCGCATTTGATTTTAGTAGATGTTGTAGTGCAATTGATTCTAGTTTGTATTTCTTCTCTTATGATGTTGGAGCAGTTGAAGATTGTACCAAGGTATTTGTATGTTTCCGTTCTTTTAATGGTCATATTATCTATTTGTATGTGGCCAGAGTTTTTAGCCATTCCTTCTCTTGAAATTACCATATATTCTGTCTTATCTTGGTTGATAACCAGCCCCAGATTTTTATTATTAGTTCCTATAGCTTTAGATGTAATGCATGGCCACCTGCCTTTATAAATTCTGCAGCAATTCCATCAGCCCCAGTTGCCTTATTGTTTTTAAGTCGCGTGATTACATATAGGATTTCTTCAAATGCAGGTTCTTCAATTTGTGGTTCACACGTTAGAACCTCTTCCTGTGGGAAAGTGTTTCCTGGAGCTTCAGAATTTAGTAATTCAACAAAATATTCTTTCTATGTGTTGCACATTTCCTCATTGGTATTTATCATATTCCCATTTTTGTCTTTTAAACCATATGTGTTGTGTTGGTGCCCTCTTTTCATTTACTTCAGTTCTTTAAAAAACTTTCTGGATTCGTTTTTCTGGTGATTAATTTCCATATCTTTGATTATATTACTCATATATTCTCGCTTCTGCTGTCGAACTATTTTTGTAGCCTCTTTACATTTTATCCTAGTGCGAGTAAATGCAACGTAAAGATTAAATGTCATGGCAGGGCAGACCAGGCCCTAAGCCTTGGTTGGCAACTGGTCTAGGATCGAAGCTCCGACAGGCTGACAGTTAGAACATTGCTTTGCTGATCCGGCAACTGCTGCAGCTTGTCTTGTTCCAAACGTATTGGTGTTACCTTTCCTCTGGAGTTCACTTAACAGGCCAAGAGAGGGCTCATGCTGCATGGGCAACACATGGTCTCTAAATTCAGCCCAGGCTTTGTGTTATGGAGAGGTATAACTCCACTTTACAAACTATCGTCTGGCAAGGTGCCAGTCAGTCAGTCACCTTCTACGACATGCTTGGGAGGTTACAATGTTACTACTGCAGGGTGTATTTTTAATGACTTTGCAGTGTTTGAAAATATATCCGGTCCAAGTTTTGTATTTACCTATTATGTTGCATGAACTTTTCAGGGGGTGAATACAAAACTTGGACCGGCAATATTTTCAAACACCACATAGTCATTAAAAATACATCTTATAATACTACTCTTTGCTTTCTCTTTGGACTCTGTGGACCTCAGTAACACTGGCGAGAATAAATTCTTCTTCTTTCGTTCGCTTGAAATATGCCCATAACTGCAATGTTGTCTCTTGTATGAATCTAACAGTCTTTTTTAGTTCAATCAGCGGTCCATAGAGTTTATCTTCCACTGTAGTCTCTCTAAGCCAGAAGGTTCGCCTGGATATGCTGTAGTTTGGGCGAGAATAAATTATTGGGACAAATAATTTAACTTTTAGTATACCGTTGTCCGTTTGATGTAGCACAAGCATCGCTCCAAATGTACTTAACTCCACATACAGCGATGCCTGTAGTTAATACTCTACTAGTCCAATTCAATAAAATAGTAATACTATATATATATATATATATTATTCATATTGCAACCCCCCCCCCCCCGGTTGTATGCGATGGTAGCGCAGCTGCTGGTAGGGCCTCAGATGTCGTTATTTTTTTGCATTCACTCGCTTTTGAACTCAAGCGTAGTCCATATACGTGCTCCATCCATCCATCATGTGCCATGCCGGTAAGCGTGGGCAGTCATGTTCTGCCATCTCACTCGATCACCAGAGTCGTGGATCAGCTCCGTGTCTCTGTCTCGACCATGCCACAAGGCCAAGCCATCCAGGTATTTGCTTCTAGGTCTTCCCCTTGGTCTGTTCCCTTCGATCTTACGTGCTACTACATGTAATTTACGTCCCGAAGTTAAGGACGAAATGTCAACATTTTAGTCCAACTGACCGGTGTAAGGGTTGAACCCGCTACCTCGGCATCAGCATATCGGAAGTTAAAGAGTGAGCGTTCTTATCTATTCGGACCTGTCGACTCCCACCAGACGAAGGGATACACAAACCCGCTGCCTTGTGGGTAGACTGGCGGCTGTCAAAGGCTGGGGAAAGCAACTCTGAAACATTCCACCACCTTGTCACTGGCCGTCGTATGTTTGTCACTGGCCGTCGTATCACATGTGTCTTTATATGTAGTTATATTATTGCCTACGTAGGTCCTTTGTAAAAACAAAATCGACTAAAAACCTGCTTACGTGAGGATTTTTCTGTCTCACCTGATTAAGCAAAAAGGAGGTTTATTATTTATAGACAAGAAGATCGACTCTATTGCACCAAGTTTTATCCCATATAGCTCGGTCTCTAGCCGTAGGGCGACTCTGTGGCGAAGTGGTTGCGGACGCAATTTGTAATCCCACATACCGCGTTCAAAAACAGCTGCGGGCGATTTGGCAGCAGGCTGCCTTGTGTTGGTTTTTATAAAATTGTATCAGTGCCGTTCGTTCAGAAAGCAATGGCAAACCACTGAACGTAAACTTGCCAAGAAATCACAAGCAGCCAGAAAACGCTGGGATTGATATTTACGTCCTGTAAAGGATATGCAACTAACTAACTCTCCGCAGGGTCATTAACCGCCTGCCGAGTTGTCTAGTGTGTCCTCTAATCTCTATTTCTTTCTTCTACTTCCAGGAGCGGTACTCAATACTCGTGAGTTTGTTTATGAGCTGTCTTAGTGGCCTTAAAGGGTTACCTAAATGATATTTCTGTTCATAGAGCACATGCCTCTGTGGCTTCTGGCAAGGAGGGTCACCACAGAAAACTACATTTGAGAACTGAATGACGGAGTCGTAAAACGAGCCCACGGCCTTCTGGGAACGAGGCAGACAGTGTTACTACTTCTCCGAGGGGCCCCTTTGGTTATAACTGAACTCATCGTCCTCATGTAGCAGAAAGTCGCTCTCATCACGGCCCTCCAAAAAGATTCTCAACCTCTAACTCCTGCGACCATCGGCTTCAGTTATTGCGAAACGACTCTTTCTTTCACTGTGTGACATCACTGTTGTTTTGGGAGTGGAAGATGTAAATAATTGAGACTTTTGGCGTTAAAGCAGACCAGAAAGGTAGAAAATTAGAGACATGGGAATAATGTGGGCGTGGACATCAAGAGAGCCGACAGATGTAGTAAAGGATAGGACGGCGTGGCACGGGTTGATTGAAGGCCTACGCTACAATGGGGTAAAGGGCAGAGGAAGTTGGAAAACGGTAATTGATAATGTGGATGTAAAAAGCTAAGATTCAAAGATACGTCCATGTCAGACATGAAAGATCTGGACATAGATATAACCTAAGAGGAGGCGCACTGCAAAGAATCATTCTGAAATCGGTGAAGCTGAAATGACCCTGCTCAAAGGAACGCTGGAAATTACACTTATCTGTGTGATCGTCAAGTGGCTTGCCGACTAGCACGAACGAACTTCATCAGCAGGCATTCATTCGTGCGCGATACCTTTTCGTGCATTTTTCCTAGTTGTCAAAACAGTTCAACAATTTTCTGTTCTCATGTGAAGGTAATTGCTTCTGCTGATGTTTGTAATACAGTAATACACCGTCTTTGCCTAAGTCTCCTACAAGCCATTTTGGTTGTCCAAAGAAAATTCAGCATTCTTCTGTAAAATCACATCTCCGAGGCCTCAAGGAATGCTGTTTACTTTTTTGAAAGATTATTTTACTGTTTACCCTGTTTCAGTTTTCATTGATCGAAAAAGATCACAGCTGGATGTAATCCGTCGTTATATTAATTCATCCATCATGTGCCATGCCGGTAAGCGTGGGCGGTCATGATTCGCCATTTCATTAGATCACCAGAGTCGTGGATCAGCTCAGTGTTCCTGTCTCATCCATGCCACGTAGCCAAGCCATCCAGGTATTTACATATCTTTTCCCCTTGCTCTCTTCCCCTCGATCTTGCCAGATGTCACCAAGTTCTCTAATGTATTTCTTCTCATAATATGTCCAAAAAATTTGACTGTCTACGTATAATTTCTCTAATCAGTATACGATTTTCATTTGTTTCTTGTAGGACTTGGTCGTTAGGTTATCTTTCTGTCCATGGTATTCTTTGCATTCTCCTCAGAAATCACATTTCCACATACATCAGATGTTTTGCTGCTTGTGCTGCTCATTGTCCACGCTTCACATCCATACAAAAGTACACGTTCTATGTAGCACCTCAACTCCCTTTTTCTCGTAGCAACTGACATCTTTTTATTGGTCAGTATGTTTTTCATCTTACAAAAGGCTACCTTCGACATGGCGATTCTTGTTCTAATCTCTTCAGGTTCAAGGCATCTCCCATCAGATGTTATGACTGTTCCGAGATAATTCTACCGATTCACTTGCTGAAGAATATTTCCATTTACCTGTACATTACATTGTGGTATTTCGTTCTTCCTAGTGACGACCATAATCTGTGTCTTCTTACAATTTAACTCTAGCCCTAGTTGAATATATTACACATCCCTGTCTCACGTCTCTCTTAATAGGCTGTTATTGACCTACTTCATTATCAAAACGTTAGTGAATTTGAATAATGAAGACACAAACCATAGATTGACCGATTTATTGCCTGGCATATTTCGCTGCATCTCGTCAGGTACATACTGCAGAAGTCACGCAACGTAGAGTAAAATAACTATAGTCTGTTTACTTTTGTCTGCCTCAATATAAAATTCCATATCTCAGTAACCAACTGAGGGAAAATGATGAGATTTAGCATATAACCTTATCATTATGCCTACCCAACAAAAAAAATGTTTGTTCTGGAGATTGTACAGCAGATTTCAAAGTTTGTTTATATGCGGTGTATAATTTAAGGGTCAGAGATGAAGTGTACATTATTAAATGCATTACGTCTTCACACGGAAACATTAGCGTTGAATAGTTAATTTTCTCGTGGGACATGGGATTGGCCTTATGACAAGAGCCTCGCGTCGTCATCCGAACTGGTGGAAAATTACTGTAAAACAAGTTTGTTAGCGAAAAATCACTAGTTTTTCACCAAAACATCAAAGAAATGTCGCCGCTTTCCATGATTTAAGTTACTTTTGGACCTATCAAAGACATATTCCGTGGGTGGGGGTAAATATAAGACGGCAGGACAAATTTCATAACGATGCAACAGACAGTTTTCAAAGTAATTGATCGTGAATGAAGGTATTCACTTCTGGACAGACTATGGTCTATAGATACATCGTTCAAGCTGAAATATACACATGTTCGCACATTAATATCAATTGTTTACCATGGTAATTTTAAATTGACTATTGTGTCTTTCTGTTGGCATAAAATTGGCCTATGTAGATGAATTATTAGGGTTTCTGCAAACTTTAACAAACGACTATTTTGTGTATGAAACAACACACGAAAAGCGCTCTCTCTATCAGTTACAAGACCAGTTTCCAAGATATGACGTACAATGGACGACGCCGGAAGTTTATAATTGTAGTGTGTCAGCCTTCCCATCACCTTCATTATCAATTCTGATGGCAGCTTGTTGTTTCCAATATATGTTTTTTTTTTTTACAAGTTTAAGATCTTTCCCATCAACTTGTAGATCTGCAATCATCTCTATCATGTTGACATGTTTTACTCTATCGAAAGCCGTTGTTTAGTCAATAAAGCAAAGATGTAAATTTTATTTACTTCTATAGAACGTTCAATTATTGTTCTCAGCATGTACAGCATTAACTGTACCCTTGCCTTCCACAAACCCACATTGGTCTTCTCCTATTTCGGGTTGTATTTTTTCCCTCTTTGCATGATAATTCTTAGCAAAATATTTGTGATGTGGCTCAGTATACTAATTGTTCTATGTTGATCACATTCCAAGGCTTCTGATTTCTTTGGGATTGCACTAAATACAGAATTACATAGTTCACGAGGTATATCTCCAGTATTATATATTGTGTTCAGCAGTCTGGTGACTTGATCTGTTCAATATTCTTATAAAGCATTAATCATTTCTGTTGTGATGTTGTCTGAACTGGGTGTCCTGCCAGTTTTCATATGGTTAAATACATTCTGAACCCCCATCTTCAAAATTGATGGTCCTTCATTATTATTTTAAATATCATACTGTTCTTCTATGTTATCATCATAAAGGTTTTTCACATAATCTGACCATAAAAGTAAAATCTGATCTTTTTCTATTATGATTTTTCCATGTTTTGTTTTTAGACAGCCTGCTGATGTACATATTCTTTTATTAGTAAGCTTGAATTCTTTTGTGCATTAATTTGGTATCTTTATTGTTGTGTTGTTTTTCAATTTCTATGCAATTTGTTCTCAAGCCATGCTTCTTAAAACCTTGCCTAGTACATCAACAGCAGCTGAAAAATGCTGACTGCAACGTCCTGCAAGGGATATGCAACATTTTTAAAAAAATGCTTCTTTTGTCTCCTTACACAGTTTTCTGACTTTTCTGTTAATTTCTTCATATTGGCATGATTATTTTTGTTGTGTCTTCTTGTTTCCATTAGTTGTAAAATTTCTCGTCATCCATTTCTTACGACCCACTTTGTTTAATTTTGGAATAATTGTTTCTGCAGCCAAAATGATTGAATTCTTCATTTCCCACTGATGATTCACATCTTGAAATAGGATCTCTAGATCAGACAGTAAATCAAATCTGTTCTTTACTTCTATGTTAAAATTGTCTTATATTATCTTGTCATTTTTCAATGTACACAAATCATATTTAGTGTTTCCTGGTGAATACTTGACTTTCTTTAACTTTACCCTTAAAGAGTTGGACTGCAACATAAAGAGTGGAAGAGGAACACTACATGTGCAAGAGTTGGACTGGAAGAGGAACACTACATGTGCAACATAAAGAGTGGAAGAGGAACACTACATGTGCAACATAAAGAGTGGAAGAGGAACACTACATGTGCAACATAAAGAGTGGAAGAGGAACACTTAACAAA
>JACEFZ010004109.1:0-32573 GCA_014155875.1 Cepaea nemoralis
GGAAACCCAAAAACGTGTCTATGATTGTGAAGATTACTTGAATGTTTTACCTGTTTGTTCACCCTTGGCTTTGCTTCTTTTCTATATCCAGTCGGCTGGCCACAAGCACTCACAAGTGTGTCTATTTGACAAAATTACATAATGATAATAGATTGAGAACAGTTTTTATGTGTCATTAAAGGCTATATAGCTTCACTTCCTGTCAAGATAGCGGCGGGCGGTTGTGTTGTTCTGTGACCGTTCCCTTTTTCGCCTAGGAGATGGATTTTTTCCATCTCTTGCGTGTAATTTGTATGCCAGGATGTAATACCAGCAGTTTCTTCTCAAGATCTGCGTAGATGCTACGGAGTTCGTGCATTGAGCGAAGCAATCCTTGAGTGAATTTTCGCAGCGTGTGTGTTTCTGTGGTGTTCGGTTTTTCAATATGGCGGAACAACATTTGTGCTCCGTGCGGAGGATAGTCAACCCAGTATGGCGAGGGGCGGCGAGATTACCGCAAACGGCAAGGCATACGAGGTGGGGTAAGACGTTTTAGACTCAAATGTGACCGTCTGAGCCTCAGTAATACTCGTATTCTATATTGGAACTGTGCCAGCGTAAACCAACGAGGCCGTATTCCTTAAAACCTGGTATACAGGAATGACATTGTAGCGCCCCAGGAGATGAGACTGGGTGATCAGCTACTCCAAATTGCAGGCTTCGAATGTTTCTACAACAGGCAACATCTGGGAAAGGCGATTCTCATTCGCGACAGTATGGCGGCTTCAGAGCTAGACATGTTCAGTTGGGACAATGACGACATACGAATACAGGCGGTTAGATTTCTTTGTTCACACCCCAGTATAACCACTACAGAGTGGTCGGGTTTGACAATAAGTCTGGTTTTCATTCATATCACCGATGTTCCGTTTAATAGACGACATTTAAACGGCATTGTCATTCGGTAGGAATCTTGTTTGATGGCCATTACATACTCTTGGTTTGGGAGTAGGATGATAAGTGTTACAACTCTTGTTAATTTATGATACTGCCCATGCAGTGCTGCTCTTAGGTCTGCTAGTTCTGCACTGTTTTTGCTTTTCTTGTAATGAGACATGCGACTTCGGATCTGTTCTAACAGCTAAATAAATATTTAATCCAGGGTTTGATTGTGACGACCTGTAAAAGGACATGTAATTAGCTTTAATGTGTGTATCTCTCTTACAAAGCTGGCAGTCAATCTTAGGTTCTTCTGGTGGCCAATATAATTTCTCTGTCACTTGAGTTAGGTTATGTAATGATAACTCACTTACACTCACTTACGATAACTCACTCACTGTGTAGTCAAGAATAAGAGCATTTCTGACTTCCAAGGTGCTGACCTCATCTGGCAGAGGACTGACGAGGACAAGGGCAAAGCCCTCTTTGAACGCTACCTTGAGCAGAGCAACCAGACAGACATGGGAGGCCGGAATCTGGCCAAGGAGGTCACCTCAGACAGATGCAAGGCCCAGAACACTTCGGATAAAGACACAGTGACAGTGCAAGAAATCAAGGCTGTGCTTCGACGATCAAAAAACAGTGCTCCAGGTCCTGATGGCATAAGATACGACGACATAAATAGGCGTACCGACAATGAGCTAGAGAAACTAGCAGACATGTACAACAACAGTATAGGGAGTGCTAGCATCAAGGAGGAATGGTTACACAGCTATCTGATTCCCTTGCCGAAGCCTGACAAAGACCACAAGAAATTCAGGGATATCGAATTATAACCATGCAGAATACAATAGGCAAGCTGCTGGAGAAGGTAATTTTTAGGAAAATATCAAGCCAACTAGAGAGGCAAGGTGTTTTCCCACCTACCCTGGGTGGGTACCGTCCAAAAAGAGAAACCTGGACCAATGCAGCAGTCTTGCCCACGATGTCTATGAAGGTTTCCACTCAGGCACTGAAACCGTTTGCTGCAGCGATTGATCTTGAGGACGCATACAACAGAGTACCACTGGATTTTTTAATGTTTCAGCTTCTTGAACTAAACGTAAGTCCATTCCTCCTTAGTTGGATCGCTGCAGCTCTCTTCCAACGGAAAGTAGTTTTTAGATGTGGCAGTTGGACTTCGGAACCAACAACAATATATCCTGGCCTACCACAGGGATCACCATTATCTCCGGTACTGTTCAAACGCCTACACAGTGAGAATCACCAGTGAGCAGATCACTGGACCTGGCAGGACATTGTCATATGCCGATGATGTTTTAGTGTATCGTCAGGGTAAGGATAGAGAGGAGGTTGCTGTGGAACTACAAACCGAACTCAATCGCATAAGTACTTGGTGTGATGAAGCTGGGGCAATGGTCAACCCAACAAAGGCAACAGTGACTTGGTTCTCGTTGAATAATCATATTGTCAACAATCCAACACCAACTGTAATGCTGTGTTCAGAGACGGTGGAAAGAACGCAGGCAATGAATTACCTGGGGATACGGTTTGATCGAAGCCTTGCTTATAATGTGCACATAGACCAGGTGATAACAAAGGCCAAGCGGGGTTTGGCAGCGATGCGGGTGATGGCGGCAGCAAACTGTGAGCAGCGCCATCTATGTCTTCTGTACGAGGGGCTGGTCATGTCTGTTTTGGAGTATGCAATGGCAATCCTGACTGTCAGCCATAAGCAGATAGAAAGGATGGAAAGGATACAGAATGAAGCTATGCGCATTATTCTTGGATGTACAAGAGATACAGCATGCAGGGCGATGCGCTACCTTCTTGATTTTCCAACCATTGAAGAGAGAATGCAAGTTTGCAGGGCACGTGCCTACCTCAGAATTAACGCAAACACACAGCATCCACTGCATAGTGAAATTAGGAAGGTGAAGGGCAGCAGGTTAAAAAGAGGACGGTCGTGGATGGGTCAAGCCGAAGGACATTCTTCAACAGGTGTGTTCACTTGAGGACTTAGAACCTGGCGAGGAGTGGGTGCAAGTGCCAACAGACTTCTGCACATCCTTTTCAGTTTGCATCCAACTAGATAGAAAATGCAGACAAGAAAATCCGGCTGCTGTTGAGGCTGAAGTACAAGCGTTGATTTTCGAGAATTCGCTAGACAGTGACGCGGTCATCTACACAGATGGGTCGGTCGTCCGACATGTGAGAAGCTCATGGGCCTTTACAGCTCGGGCCGGAGGGAGAATTGTGAAGGAGGACTCTGGTGCTTTCACTGAAACCACAAGTAGCCTGACCATGGAAGTCATGGCAGTAAGTAAAGCAATAACATGGCTCGAGACACAGACATTCACTAGGGCTTGTTTCCTTAGCGACTCAATGAACATGATCAAGAGGATAGAGGAGGGGTCGATCCGAAGAGAATGGTTGCTGCCTCTGAAGCGGTCTCGGCTGGCAAAGATTAGTTTCATCTTCGTGCCAGGGCATGCGGGAGTACAAGGAAATGAGCGGGCTGACAAGCTCGCAGGTGAGGCTACTGTGGAGGGCGGACGCGCCATGGACCAGGCTGACATTCTGAATGCTCTACGAGAAGTGAGACTTTTGCAAGAACCAAGTGATGACTGTGAATCTACAACAATGGCCAGACTGCGAGAGCAGCAAATTAAAAGAGGGGTGGCCAAACAAGAACACTACGCAGGAAGCCAAAGAAGATTGATAAACCAACACAGAACTGGCGTCGTTAGCCGCTACACGCTGCGGGATTTACTGAGGAGGGGATCCGAGCACTTATGGACTGAATGGTCCGATGTGCAACGAGGATGATCTGTCGACTAACTAACTAACTAACTAACTCACTCACTTACAGTGACGTTGAGTAATAGAACTGCATATACACTTGGTCCTGACTTTATGAGAGAAATCTCTTGTACATAGCTTGGTCCGACATAAGAGCTGCATGTGGTTGCACATTTATTTCCTTAGGCTGTAGGGATGGCGTCCGTCTTTAACTCGAAAAGTGCCATGTTCGAATCTTGTTGAGGTCTGAGTCTTCGTGGCATTTGTGGGTAACTCTGTGCGCCTCCTCATTCCAAGTATCGCTAGGAAGAGAATTGAATCAGGCGCTTTTTAAGGATGGTGGTAAACGCGGGCTATTTATGCCTCCAGCCCGGCACAGTTTCAGAATAAGAAATCCCAGCCACGATAGAAGATTGGATTCTGATATAGCCCACTGAGCTTCTAACGGTACAACGAAGTTGGTGCACTGAGTTTACTGCCTCCTTGAATGATCTCATGAGGAGTTGCATAGTGTGATAAGGCATTTTAACAGTGGTCCTTGATTCTAACTAGCCAACCGAGCAATCTTCTATACCAGTGGTTCTCAATCTTTTTTGGCCCATGCCCCCTTTACCATATGTTCAGAACGTCATCCCTCCCCCTTTCGAATTTCCTCCCTATAAATCCCCCCTCCCCACCCTTACACAGTATACCAAAAATGGAAGTTAAATTTAATAACACATACTAGAATAAGTCTAGACATCTACTTAAAACGTGATTTGCGGGTCTACGTACGTTATAAAACGAATTTCATTAGGGCGAGAAGTACAGAACCGTAACATTTAGAGGGAAAAACAATATCAAGTATCTGGTTCTTCTATTAATGCGATCTTGAAATAATCTTAATCCCCCCCCCCCCTGGAAACCCTAAAATCTCCCCCCCCCCCCCGGCGGGGGGGGGGGGGGGGGGAATACCCACCGGCTGAGAACCACTGATCTAAAATAAAGACTACATCCGCAGCTGCTGCGCTGGCAAGCTGGTGCACTATTCACTGTCCTAACACAGGTGGGCAGCAGGCGGTGCATGTTGAATGATCGAGAGGGGGAAGAGAAGAGAGATAGAGAGAGAGAGAGAGAGAGAGAGAGAGAGAGAGAGAGAGAGAGAGAGAGAGAGAGAGAGAGAGAGAGTTGTGATTATAAAAATAAAGATGCTATTCTATTATTATTCTACGCTGTCAGTGCAGAAATGACAGAATAACCAACGAGAAGCTTCTGAAAGGTTTAAAAACACACAGAGGAGATCATTTAAATTCAGAGAACAGTGGTATGGAAAAGGCATGGACGGAACAACCCGAGGACTTTGCGCGAGATAGTTGTGTGGATAAAATGCCGAAGAAGTCAATGAAGATAGACCATGTGCCTTGCCTTCAAAGTAGTAATTGCCAAATCATATATTTTGGTCAAATAAATTTGGGAAGATTAAGTATAGCTGATAAATTACATGCATCAGGTGGCTTCTTAATGTCAGAAGTGATCTCATCTTTGACTCAAATACTCCATCCTCTTCGTTGGCCACTAGACCAGGCTAAAATCAACGAAAGCAAGCTTCATCCAATAAACCACATCAAGTAGCCGCCATCTGGCAGGACTGGGCACTCTCACGTGGTTAAACATGAGGTGATTTGATTGCCGGGAACTGGTAGGTAGTCTGTCTAATGTATGCACCACTTGCTTCATCCTTGCAACTACACTCGAATAATGTCACATCACAGATGTAGGTAGATGAGATTACATTATTATCAAGTTCTCAAACTGGACTATCATCATTGCATGCTTCGTTTTCTGTTTTCCCTTATTTTCTCTCTTCCCCCCCCCCCCCCACTGGGACATACGTCTTCAACCAGTTCACACCTAGCAGTCTTGTCTTTTGTACCTCCTGCAGTTCTTTCAACGTCCTCCCATATTATCCCTCCTCCCCGCGCCACGCCTCTCTCTCTCTCTCTCTCCCCCCCCCCCTCTCTCTCTTTAATCATCTTCTTCGTGTATATTAGGTCTCTCACTAATTCGTTCGCCTCGTGGGTTCCCGACAAGGAAGTGTATTACTGCATGTTAGACAAGTCCACAGATGCTGAGATTTCTTCTAAGAATTTCTACGAGTATTTGAGGCCGGATCACATCATGCAATGTTAGTTCACCAGTTTTCTTGTCTGTCTTAGAAAGCCTTCATGATTTGCAGCTGGAACTATGGAGTTTGTGCTCTGTGCCCTGTGGGAAGAGACCGAGCCATGTGGGAGAAAACCCAGTGTAATGAAGTCGATCTTCTTGTCCTTTAAACCCATCTCATATATGATTAATTCATCAGCATCATCATTATCATCATCATCATCAACATCATCTTTCATTTTTGCCGCCAAGAGCCTTGGGGAGGAACTGGCAATGGATAGTGTCATTCCGTGTGATTGTACACTGTCTTTGATGTCAATCCATTTTCTTTTCGGGTCCTCTCTTTGATGAAGGGCCAGTGATGGTAGCTGATGGTGTTGCATTCTAACACGATGACCAAACCACTTGATCTTCTGTCTTTCAATAAATCTGGCACAATTTGTTGATCCCACTGTCTGTCTGATAGCAACATTTCTTACTCGGTCTCGGATTGTTAAGTTGGCAGCTCTCCTCAGGCATCTCATCTCATAGGTGTTGATTCTGCGAAATTATGTTTTGGATAATTGTTGTTGTCCGTATACTAACTACTGTCTGTTCAAATGCAGATATATATGCACATAGAGCTTGTAGAATAGTATACCATCATTATACCGAGTGTATTTTTAATGACTGCAATTTTTGAAAATATTGCTGTTCCAAGTTTTGTATTCACCCTCTGTGGAGTTTATGCAACATAATAGGTAAATACAAAACTTTGAACGGCAATATTTTTAAAAAACTGCACAGTCATTAAAAGTACACCCTATAGTTATCACGTAACAAGTCCTTTGCATAATGTCGTTCTGATCAGAGCCTGTAAGAAAGATTCTAGGTCCTTCGCTAGTTCACCTGCCTCATATATTTTCATGCCACGACTGTCTGTAATTTTCTATACGTAAGGTCGTGTTGGTGGACCCCTGCCTCTTCTCACAGTGAACATGCCTTCCAACACTGTTCTCTCCCTGTCACTGTGGAGTTTATTGTGGCCAAAGTACTTCAGTTTCTGAGACGCGATGCTGTCTGTGAGCAGGCCATCATCAATATTCTTACAGTATTTTAATTGTTCTTGATCAGCGATACAAGAATGTATCTGTAATATTTACGTTCAAGTCTCATTTTTCTTTCTTCTTGGGTGACTGAAATAGTCTATTCTATATATATATTAGTTTGCATATCCTTTACAGGACATTGCTGTCAACATCAGCATCTTTCAGCTGATTGTTGATTTCTTGGCAAGATTACTCTCAGTAGTTTGCCATTGCTTTCTGAGCGGCTTTCCTGTATTCTGCACATACCCCGTAAGTTACCGACGCGATTCGAACCACTGCTCTATTCTCACCGTCGTCACGTTACTTACGAGAGTATACGAGATTACGGAGAAGAGTCGCTAACCTTTGGGCCAGGAAGCCGGCCTATTCTATATGATTCACATTAATATATTACCATAGAAGAGATGCATATTCTCAAACTATGACTTGTAATTGTCTGTGGCCACAGGTTCTTCGTGCTTATATATATATATATATATATATATATATATATATATATATATATATATATATATATATATATATATATATATATATATATATATATACTAGCTGACCCTGCCCGGCTTCGCCCAGTCACTGGTGGGGAGCATCTCATTTAATTCATATAAGTAGTCATATAAGTTCTCGTTCCCGTTACCGACTGTCTGTCCGTCTGTCTGTCTGTCTGTCTGTCTGACCCGGCCCGGCATTGCCCAGCTCCTGGTGTGGAGCATCTCATTTAATTCATATAAGTAGTCATATAAGTTCCCGACTATCTGTCTGTCATCTCATTTAATTCATATAAGTAGTAATATAAGTTCTCGTTCCCGTTACCGACTGTCTGTCTGTCTGTCTGTCTGTCTGTCTGTCTGTCTGTCTGTCTGTCTGTCTGTCTGTCTGTCTGTCTGACCCGGCCCGGCATTGCCCAGCTCCTGGTGTGGAGCATCTCATTTAATTCATATAAGTAGTCATATAAGTTCCCGTTCCCGTTACCGACTATCTGTCTGTCTGTCTGTCTGTCTGTCTGTCTGTCTGTCTGTCTATCTGTCTGCCTGACCCTGTCCGGCTTCGCCCAGTCCCTGGTGGGGAGCATCTCATTTAATTCACATAAGTAGTCATATAAGTTCTCATTAAATTCATACAACAAAAAAAGTAACTTAAAAGAATGTCCTTCCACACACCATCCATTATTTTTAATGAAAACGCTTACTAATCACCTGCATGACTACAGTAACTTCTTAAGCAAATAAAGATGAGTTACAATGTTATGCATTGTGCATTATTTTTATGAAAACTTTAAAAATGCCTTACAGTTTGTATCATTATTTATTATAACTCATATGCCGGTACATAACTATGGACACAGAGTTTATAAATCTTTGAAAACGATGCCACAATATGACTATAAGTTATACAGAAAAGTTATGCCCCTTGAAATAACTTTTACGGAGTTAGGTCCCCTGAAATATATGACAATTATGATGAAAAATGAAAAATGAAATAATACTGAGTAAGCAGGCGATTTCACACTAAAAAAACTATGACAGTTGACAGCTCTGGACTGAAAGGAAGGCGTGTAGAAAATTTCATCTCAATCGGATGGGCCGTTCGCGAGCGCACAAAGGACATACATAGATACAGACAGACAGACATACGATCCTTATTTATATATAAGACTAGCTGACCCTGCCCGGCTTCGCCCAGTCACTGGTGGGGAGCATCTCATTTAATTCATATAAGTAGTCATATAAGTTCTCGTTCCCGTTACCGACTGTCTGTCTGTCTGTCTGTCTGTCTTGTCTGTCTGTCTGTCTGTCTGTCTGTCTGACCCGGCCCGGCATTGCCCAGCTCCTGGTGTGGAGCATCTCATTTAATTCATATAAGTAGTCATATAAGTTCCCGTTCCCGTTACCGACTATCTGTCTGTCTGTCTGTCTGTCTGTCTGTCTGTCTGTCTGTCTGTCTGTCTGTCTGTCTGTTCTATCTGTCTGCCTGACCCTGTCCGGCTTCGCCCAGTCCCTGGTGGGGAGCATCTAATTTAATTCACATAAGTAGTCATATAAGTTCTCATTAAATTCATACAACAAAAAAAGTAACTTAAAAGAATGTCCTTCCACACACCATCCATTATTTTTAATGAAAACGCTTGCTAATCACCTGCATGACTACAGTAACTTCTTAAGCAAATAAAGATGAGTTACAATGTTATGCATTGTGCATTATTTTTATGAAAACTTTAAAAATGCCTTACAGTTTGTATCATTATTTATTATAACTCATATGCCGGTACATAACTATGGACACAGAGTTTATAAATCTTTGAAAACGATGCCACAATATGACTATAAGTTATACAGAAAAGTTATGCCCCTTGAAATAACTTTTACGGAGTTAGGTCCCCTGAAATATATACAATTATAATGAAAAATGAAAAATGAAATAATACTGAGTAAGCAGGCGATTTCACACTAAAAAACTATGACAGTTGACAGCTCTGGACTGAAAGGAAGGCGTGTAGAAAATTTCATCTCAATCGGATGGGCCGTTCGCGAGCGCACAAAGGACATACATAGATACATAGATACAGACAGACAGACATACGCTCCTTATTTATATATAAGATATATATATATGCATAGACATTTCCAATGTGGCATGATGGGGATATGATGGTGAACTCAGATTTTCTTGGGCAAACTCAATGGGTCATGTGGCCAGTATCACGTCAGCAGCCTGGTCTGCTTGGCAATATCTTCTCTGGTCAGCTTCATGAAGCCTGGCTGACTTCGGCCTGTAGATTCTGGGTTCGTGAGTTAGACTTAGGGTGTGGAGTTTTGTTAATACCAGTGGCAAGTCACATGGCCATGAAAAAGTATCCCACCACCCTTGGGTGATATTTCATAACAAAAAATTCGTCTCTCTCTCTCTCTCTCTCTCTCTCTCCTCTCTCTCTCTCTCTCTCTCTCTCTCTCTCTCTCTCTCTCTCTCTCTCTCTCTCTCTCTCAAATAAGCCAACATAAATCCACTAAGACAGAACAAATAATGAAAGAAACCAAAAAACAGAATACACGAAAACACAATATAAACGCATGAGCACCTAATTAACACACAAACTTCAGAACACACTGACAAAGAGTTGTAAACGTATAATTTATTATAACAAGTCCCAGCATTTGTGTTCAGGCTGTAACACGAGATATGAAGAATAAAATGCACATAATGGGCAGGTTGTCTGCATATCACCATTAAATTAACACAACATGTGATTACAGCAGTAATTCCTTCAGTCAAGCAGTATCTACACGATATTTCACACAAAACAAAGTTATTTTGGCAAGTGCACATACAAAGAACGAACAAAAGAAAGAATAAACTTTATTATCAGAGAAAGCAAAACAGGAAGTTCCTGGCTACACTTGCACTACAGGATGTTCTCAAAAAGATGTACAATATCTTGAGTATATGTTTCAAGAGTTAAAAAACAGCAGAGATAAAAGGGAGATGGGAAATCGGAAGGCAACAAGCATAAACATACTTCACATGAAGAAATGATTATTCTTTCTATATTATTGCAATTTCATTGCCTTGCAGACATTTAGAAGAATAAGCATGAAATGCTCTCTCTCTCTCTCTCTCTCTCTCTCTCTCTCTCTCTCTCTCTCTCTCTCTCTCATTCTATATCGCTATCTCTCTCTCGCCATCTCTCTCTCTCTCTCTCGCCATCTCTTTCTCTCTCTCCTCTCTCTCTCAAGACCTTTATCATACTAAAGCCATATCTTCATAATTGAATGTGTCATGTATAGCTGGACCTACTCTAATCCCGCACCTTCTTTCTTCCCTTCCTGTATTCTGCTAAATGTGTCATGTATAGCTGACCTACTCTAATCCCGCACCTCCTTTCTTCCCTTCCTGTATTCTGCTAAATGTGTCATGTACAGCTGGACCTACTCTAATCCCACATCTCTATTCTTACCTTCCTGTATTGCCGACGTGTTGGCGTAATCCCGTATACCGCGTTCGAAACACAGCTGCGGGCGATTTGGAAGCAGAACGCTTTATGCTAGTTTCATACAGGTATGAGTGCCAGTCGTGCAGAAAGCACTGGCAAGCTACTGAACGTAAACTTGCCACGAAATCACAGCGAAAAAAATGCTCGGGCTGACTGTGACGTCCAATAAAGGATATGCAATTGACTTTTAATCTACAATACAATCTGCAATTCACAACAATCTCAACTGTTACAGAAACATTACAACATCTGTTCATTAAATAAATAAAACAGTTTATGTAACATGCCAAAATCCTTTAATCAAACATGAAACAGTTGTATCTAACATACCAACATCCTTTAATAAAACATACCAACATAATTTAATCAAACATGAAACAGTTGTATCTGTCAAACTGTCATTTACTGCCAATATAGTACCCTGCGGTGTATGGCAGAGGGGTCTTTGAGCCTAAGGAATTAAGGCCGCCTGGCTAGTGCAGTCGCCGCGAACTGTGCAGGTTAGTATTTTCTTTTTGCCCCGATAGAAAAAAAATCGCACACCTTACCGAGGGATCGAACCCGGATCGAACCGAATGAGAGTCCGGCGTTCTAGCCACTCAGCCAGCCGCTCCTCACAGTTGTATCTAACATACCAACATCCTTTAATCAAACATGAAACAGTTGTCTCTAACATACCAACATCCTTTAATCAAACATGAAACAGTTGTCTCTAACATACCAACATCCTGTAATCAAACATGAAACAGTTGTATCTAACATACCAACATCCTGTAATCAAATATGAAACAGTTGTATCTAACATACCAACATCCTGTAATCAAATATGAAACAGTTGTATCTAACATACCAACATCCTTTAATCAAACATATCAAAAGTATTTAATAAAACATACAACTGTTTTATCTAAGTTACCAACATCCTGTAATCAAACATGAAAATGTTGTATGTAGCATGCCAATATCCATTAATCAAACATGAAACTGCTATATCTAATATTCAACATCCTGTAATCAAACATGAAACTGTTGTATCTAGCATACCAAAATCCTTTAATCAAACATGAAACTGTTGTATCTAACATACCAACATCCTTTAATCAAACATCAAAAGCATTTAATAAAACATACAACTGTTTTATCTAAGATACCAACACCCTGTAATCAAACATGAAACTGTTGTGTCCAGCACACCAACTCCTGTTATCAAACATGAAACTGTTGTATCTAGCATACCAACATCCTTTAATCAAACATGAAACAGTTGTATCTAACATACCATCATCCTTTAATCAAATATGAAACAGTTGTATCTAACATACCAACATCCTTTAATCAAACATGAAACAGTTGTATCTAACATACCAACATCCTTTAATCAAACATATCAAAAGTATTTAATAAAACATACAACTGTTTTTATCTAAGTTACCAACATCCTGTAATCAAACATGAAAATGTATGTAGCATGCCAATATTCATTAATCAAACATGAAACTGCTATATCTAATATTCAACATCCTGTAATCAAACATGAAACTGTTGTATCTAGCATACCAACATCCTTTAATCAAACATGAAACTGTTGTATCTAACATACCAACATCCTTTAATCAAACAACAAAAGCATTTAATAAAACATACAACTGTTTTATCTAAGATACCAACATCCTGTAATCAAGCATGAAACTGTTTGTATCTAGCATGCCAATATCCATTAATCAAACATGAAACTGCTGTATCTAGCATACCAATATCCTTTAATCAAACATGAAACTGTTGTATCCAGAACACCAACTCCTGTTATCAAACATGAAACTGTTGTATCTAGCATACCAACATCCTTTAATCAAACATGAAACTGTTGTATCTAGCCCACCAACATCCTGTAATCTAACATTAAATAATTCTATCTATCATTCCAATATCCCTTTATCAGACATGAAACTGTTGTATCTATCATACCAATATCCCTTTATCAAACATGAAACTGTTGTATCTAGCATACCAATATCCCTTTATCAAACATGAAACTGTTGTATCTAGCATGCCAATATCCCTTAATCAAACATAAAACAATTGTATCTAGCATACCAACATCCTTTAATCAAACATGAAACTGTTGTATCTAGCATACCAACATCCTGTAATCAAACATGAAAATGTTGTATGTAGCATGCCAATATCCATTAATCAAACATGAAACTGCTATATCTAATATTCAACATCCTGTAATCAAACATGAAACTGTTGTATCTAGCATACCAAAATCCTTTAATCAAACATGAAACTGTTGTATCTAACATACCAACATCCTTTAATCAAACATCAAAAGCATTTAATAAAACATACAACTGTTTTATCTAAGATACCAACACCCTGTAATCAAACATGAAACTGTTGTGTCCAGCACACCAACTCCTGTTATCAAACATGAAACTGTTGTATCTAGCATACCAACATCCTTTAATCAAACATGAAACAGTTGTATCTAACATACCATCATCCTTTAATCAAATATGAAACAGTTGTATCTAACATACCAACATCCTTTAATCAAACATGAAACAGTTGTATCTAACATACCAACATCCTTTAATCAAACATATCAAAAGTATTTAATAAAACATACAACTGTTTTTATCTAAGTTACCAACATCCTGTAATCAAACATGAAAATGTATGTAGCATGCCAATATTCATTAATCAAACATGAAACTGCTATATCTAATATTCAACATCCTGTAATCAAACATGAAACTGTTGTATCTAGCATACCAACATCCTTTAATCAAACATGAAACTGTTGTATCTAACATACCAACATCCTTTAATCAAACATCAAAAGCATTTAATAAAACATACAACTGTTTTATCTAAGATACCAACATCCTGTAATCAAGCATGAAACTGTTTGTATCTAGCATGCCAATATCCATTAATCAAACATGAAACTGCTGTATCTAGCATACCAATATCCTTTAATCAAACATCAAACAATTGTATCTAGCATACCAACATCCATTAATCAAATATGAAACTGTTGTATCTAGCATACCAACATCCTTTAATCAAACATGAAACTGTTGTATCTAGCATGCCAATATCCTTTAATCAAACATGAAACTGTTGTATCTAGCATACCAACATCCTTTAATCAAACATGAAACTGTTGTATCTAGCATACCAACATCCTTTAATCAAACATCAAACAATTGTATCTAGCATACCAACATCCATTAATCAAATATGAAACTGTTGTATCTAGCATACCAACATCCTTTAATCAAACATGAAACTGTTGTATCTAACATACCAACATCCTTTAATCAAACATCAAAAGCATTTAATAAAACATACAACTGTTTTATCTAAGATACCAACATCCTGTAATCAAACATGAAACTGTTTGTATCTAGCATGCCAATATCCATTAATCAAACATGAAACTGCTGTATCTAGCATACCAATATCCTTTAATCAAACATGAAACTGTTGTATCCAGAACACCAACTCCTGTTATCAAACATGAAACTGTTGTATCTAGCATACCAACATCCTTTAATCAAACATGAAACTGTTGTATCTAGCCCACCAACATCCTGTAATCTAACATTAAGTACTTCTATCTATCATTCCAATATCCCTTTATCAAACATGAAACTATTGTATCTATCATACCAATATCCCTTTATCAAACATGAAACTGTTGTATCTAGCATACCAATATCCCTTTATCAAACATGAAACTGTTGTATCTAGCATGCCAATATCCCTTAATCAAACATAAAACAATTGTATCTAGCATACCAACATCCTTTAATCAAACATGAAACTGTTGTATCTAGCATACCAACATCCTTTAATCAAACATGAAACTGTTGTATCTAGCATACCAACATCCTTTAATCAAACATGAAACTGTTGTATCTAGCATGCCAATATCCTTTAATCAAACATGAAACTGTTGTATCTAGCATACCAACATCCTTTAATCAAACATGAAACTGTTGTATCTAGCATACCAACATCCTTTAATCAAACATGAAACTGTTGTATCTAGCATGCCAATATCCTTTAATCAAACATGAAACTGTTGTATCTAGCATACCAACATACTTTAATCAAACATGAAACTGTTGTATCTAGCATACCAACATCCTTTAATCAAACATCAAACAATTGTATCTAGCATACCAACATCCATTAATCAAATGTGAAACTGTTGTATCTAGCATACCAACATCCTTTAATCAAAAAAGAAAATAATAATAAATAAAACGGCTGTATCTAACATACCCAGAAGAAAAAGCACTACTAACATACCCAGATAAAAATAAACCACAATGTGATTCACAACCGTCATACAATCACAAGAAGTCTCCACAAACACATCTCGAACGTACAGCTACCATGAATGACACTCGCCAGAATACCTATAGCCATGCATGAGACACGTGGCATGGCAGTTCACACAAGAATTTATGAGTAAAATATCACCATTTCCCGAGATTGTTAGAGAATCAACACAGCGTTTAAAAGAGAGCCGCGATAGTACAATGGCTTCAATGCCGCTAATCTGTCAGCCTACTGGTTCGAATCCTTTTGTTCCCCCAACTGCTGACTCCCAGTCTAATCTATCCAGCCTAAAATGGGTACTAGAAAATTGTCTGGGAAATAAAGCTACCGGTGCTGACCACGTCGCCCATCGAGTGTCGATTAGTCTACAATAATAAAGGTTACCACCATATACCCAACAGGCCTCATGATGTGAACAGTGAACCTTTACTACATTGTTTTTTAAACTGGTATCAATAACAGTGGCACAGAAAGAACAAGAGACCTTACACAGCCCATTCGTGACGTTCAGTTCAGTTGAACACTAGTTCTATTGCAGAATATATTTATGCCATTCAGTTCACTTAAACACAAGTACAGGTTGTCCTATCGTACATTTTGGGTTGTCCAGTGTTAGGCCTTCACATATCCTAGGCCATGGCTTAATGAGTGACATTGTCCGCTCCTTTCCTCGTATCCCATCCCACCCTGGTCATTGTCAGCAGATTCCCCGGTACCAATATTTATGAGGCTGGATCTAGGCCCCGGGCCTGAACCACCCTAAGCCGTGCCCATCACAACAGACAAATTCATGCCACTGTCTGGATTGAACTCGATCTTGGTGCGCGATCACACTAACCATGAAGTCAATGTGGCACCTTAAACGCCAGTTCTACAGAAATAGACGGGAAAACTCAGCTGGGTACAGTAATAAATATTCCTTCCATACGTCTTAAGGCGCATGGGCATGTGGGGATAAAATATATTTATATAGAACAATCGGCATTGGTGGATGATGACCAGCCGTCCTGACTTCCCAAAACACGTATTTCCTGGTACCCATTTTAGCTTGCGTCGACCTTGGAGTCCACTTTAATTTTAAAACTTCGAATCCGCCCCGATACGAATCGAACTTATGGCCTCTTCGCCGGTAGGCGAGCTTCTAGCCTCTACACTAACGATTATATCAATGGTACCAGGCGTGAGATAAGCAGAACTTGCTGTGTTTAACAGACCATATTGTGGACCTGGCTACACCCTGCATGGAGAAGAACATATCATCATGCGTCCTGCCAACTGGCGTAGGCGTTCATGTCTCCCCACAGATCTCGATCCTTGGCGTTTTGGATAAACTCTGATGACGGTATACTTCCCATCTCAGTCTAATTTCTCTCGGCCTGCCTCTTACTCTTACCCCACTGATCTTTCCAATCGTCACGATGTCTTCCAACGTCTCTCTTCTCATTATATGGCTAAAGCCCGCTGCCCGTCTTTTTTTAATAGTTGTATATAATGTTATAGCTTCATTAGCCTCTTCCAAGCAATCGTTGTTAGTTACTCTGGCAGCCCAAGGTATTCGCAAATTTGAAAGACACACAGACACAGGATTACACACTTACACGTCCGCACGTGTGGTGCACGTGGCAAGAAGATAGCACATCAACTGTCAAGGAGATCTAACGTTTGATTTCCAATGAAAGGCAACCGAGGCTGTGTTCACTTATGCCAAAACAACAAAAACAACTATCCGTGAGGTATTTTACATCATAATGTAGAAGAGGGAAGACTTTGAATTCAAGAAGGTATAGCTATCTAGTTGGCCTGTGTTCAATTTCCTCTCAAGGTGTGATACTTTCGTGGTCGTATGGGTCCAGGATCTGCTCAGCCTGGTTCTTCTTCTTCTTCTTCTTCTTCTTCTTCTTCTTCTTCTTCTTCTTCTTCTTCTTCTTCTTCGTTCATCCAAAGTGTTTTTGTTTTTCCAGACGTAATTGCGTTGTGCCAGTTTTATTTGCACCCTTAGGCCGGCACATCCGCGGGCATTTGTTGACCGAGTTAGCCTTCCCGAGTAGCCTGGTACAATGGGTGCGTCTTCTTAGAAGTAAGATGGTGGGAATGATACTGACCGAAGAAGGCCGAAGAGAATATGGACTCAGTAGCAAACATACATACTTTAATTATCACCTGTGCCTCCTTGTGTGTGTGCGTCTGTGTGTGTGTGTGTGTGTGACAGTGTGAGTGTGTGTGACAGTGTGTGTGTGTTGTGTGTGTGATAGAGAGAGGGAGAGAGATAAAGAGTGAGCTTGGAGTTAACAAAAACAAACTTGAGTTTCCAAACCACTAATCAACCTCATTGTTCTCATACACCTTCTCTAGCCCGCTGCTCCGCAAAGCGTGGGACTGGGATTTGAGATGTCGCTTGAACACGTCTTTACGGGCAAACCCTTGCCCGCACGTGTGACAGTAGAACCATTCGTGCTTGTCCGACAGGCCGTGGGAGCATCGTTTGTGGCGGATGAGATTTTGTGAGTAGTTGAAGCCTGCCGAGCATACCTCACAGTAAAATCTGTAGCTGGAATCGCCCGCCAGTCTGATAACAGCTGGACAAGGAAATAAAGTGTTCATGAAACAAGTCGGACGTGGGAAGAAAGATCGAATGATCTTACAGTACAGGCAGACAGACAGACATCCACGCCAACAGTCACCATGTTAACTGATTCAGTACCAAACACAAAGGTTTGGACCATGCTTGGTGCGCAATCAAATGAACATGTATTAATTATTATAATGTAAATTATGTTCTGTAAGCATTGAAATTGCGGAAAATAAACGAAACAAAACAAATACACGCTGGCCCTACTAAGGCGATAACGTCCATCTGTCCACATGGAAGGTCACATTTGGCGATATATTATCCTTCGGTAGTGAATCAGTTAACATGATACAGAGTGTATTTTTAATAACTCGTGCAGTATTTGAAAATATTGCCGGTCCAAGTTTAGTATCTACCTATTATGTTGTATGAACTTTACAGAAGGTGAAAAAAAATACTTGGACCAGCAATATTTCAAACAACGCACAGTCAGTAAAAATACACGCTATATACGCATACTGCTTCTAATACCACCAGACAGGCAAGTGCCTTGTGTGAGCTTCGTTTCGTGTGGATTAGTAGGGGAAATAAAACAAACAAACGGGCAATCAATGTCTAAAAAAATACAATAAAGCAGCCTGCAATAACATCTTACATAATCATGCTGTGGAAAGGGCCCGGCTGGTATGGACTAGGCCTATAACGACTGGCGGGAAAAAACTGTCAGGTTACAGACATGGAAGAAGAAGCTGGAAAGTGTTTGGGAATCCCCAGAGAACATTCTTGTCATAAATTAACTACTTATCAGATTGATTGGCACTTAAACAGGGGGAAAGACGTAAAATGAAAATAAGAGGTGTCAGAGATCACAAGCCTGTATAAACAAGACTTAGATTAAACAAACACTCAACACGCGTGTTGGTGTAGAAATCAAGTGTGTTATGAGACGCCCCCCCCCCCCCCACGACTTCTAGATTTTAAAACTTTAAAACTGCCCCAAACACATTTTTGGGGACAATTTTTCCCGCATGTCCTCGCCCAGAAATGTTCTATGTCCTCCACGACCTTGCCCAGAAATGTTCTTTGTCCTCCATGACTTTGTCCAGAAATGACGTTACTGTTTATAAAACATATCAATTAGATTTCACAACACTAGTTTATTTTCCCTTCGATATCCCTTACAGGACGTTGCAGTGAACATCAGCATTTTTCAGCTGCTGTTGATGTACTAGGCAAGATTACGCTCAGTAGTTTGCCACTGCTTTCTGGGCGACCGGCTCACATACCCCGTAAGTTACCAACGCGGCGAGAACCGCTACCGACTCTCGCGCAGGTTACGTTACTCTCAACAAGATGCGGGATTACGAATAGTTGGCAAAATAACCTTATATTGAGAATGCACTGTAAAGCATTTTAGCTGCGCATCTAATTTTCAATAGCATGAGGCGTATCCAAGACACGGGTTTATACCATGGACCTTTGGCTGTCAGTCCCGTTATATGCCACAGCTGAGCCTTAAAAAATACGCTTCACATATTCTAGGCAACGGCATAATGAGCAGTGGGTGGCCAGTTCCCTCCCTGTATTTATTATTTATTTCTCTGACTATTTCTAAATGACCCTTAACATTATCCGGTACCTGTTTTATTAGGCTGGGTCGACCCCAGGGTCGTCATATGGGTAAATAAAAAAGGAATCCCGCCACAAGTGGATAATGAACCATGACAACTCTCCCAGCAAGCAGACAAACTAACCATTATGGCACCACGACTAGCTGACGCTTTATCATCTCAATATTACATTATGTTGTGTTGAAGGTGGGAAAACAACGATAGTTGACACTTATAGCAGTTGAAAAAGTAAAGGATTCGTTTTTACACGCCTTCGGGGGCACTGGGAATAGCGTGCTTCATGCAGTCATCATGTGCCATGCCGATAAGGGTGAGAGGTCACAGTTCGCCATCTCACACCATCACCAGTCTTGAATCATGCCATGTGCTCTGCACACCAATAAGCCAGACATGGGACAACGGATACTCACGCAAACCTCAGGTCCTGTATGACATCACACTGATGTTGGACAACAGTATGCCTTCATCCGACATACAGGACTTCGCGCTGGAGCTCAAGCCAACGAACACAAGCAAGCAAGCAAGTCATGTGCTCTTGTCTCGATTATGCCATGTGGTTACGCCATTAAGATATTTATTTCTCTTCTTTTTCCTTCCTGTTTTTTCGTACAGTTTTCACTAAGTTTTCATGTTTACTTCTCAACATCTTGGCTACCTATGTTTAATTTATCTAATCACTTGACAGTTTTCATTTGCTTCTTGAAGGACTTTCTCATTCGTTTCCCCCCCCCCCCCCCCCCCCCCCCCCCGTGAGTCCATGGTATTCTTTGCATTTTCCTCAGAAACTGCATTTCCACTGCCATTGGATGTTTCTCGGTCCATGTTTCACGTGCATATCACAGTATACATTCTATATAGCACTTCAACACTCTTTTTCAGACTGCAGCTGACCCATTTCCCCCTGCACTTTAGTTTGCTAACGAAATTTGGAGCATCTTTTAGTGTGAAATTATAAAACTCAAAGAAAGCTGCAATTGCAACTAATATATGGGTAGTGGATCACAGACCTGGCCATTTTGGATATCGGGGGGGGGGGGGGGGGGTAGAGAATGAGAAGGATTTTGAGCACGTTACTTGCGTTACATATTCTTCGGTAGTTAAAAAAACGCGCTTCGAAGACTAAAAAGGCTGTTGTCCAAGCTAAATGTAAAACACCTGCCTACACCAACAATATTTACAAGATACTTGGGAAGAAGATGGACATCACCGGATAGAAGATGGACACCGCCAGGTACATCTCCTGCCCCCTGAAATCACTGTGCAGATTAACCAACACCGAGTGTTGATGCCTCCTTTATAATTAATTCACTTACTACCTATGGCTATTTGATTTGTTGAAAGTGGAATACAAACTGTGTTATTTATTCTTGGTACTCGCCCCGGGTGGCCGTGCTAGTCTAACATACCAACAGTAGTCCCCAGGTTCAAATCCTAGTTGAAGCGGCATTTTTCCCGACCAGTAGGGCCCTGACGTTAATAATAGAGTCGAGTGGCTTTGTGGCAGAACACTCGGTTGTAACTCGGGGAAACTGGGTACAGTTCACGGTGTGGGCGGTAACACTTTTGATATCATAAGAGAGTGGTGAAAGATAATGTGGAAAAAAAAACCAAGCAAATGATAATCTGCTCTCCCGCGGTGAAACCCCACTTCAAGCGCCAGAATCATACACTATTAATAAAGCAATGTAAACAAAGATGTGGGGGGCGGGGGGGGGGGGGGGGAAGAGATGGGGTGGGGGTGGGAGTGGGTATATAAACATAAGAATACAAAAGAAAGAGCACGTTATGAAAACATGAGAATGTTATAACTAGAACGTTCTGTATCTGAAATTCACTGGACAGTCGAAATAGAGACGTAACCACATCGTTATGGAGCCCTACATCTAAAATGAGTAAAATGTGGACGACATGGAGGCTGCTGCAGGCAATAGAGGAGGACACGGCGACTTGGCCTGAATTGATTGAGGGCTTGTGCTCTAATGAAGGATAGAAGACAGAAAACAAGAAGAAAAGGACGATATAACCCCTGCCCCCTTTTTTTCACCGTCGGATAGTCAATAGGACATCTAGTCTTCGCGGATAAGAGCGAAAGATGACCAGTGTGCACTTTGCGCATGTTACAAAACCACCGGCAGTTGGACATTGTAAAAAGTAGGCCGAAAGGGTTACATTTCAAATT
The DNA here is from genome assembly GCA_014155875.1 of Cepaea nemoralis. Classification (NCBI taxonomy): domain Eukaryota; kingdom Metazoa; phylum Mollusca; class Gastropoda; order Stylommatophora; family Helicidae; genus Cepaea; species Cepaea nemoralis. Next base: position 21,680 of record JACEFZ010004109.1, read on the forward strand.
ATTATTATAGAATATTTAAAGCATGTATAGCTCTCTCTCTCTCTCTCTCTCTCTCTCTCTCTCTCTCTCTCTCTCTCTCTCTCTCTCTCTCTCTCTCTCTCTCTCTCTCTCTCTCTCTTTACAACTTTCATTTCACAATGTTTTTTCCCCATGTGAATGTGCCATGCGTAATATGCATTGTGTATGCTTACAAAATCAATTTGACAATGTTTTTTTCCCTATGTAAATGTAACATGCACATTTGATGAATGAAAAATGAGTGATCGAAAGGGCCGAATGTAAGACGGGCCTGCGTGCCCAATTTGTTACCCTTTTAAAATAAAGTTCGTTCGTTCTCTCTCTCTCTCTCTCTCTCTCTCTCTCTCTCTCTCTCTCTCTCTCTCTCTCTCTCTCTCTCTCTCTCGAGCACTTTCTCTGTCTTTCTCTCTCGTGCACTTTCTCTCTCTCACGCGCGTGCGCGCGCGCACACACACACACACACATTAGGATCCTCGATGACACTACGGAGTTCGTGCACTGTAATGAGATTCTCCTTGTGTGATTTATGGGATAAACCGTATTTGAGGTTCCACTGTTCTAGAGCACATCGGAGCACGTATTAAGGTATCCGTGTGCAATGACACTGATCACTCACCAGCGAGCCAACCAATCAACCGTCAATCAATCAATCATGCCATGCCGGAAAGCGTGGGCGGTATTGACTCGCCATTTCACTCGATCACCAGAGTCGTGGATCAGCTCAGTGTTCCTGTCTCGACCATGTCATGTGGCTAAGGCATAGGTATTTACTTCTCGGTCTTCCCCTTGGTCTGTTCCCTTCGATCTTGCCAGTTGTCACTAAGTTCTCTAATTCATTTCTTCTCATAACATGTCCAAAAAATTTTGACTGTCTACGTATAATTTCTCTAATCAATTTACGATTTTCATTTGTCTCCTGTAGTACTTGGTCATTAGTACCACAGGAGACAAATGCAAATCGTAAATTGATTAGAGAAACTAGACATAGACAGTCAAAATTTTTTGAACTCAACAGTCAATGGTACCTCAAAAACTGGTGTATCCCATATGGCTCGGTCTCATTCCGCATGGCGGCCTGCCGAAAACGTCGCACAAAGCACGGAGTTAGCTCCAGCGACAATCCCCATGAGTCTAAGAGAAAATTTCACTGAAGAACCGAACCACGTAGCCAAATGCAGAGATTAAACAACATTAACAGCCTGTGGTACAACTCCGGCAATCATATCAAGGCAACACTTTTGAGAACATGCACCTTTCCCGTGGAAACCTATGGATGTAAAGCATGGTTCAATCCACACATTCAAGAAGAAAGTCGACGCTTTGGAATTTAAATGTTGCAGAAAATTTCGTAGAATGCAAGCAGAGGAAAATACTGACAAGCTTAAAGAACAGAAGAAAATTTCTCGGAAACTGAAATAAGGTTAAGTAACGTAAAGGAGCGTTCTCCGTTTGGGAAGTAAAGGCGGTTGGTATGATAACAACCATATCACCCCTTAGTGCTGTTTGGTCGATTTAAAATATGGATCTAGGACCGTATGCCCAACTAACCTTAGTTGTGTAAAGGAGACTTTTAATTTTACTTTTAGAAAAGAAGCTAACACTAGTTTGGAATGTTTAACTCTAACGTTAAAACGGCACTGATATGTGGACCAAAAATTTGGGGAACGTTAAAACTGCAAAGTACAAACAGCCATTAACGGGTGCCTGTGCAAATATGGTATAACAGAATCATGCATACGAAGCTTAGGGGGAGAATTAGACAGATACCAGCAAACCAAGAGGTGAGAAACAGACGGTGGAGTTTGGTGGGACACACACTGAGAAAACCTGATAATAGTGCAGGCCCTTTTTCTGGAACCCACAACGCAACGAAAGAAGAAGCAATAGAAGAAGAGGAAGAAGAAAAAAAGAAGAAAACGAAGAAGAAGAAGAAGAAGAAGAAGAAGAAGAAGAAGAAGAAGAAGAAGAAGAAGAAGAAGAAGAAGAAGAAGAAGAAGAAGAAGAAGAGGAAGAAGAAGGGGAGGAGAAGGGAGGAGGAGACGGCGGAGGAGGAGGAGGAGGAAGAAGAAGAAGAAGAAGAAGAAGAAGAAGAAGAAGAAGAAGAAGAAGAAGAAGAAGAAGAAGAAGAAGAAGAAGAAGAAGAAGAAGAAGAAGGTGGAGGAGAAGGGGAGGAGGAGACGGCGGAGGAGGAGGAGGAAGAAGAAGAAGGGGAGAATGAGGAGGGAGAACACCAGGAGTAAGAGCAGAAGGGGGAGGAAGAAGAAGAAGAAGAAGAAGAAGAAGAAGAAGAAGAAGAAGAAGAAGAAGAAGAAGAAGAAGAAGAAGAAGAAGAAGAAGAAGAACCATAGGAAGAGGAAGGAGAGGAAGAGGAGGAAGAAGGGGAGGAGGGGAGGTGAAGGACAAATAAGAAGAAGACGAAGGAGAAAAGGAAGAAAAGAAGGAGGAGGGTGCAAGTAATGGACCATTTTCCACGCCATGATCCATGTTGGGTATTTTGTCCTGGACCCATATGTTTACGGACAAACAGATGGGTGATATGGTCAATATGACGTCGACTTTCGTTACCCACGAGAGCATTACCTGGCACTCAATTGGAATAGATTCCACCTGGGAACTCAGGTCAATTTTTAAAAATGTCCACCTGGACATTCGAACGCAATACCACCGGGTCGGCAGACAACCGGACTACACTGCGTTGCCACGACTCCCGGAAACTGAAATACTTTGCCGATATTAAGGTCACAGTGAGTAAGAAAGAACAGTGATGAACTGCATGGTTCCCCAAAATAAAAGATACTGGGGTCGACGGTTACGAACGTGAATAAGGACACTACAAAATCCCAGGCCTGAAAACCAAATTAGGGGAACTGTGGAATGACGTCGACGATGCTTCTTCACATCTCGCGACTTCCGTCATAATGTATCAATTTGCGTCCAAACACTTCCCCGCACAGTTCCCCGCACAGTTCCTCTCACAGTTCTCCCCTATGTCTAAAGGTGTACAAGACGGTGTAACATCAAACAAGACGTTGACTAAATACTCCCCTGCGTGTCGTGTACATTCTTCAAGTGTTTGCTGTACTGTTGGCGCAGGTTAAAGGTTTGATCACAAAATGCACACTGGAAGCGTTTAATGTCAGCACAGACCCACCTGTGACGCTGCATACCCCTTAAGTATGCATAACTCTTGCCACAGAGGTCGCAATCATACACCCCCTTTGCCCTGGATGGTTTTAGTATTTGTAAAGAGTTCAACTCCTTGGATGATTCACTCCTGGCCTCTGCCCATTGGTCTCGCATGCTGAACAGTGTATCTGAAATGTCAACAAAGTATTCTTTTTGTGTGTGTGTGGTGATTTTTGCGCTGGAGTTAAATTGAAACACCAAGTTCTGGTTGATTACTTCTACTAACACTTCTACTATCTCCTAGAAATACAGGTAGCTCTAGCAGGCTTGCCTGTCAGGCCAGTGGTCATTCATTCAAAATTTAGAAGCCGGACTTTTTTTTCTCATTGACTTGGGCGGCTCTCGTGTCGACTCAGCCTAAAATGGTTACCAGGAAATGTAATGAGAAGTAAATGCGACCGGTGTAATATTGACCATATTACCCATGGAGTGTCTATAGGTCTAACAATATGGGCTAACAACACATAATAAATACGCTTTATGAATTAGCTATTCCATCAGTCATGCAGCTACCAATACTTCCTTGTATAAACATCGAAAGTTTGACTTGGTTTGGCAGTGTAACTGACAGTGCTCCTTTGAATAAATATAGAATTTGACTGACAATACTTCCTTATATATAATTATTTTCCAGGGATAAGAGAAGGCAAGTGGCGACAGTGTCATATTAGGAAACACACTACAGTGTCTCTAACACGTATATCGGTATTGCCGAAAATAAGGAAAGAAATGTAACGACACATAAATTGACTCACATATGTGGTTATGGGACAGAAGAAAATAACGACGATTATACTGTAACCTAGATTTGGAAACATTCTCTTTCACGAGAGAGTCCGGAAAGAAAGCCTGTTTCTGTTATATGGGCAAGACAACGGTTCAAGACAAATATATGGTCAAGTGCGTGTTTTTCCTGTCCAACAAAGGATTTTAAATATCTTCATGACATACATCTATTCAACTTTGTGTAAATAATGCAATAGCTACTTTATAAAAGCAGACTATACTATACGTCTACCTGCGTGGAAAGGGCTGGGCTAGGCTTCGGTGATCTTCGACTACCACAACTACAAAATACAGTAGTTAAGAGATGTAAACACCCACATACTCAGTGGTTTGAGCGTAAGGGGTTTACTAAACAAATGTTCATCAAAGGCACCTTACTACTTGTGCCCATCACAGTGGAACGGAGAACCATATGGACCACGAGGGCCATCACATAAATCAGATTTTTTAAATGCATAAGTATTGATTGGCACTGATATAGCAGGAATCTAGAATCTAAAGCTCGTCCTGTATCTGTTATCTAATGTGTTGGTTTATATCTATTCATATCGCCGAGTCAGCAGTTGCATCTTGTGAAACGCTGCCTACAAATGCATACAGTGTGGGTTGATTAAACAGTTTTCACGCTAACAGAAGACAGTTCGCGGAAAGAATAAACGAGAAGTGGCAGATTTCAAATTAATCTATCCTTGTGTTTATGAATTCCACAACACTGAATGCCATAAAGATCTCCACTACCTTACAAAACGAAATGTTATCGGTGAAAACCTTAAATTTTATAACGTGTAAACTTAATACGTATATAATTGAATACTCCGTCCCTAATGATGTTTCGAATCCCCATCGAGTAGGATTTTTTTTTTTTTTAAATTGACCTTGGCTCATAGACTGATCCAGCTTAAATGGGCGTCAGGAAATGTCTTGGGAAATTATTACCGGAGTACCGATTGGACTAGAACAATATGGTAAAAAAAAAAAAAAAAATAAAGGACCTTTTTCACACGCCTAAGGGGCATTGAGCAAATGGTGCTAGAACCATATTGTATTAGACCAATCAGAACTCGATAGGTGGAATGGTAATATTAGGCTGGGTCGACCCGGGAGCTCCGGTCAATTTAAAACATCCTCACCGATGCTGATGAGTCCAAAGGCTTGCCTAGTCCTGTCCAATAGATATACGTTTTTCTGTGGTTGAGCAGGCGACGTTCTGGTGTTTTTAATCCGCTCTTCTTTCGGTAGTATATAACTGGAATATCTGTGTATTGTCGCCTGGCGCTTTCTTGACCCATTTGCTAGCCCGTTCAGATCCTGGTACACGGCACTGGGACGGGATCCACTACAAGGGAGTGTATCACTGCATGTTAAAGCGTCCAAAGATGCGGCGATTCCTTCTCATAATTTCTACGAGTGTGGGATGCCAGATAACATCAGTTCAATGTTAGTTTTCTTGCCTATCTTATAAAGCCTTCATGATTTGCATCTTCTTCCTTTACACCAATGTCACTCATCCTGAGCAAGCCCATTCTCTTCCCATGACGACAAAATCAACAGTGGCTTTTAAGATGTCTGTTCGGCTCATTGGTAGACCCATCACAATACCCACTTAACAGCCTAAAAAATGTCTACCTTTTAAAATTTCCCTTGACACCTGCGTGCCCTGGCACACAAAAAATGAAAGTAAATCCTAATAGCGCATTCACTCAAACCACTGCAATCATTCGTACCATCTTATTTACACATGTTCCCGGGATCAATAATATGCACTTATGTGTATAATCCTGTTTCTAACCAACTGGTGTTAATGTCACAGCCAGTATCTCATTGTAACAGTATCCAGAACCTCCATTGTAATATTATTCCCTTGTGAAGCAAACAGGACTGCAAGAGCTGTGAAGAAAAGGGCGGGCAGAAAAACCACTGCAGGAGACCCTCCTGCTGCATCGTCAACAATTCTTTGCCCACATTGTCAAAGAACTTTTCGAGCTAAAATAGGCCTTATCAGCCATCTTAGAACTCACCGCTCGCCACTGGATGAAATAAATGGTCATCATCATTCTTGATGCACAAACAATACTTCCCCAGAAGACGTACACACGGCCACGAAAGTATCACACCTTGAAAGGAAGTTAAACACAAGACAGCTAGTAGCTATACCCCCTTGAATTCGTTGTCTTCCCTCTTCCACACTGATATATAAATACCTCACGCACAGTTGTTGTTGATGTTGTTGTTTTTATTGTTGTTTTGGCATAAGTGAACACAGCCTCGGTTGCCTTTCATTGGAAATGAAACGTTAGATCTCCTTGACAGTTGCTGTGCTATCTTCTTGCCACGTACATCACATGCGCAGACGTGTAAGTGTGTAATCCTGTGTCTGTGTATCTTTCAAATGTGCAAATACCTTGAACTGCCAGAGTAACTAACAACGATTGCCTGGAAGAAGCTAATGAAGGTAGAACTCATATACAACTATTTTTTTTTTTAAAGGCGGGCAGCGGGCTTTAGTATATAATGAGAAAAGAGATATCGGAAGACACCGTGACGATTGGAAAGATCAGTGGTGTAAGAGTAAGAGGCAGACCGAGAGAAATGATACTTGGTGGGCTCAGACTGGAGGTGTACCGTCAGCAGAGTTTGCCCAGAACGCCAAGGCTCAAGATCTGTGTGGAGACATGAACGCCTACGCCAGTTGACAAGACACGTGATGATGATGATGTTGATGATGATATGCTTCTTCTCCAGATAGGGTGTAGCCAAGTCCATAATGTGCGCTGTTAAAGAAATCCTGCAGTCCTCACACCAGGCAAGATTCCAAATTAGAATATTTACAGCATGTCTCTCTCTCTCTCTCTCTCTCTCTCTCTCTCTCTCTCTCTCTCTCTCTCTCTCTCTCTCTCTCTCTCTCTCTCTCTCTCTCTCTCTCTCTCTCTCTCTCTGCACAGGCACATTATGATCCTAGCCGACACTACGGAGTTCGTGAGCTGTGCTGAGATTCTGCAAGTGTGATTTATGAGGTGGGGGACACCGGAGAACCTATTAAGATATTCCTGTGCAATGAGTGATCACGAATACAACCAACCAATGGATGGTCAATGGGAACCTCAAAAAAAAAAAAAAAATGAATAACGGTTTATCATCATCCTTATCTATAGTATTATGGTATTGACAGGGACTCAAAACAGTGTGCGTAAATGTGTGTGTTTTCGAGTTACATGACTATCCTTTATTTTTCACTGACCACTGACAAAGACCTCAGCGTGGAAATAGTAGACTTTCTCTCTGTGGGTGTAAATTTGGCAGACTATTGAACATACCCTGGCTATTATGCAAACACTCCGTTACTGTTGGGAAGTTACAGAATACACCGAATAGGGTCGCCATTAGGGTGTTCTTGAACAATAAAAACGTAACAGTAAATGATATCAGTGAATACATTTTCTATAATCATGCTTACATGACTAACAGGTGGTAATATGTAATATATGAATGCACATATGGCACACTTTGGCATGCTTGTACCAATATGTGTATTAACTTCTTAGAATTACGAACACAAGGCAAGCGACGATTTGTTTCTTACAACGCGAACAATAAATGTTTTTTTACACGTGCAGATTTAATCAGTTTTTTGTTTTTTTTTGCACTTGTATAGCTAAAATAGAGGAACACGTGAAAGTTCAGACATATTAGTGGTACTAAGTAAATTCGCTCCGGCTAGAAGTTTTAACATAGACATTTCTTTATAGACAAAGCCACATGTCAATTAAAAGTTACAAATCAAACAATGAAGTCACGGAAACTGTCACAAACTGTGATTTCCTTGGCTTCATAATTAACAACAGCAGGAACTCCTCAGAAGAAGTCAAAAAGAGACTGGTCATGGCAATGCGGAGATTTAAACCAAAACAATGTTTAAAGGGCAAGGCGATCGACTTCATTGCACCAGGTTTATCTCAACGATAGGGACAGATGTGTTTTAAATGACACAGTGCAACTGAGCTAACTTATTATTAACCTTCAATGAGTACAGTGTAGTTGGCAGTGCCCGCAGACTCTGGGTGGAGATTGTTCCGTCGCTTTTCTGGATGGAGATTCTTCTGTCTGCTTCCTCTTATGCTTTCATCTCCCAGTTGAGCATACACTCACAACCAACTCACACCAAGCTCTTGGCAAACTTGATCATGACTGGTTGCACTTTGGATCTACAGTTTTCTACTGGATGAAGGAGCCAGTCTGACAACAACCCTCTTTAGCCGTCTCTAACTGCATGCACGGCCGGTTACAGCGATCCTGTTTGTTTCTTCCGATACGGGCCCCGATAACACATGGGCTTGGGAATAGATTACAGAAGTCTAGTTCTAGATAAATCATCCTATCAAAAGTTGCTTAATGAGAATAACTAGACATTATTACTTTCATTCAATACCAAGCCGATTTCCATCCGTGCAGTGTCTATTGCGCGATTCATACATTCCCTTTAGGAAATGTGTCAATCATAACTGTGCTAAGACACCAAGGTCAGGTGAATTTCATTCAATTAGACGAGTTCATGGCGGTCAGTAAGGCCGAATAAATAAGGGTACTCTCTTTTAAACTTCCGGTGTGCTTATGCCGAGGTCAGAGGTTCAACCACTACACTGGTCAGTTGGATTAAAATTTTGACTTCTCGTCCTTAACTTATGGAGTAAATTACGTGTACTTCAGAAGTCGGAGTGGGTGGTCACCTGATGATGAGGGACACTAGTAATAGATAGGGAACGCTAATTCACACGCATAAATCAGCCCATTGCTTTACGATTAGTAGCAAGTGTATGGACAGAGCGTGAGTTCAAAGCGACAGAACGCAAAATAATATTAATAATAACATAAATAACAGAACATAAGATAACTCTGCAATTTACAAAATCGTTATAATATTCAAGTACCTTGATGACCGACTGACGTCGGTGATAATGGGACCACATCTCGCGATCTTCGTCAGAATGTATCAATTTGCTTCCAAACACTTCTCCGCGACAGGCTATCAAGAATGTCCTCTCACTATTTTCCTTAATCTCTAAACGTATAGAACACCCTGTAGGGACTCTTCTCCGCGACAGACTGTCAAATAATTTCCTCTCACATTTCTCCCCTATGTCTAAAGGTGCACAAACGGTGTAACATCAAACAAGGCGTTGACTAAATAATCCCCTGCTTGTCGTGTACATTCTTCAAGTGTCTTCTGTACTGATGGCGCAGGTTAAAGGCTTGATCACAAAATGCACACTGGAAGCGTTTAATATCAGCACAGACCCACCTGTGACGCTGCATAGTCCTTAAGTATGCATAACTCTTGCCACAGAGGTCGCAACCATACACCCCCTTCGCCCTGGATGGTTTTCGTATTTGTAAAGAGTCTAACTCCTTGGATGATTCACTCCCGGCCTCTGCCCATTGGTCTCTCACGCTGAACAGTGTATCTGAAATGTCAACAAAGTATTTTTTTTGGTGATTTTGCGCTGGCGTCAAATTGAAACACCAAGTTCTGGTTGATTACTTCTACTCATACTTCTACAATTTCCGAGAAAGCGAGGTATCTAGCTGTCGGGCCGGTGGTCATTTATTCGAATCCACTTAGAGACGGGACTGTTGGGGATTTTGTTTTTTCCATTGACCTGGGCTCTCGGGTCGACTCAGCCTAAAATGGTTACCAGGAAATGTAATGAGAAGTAAATACGACCGGCGTGATTTTGAACACGTTACCCATAAGTGTCGATAGTGCTAAAAGTATGGGCTGGGCTAGCAACACATAACCAATACGCTTTATAAAAGCTGGTCTGAATTAGCTATTCCATCGGATGGGAAAGACACCAAGACTTGTAAAAAAAAAAACATATGTTGGAAACAACAGGCTACCATAAGGATTGATAATGAAGTGGGTCAATATCAGCCTATTAAGAGAGGTGTGAGACAGGGATGTGTAATGTCTCCAGATCTTTTTTCCCCTCTATACAGTGAACATATTTTCAGAAATATAAAAGATATAAATGGAATCATCATAGGGGGACGAAAACAACAATAACATTAGATATACAGATGATACAGTATCGATTGCAGACAATGAGCAGGATCTGCAACAATTAGTAGCTGTGGTTGTTGCACACAGTGAACAACTAGGTTTAGAATTAAATTGTAAGAAGACACTAGCAAGAACGAAATACCACAGTGTAATATACAAATAAATTGGAATATTATTCAACAAGAGAATCGGTACAATAATCTCAGAACAGTAATAACATCTGATGGCATATGCCTTGAAGAGATGAGAACAAGAATCGCCAAGGCGAAAGTAGCCTTTCGCCAGTTGAAAAACATACTGACCAATAAAAAGATGTCAATTGAAACGAGAAAAGAGTGTTGAGGTGCTACATAGAGCCTGTACGTTTTTATGGATGTGAAGCTTGGACAATGAGCAGTCAAGCTGAAAAAAAAAATCTTATGACTGTGGAAATGTGGTTTCTGAGGAGAATGCAAAGAATACCATGAACAGACAGAAAAACCAATGACCAAGTACTAAAAGAAACAAATGAAAATCGTAAATTGAATAGATAAATTAGACGTAGACAGTCGATATTTTGGGACATGTTATGAGAAGAAATAAATTGGAGAACTTTGTGACAACTGGCAAGATCGAGGGTAAGAAAACAAGGGGAAGACAGAGCAGTGAATACCTGGGTAGCTTGATCACGTGGTATGGCCAAGACAAGAACAGTGAGCTAATCCACGACTCTGGTGATCGAGTAAAATGGCGAATCATGACCACCCACGCTTACTGGCATGTCACATGATAGATGGATCAGCCGTGGCAACTACTAATACTTCCTTGTATAAACATCGAAAGCTTGATTGGTTTGGCCGTGTAACT
>JACEFZ010004110.1:0-87731 GCA_014155875.1 Cepaea nemoralis
ATAAAACTACATAAATTTCGCCATGCTCGCTATTACTAAGTCTATTTGAGCATAGGTATTAGTTAAAGATAATCGCTCATAAAAAAAAAAATATGATTGTTATTATGAACAAGACAATGATACGAATACAGTACACTCCACTTATAACAATATTTATGATGACAATACAATCATAATGACGCTACATGTTTTATTTACGGTTAGTAAAATTCATTTTGAGATGACCAAGAATTTTCTTCCTAAAAGATATTTAGCCAATTTCTGAACAGAATTCACCAATGATAGAGTAATTTCATAGCGTTTGTGTGATTCATATACCTTTCTCCCAGAGTACAAGACAAGATGTAGTAATTTCCTATACCCTTGTGGAAGAATGTATACGACAGACAGTAAACAGGTACCATCCACCACAACACAACTATTTGATCTGAGAATGATCTGAGAACTGATCATCGAATGTGATTCCTGCAAAGGGATTTCAGATTCGCCATGCCGTGCCGTCAGGCAGGTTGTTCGAATATGCTGTATAGTATGATCATAGATATGGCTCAGTTTCCGACACAAACCATATTGCAACATCCTATTCATACTGACTGTAGCTTTAGCTATACATTTTACTACTTTGTTTGACATTATAGATAGCATACTACCTACCATGAAGACCAACCAGAAGAAAGTATCGACCAAACCAAATGAAGTATCTGTTTTCATACACATATTCTTCGGATCACAAGACGGAACTGTCACTGATATGTCATATGTCCGTGGTTTTCTATCCACCTGTGTGATGTCGTGTTGAAGCGTTATAGCCGCGGCTTGAACTGTATTAATATTTGTATGTTCTACTACCCATGGATCTGATATGTGTGTGTTCGAAACCAAAACATCATGAGGTAATTGATTTTCCTTTTGTATTTGTGTACTATCAACGGTGTTTGCTACAATATGCTTCCTTTCCCATTCTGTTATGTCCTCACGCGAAACATCACATAATTCAGGGATGTTTCCAATAAAGACATCCACAAATGGGTCGGGCAGCGCAGCCACCTTTATTTTCCTAGAAAAATATGGGCAGTTTATATCAGCCCAGGCAACTGGAAACTTTTCTCTTCTACCTCCAAAAGTTCTACAGGTCACATGCTCTCCAGTATAGTCGGTTTCATTAATCAACTTTTTATGTATTCCCACTATACTCGACCCGGAATCGCGTACTAAGCTACATTTCTTTCCATTCACTATGGCGTGATTGTACGACCAGTGATCCATTGGTAATTTGGACCGCATTAGTCTCCTGCACGTGTACTTTATGACCGCACGTCAAGTTGCCCTCTTTATGAAAGATCTGGCAGGTACCACAAGTTGGGTCAATGGGAGAATATTCTACCTCTACCGTATTTGCATGACTAGTCTCGTCCGAGTCACTGTCACTACTAGATGTCAGCATCCCTATGTTTGCTTCTTTATACAGTTGTCTTAACGGACAAGATGAAAACATATGTCCAAAACTTTTACATTTAAAGCATTGTGTTTGTCTTTGATAGGTGTTAAATCTGTCTCTATTTCTAAGTGCTAATTTCTTTATGTAACTGTCAAACTGCGGATGTTTGTCACACATTTGATTTGAGCCGTGGGTGAAACCACAGTATTTGCAAGTTGTCCACACACCCTTTTTCTCGTGTTTAACATAAGGTTGATACTTTGGTTGTTGTTGTTTTTCCCTCCTTTGATATTGTCCACCAGACTGTTGTTGTGTTTTGTATCCCTGCATCCTTGATTTATGAGGGAATCTATCACATGCATTTGTCTCTACCAATGGGGAAAAACTATTATTAAATATGTCTTTGTGGGCGTCGAAGAAAGACTCTCCTTTCTCATCCATCTGCTGTATACTCGAACATTTCTGTTCAATAAGAAAGGTAGACATAGACGGAGGAACCGCCGAGATCAGTTTGTCTCTAACAATCAAGTCACGTAGCTTCTTGTAGTCATCATTAACATTAGCTGATCGAGCCCATTTATCGAATGTCAATTGAGTTAAAGAGGAGAAGTCAAGGAACGTCTGTCCTGCTTTAGGAATAAGATTTTTGAATGATGCACGAAGGCCAAATTCGTCCAGACAGAAATGAGATAGCAGTCTCTTTCGAATGTATGAGTAGTCACTACGTAACTCATCTGGGATTAGTTCTACAACCTGCAAAGGTTCACCACTTAAGTGTCTATGTAGTAAAACTGCCCATTCGGTTTCTGCAACCCCGTAGTGTCTCATGATTAATTCAAAATTAGTTAACCATGCAGAGACGGAATCAGAGTTGGAATAGGTTTTGACCACCCCATTATATTTCTTAATGGCATCTGTGGAATGTGCCTCCACTTTGTTCTTAGCGATCTGTTCATCCTTGTCCTTCTCGTACTGTTTCATTTTAAAGTTATTTTCTAACTCCTTTTCCTTCAGAAGTTTCTCTGTATTTAACTTCTCAAGATTGAAAGCCATCTCTTTTTCTCTTAATTGTGCCTCTCTATCTAACTTTTCCTTATCTGCAGCAATTTGTAATGCCATCTTTTCCTTATCAGCAACCAATTGAGCTGCAATTCTGTCATTCTCCGCAGCCAACCTTTCTTTATCTGCCGCAATTTGAGCTGCAATTCTATTATTTTCCATAGCCATCTTTTCCCTCTCAAATAATCTTTGTTTCTCCTGTTCATCTAGTCGATCCTTTTCCAATTGTCTTACCGCAACTCTTTCGTTCCTTTCGTGAGCTTGAAAATTTGCAAATTGTTTCTCCGACCACGATATAAGATCTGCTCCTGTCAAACCTGCATCTTTCCCAATTGCAACAAAATCCTGTAAAGATGACATGTTTTTATGTTTCTACAATATTCAATAATAATAATCAAAAGTGAGAAATGGAAAAAGAAGTTTACCAAACCATAGACATGGCTTATAAGTATTAAAATCGACAGATAAAATCCAAGAAAGTAGAAAGAAATAATTAATAAATTATCACTAGAGAGATTAACAAAGAAAGAAAGAAAATAACAAATAATTTTATAATAGACAAGATCTATAACTCAGCAATCAAAGTATAAACAGAGTTAGAGTTCCTTAGCTTAATGAAATTAGCAAAGCAAGACACTATTATTATATCAACAAATAAATAATGCGCACCTAAAATAAGAATGTACAGCGCAAAATAGCACAATATTGTGTAACGCGCCTATGACGTCACAAAAGATTAGAGCAAATAAAGAAAGGACAAATAAAATGTGTGCACAATAACAGTATTTTGACTGTAACTAATTACTGACAAACCACCAACAAATATAATACTCAGCTCAAGACTATTTTCCAATAGTTCAATAGTAGTCCAATCCAACTGATTTGATAACCAATTCTGTTCGTACTCGAATCCAATAATGGTGTAGAATTCAAAACCTTTCTATGTATTGGTGATTGTTATAAAGGCTTACTTGACAATTTATCCTACGACTTTGACACCTTTAGGCAAGTTGCCTGTCATCAATCCCTGAAGTGGATCGTAATTGATGTTGGTGTCATTTGCTACAAGGTGTAGCTATAACGTAGAAAGATCTTCAATCTGTTTAATGTTGCATAGCCAACATTAAAAATGTTCTGGTCTGATGAGTTATTGTATAGAATTTCCCGGTTTATTTACATATACAATTCCGACATCCAAGGTATGCGCACTTTCAAACACGATAAGATTGCGTTGATTCCGTTGTAATGAGGCGTTGATACTTCCAGTCATTCAACCGACATCCTATGAGTTCCTGAAGTTTCTGTTGAACCACAAGAAAAAGGATTCACCTGGGTTGTTTCCGTTCCCAAGAGGCGTTGAGAAGTACAAAATTTTCTGTTCAGTACACTGAGCTTGAGAAACAATGTATAATGGTCTTCCGTTGATGAAATGTCAGAAGTGCTTCAAGTTTATACACAGTACAGTTCAGCACAGTTGACGAATATGCACCCTGAATACCACTGGGTGAGATAATCTTGCCATAATGGTTATGTGCATTTTCAATCAATCCGTGATTTCATAGAGAAAATCACAATCATGTCATTTCATTGGTACAGTGACAATTGTCATTCTATCTGTTACAAAGGTCATCTAATATATGATGACGAGAGTTATATTTGACAGTCAGCATTAATCAATGCGAGCAGGAAGCTCTCTGTGTGAAACGATATGTATCCTGATTTGATCGCACTGACTGTTATTTCCGAGAAATAAACGATGATGATTAATAAACTGAAGACACAATACGAACAACGAGGATGCGCCAACTGGTCTCCAGCACACTAGACCGGCATTATCCTCACAAACATAGATGTGTTGCGTATTAGTGCATGCGTGACTGTGTGTTCTGTATTCATTCCTTATGATGAGAATATGACCGTTATAATGTCATTCAATCCTGTCTCCATAGTCTGATATTCACTCGGCTTCCAATTATTAATAGGTTTGCAGCCAGTGTCTCAAAAAGCATTACTGCGTCACACAAAGATGAAATCAACTGACTGTGTCTCTGTACCGTATCCGTACAATATTGACCTTGTGTCTATAACCGTTGTCCTTGACTCACTGACAACTTTACTGTGAACGATCCTTTGGTCCAAATCTCTGCAGACGATGCCCCCATGTCATGAGTTAAACGCTGATCCCTGCTTCCTCTCATGATATTGACCTGACGTTTAACTGCTAGAGCTATATTGTACAATCACATATAGGACAGCCTCACTATGCTGACTCCAACATAAATCCAACAACAAAGTCATTCGAGTGAACTGAGATATAATTTATCGCAGGCAACTTCAACAGCAAACATGAGTGAGTGAGCACATCCAGACTTCAGTCTTTCGCACCGCACTTTCGCTCTTGCTTCTCCGTCGCGATTCATCTCTCTAGACTGTGTGGATAGTTGGGCACCAAGCTGGCCACCTGCCATGAGAATGAATGCATAACAAACGCCTACCTTCCACTGTCATATAGCGAATACCAGATATGCCAGCGACCGTGGCATCAGTAGAGCCAGGAGTACCTGTAGTCAATTGCCGGACACACCTAGAGCGACTTCATGTGGACACCGAGGATTGGCAGCATCATAACCGCCGGTATTCTGTGACTGGTGTTGAAGCACGTCCTAACCTGTCTTTGCTGGATCCCAAACTAAAGCTTAAGCCGTTACCGTGTTAGGTGACGTCGTACAATGCGTCTAAATTGCGTTCAATGTTAGTGTCACAATGTTCACCATTTGTGCCACCTTTTATCTTCTTCTTTGATGCGCTAACTCATCAATTGAATGTTGCATCACTGTCATTTGCCACATGACAATCATCATCATCATCATCATCATCATCATCATCATCATCATCATCATCATCATCATCATCATCATCATCCAGTCCCTTGCCGGCTGGCGTCGGCAATCATGCCTCTCCACAAATTACGATATCCGACATCATGGATCAATTCGTGTGTTGACTCCCTTCCGTGCCATGCCACCAGACTGTCAATAATCTGTTCACGCTGTCTTCCTCTATCTCTTTCCGCAAATCGTTCCGGTTGTCACAATATGTTCCAGTTTCTGTCTTCTCATAACGTGGCCAAAAAACGAGGACTGCCTCTTATTCATATTTGTGATAAGTTGTCTTTGCGACTCAGCTTCCTAGAAAACAATCTAATTGCTCCTTTTGACGGTTCAACTAATTTTCATCATTCTTTTATAAAACCACATCTCCAAGGCTTTCAGGGATTTTTTTTCTCCCGTTTACTAATTGTCCTGGATTCCCAGCCATATGTTAACACTGGTTCTATGTAACATGCAAGAACTCTTTTTCTAACTTTCAAGGACAGTGACTTTTTGCACTAAACGTTCTTCATTTCATAAAATGCAGTATTTGCTTGTCCTATTCTGCTGTGTATCTCAGTGATATATTTTCCATCTGATGTTATTAATGTGCCTAGATATCTGAATGTCTGCACTTGCCCCAAAATAACGTCATGTGCTGTAATTACTTTCTATTATTCAAACTAAGGCCCATTTTTCACTTTCTATATCCAATGTATCTATAATTTTCTGTACATCGTTCTGACTTGTTGCTATCAAGACTGTGTTGTCAGCATAGCGTAAGTTATTTATATAATGTCCACCAACCAGGATCCCTGACATATTTTCTGTAGATCCCATTATATATTCACTGTACAATGAGAACAAATCATAAGACAATACCCAACCTTGTCTGACGCCCTTCTTTATACGCCGAAATATTCCTACAAAGTTGTTGATCCTTATGGCTGCTGGTTGCTGCCAATATATGTTCTTTACTATTCGCAGATCTTTGCCGTCGATGTTCACTTGATCTAGTAATTAAATTATTTCTTCATCTTCACATTGTCAAATGCTTTTGTGTATCTCTGAAGCATAAGTACAGATCTGCTTTTACTTCTACAGCTCTTTCTAATAGTGTCCTGAGAATATATATATATCATCTCATCTCATCTTGTTCCTCTTGTGACTTTCGGCGTCGAAGTGAAGTATAAACATCGTCAGATTGTTCGATTATGGGCTTCATATGTCGATATTCCCATAGACTCTGCTATTCCCTCCGTCCATTGTTTACGTGGTCGGTCTCTTCCTCTGCTTCCCTCTGGTCTGTACATCATTGCTTATTTTGGTATGCTGTTTACTGGTAACCTACTTGCATGGCCAAACCATTTGACTTGCTGCTTTCTAATAAAATCTAGTGCTGCTTTATCCCCCTCCCCCTTTAGTCCTGATTTCTTCATTTCTGATCTTATCCCTTCTTGATACGTTGAGTATTCTTCTCAGGAACCTCATTTCTGTTGTGATTTTTCTTTTCTCTTTCTCTGTCATTGTCCAGGTTTGGCATTGGTAGCATAGAGTTGGTAGGAAGATTATGTGTGTATATCTTTATCTATATCTATATCTATATTTATGTGTGTGTGTATGTGTGTGTGTGTGTGTGTGTGTGTGTGTGTGTGTGTGTGTGTGTGTGTGTGTGTGTGTGTGTGTGTGTAGCCTTTTGTATGCTCTTTCCCTGCACAAATCCACAATGTTCATCACTAATCCCTGGTGTAATCATGTTTCTTATTCTGTTCGTAATTATTCTGAGTAGCAGCTTTGTCACGTGACTCATAAGACTTATTGTGCGATGGTGTTCACATTCTATAGCACCTGGTTTCTTTGGCAGAGCTATAAAGATGGATATTAATAGATCACTAGGAATGTACCCAGAAGTGTATATGTCATTTAGAAATTGTGTCAGTATTTCTATTGCAAAATCACCATGAGCCTCAATTTCCTCCACTGTAATGTTGTCTGGACCGGATGTCTTTCCTTTATTTATACGATGTAGTGCATCTTCAACTTCCGCTGCAAGTATTGGTGGACTTTCATCATTGTTGTGAATATTTACATCCGGTCTCCTATCATCATACAGCTCTTCCAGATATTCCGTCCATCTATTGACTATATCCTCTTGTCCCATCAGTATTGCACCATTCTTCGATTTTAAACATCCAGTGGTATTTCGTATTTTCCTACCTGTTATTGTATTGATTCGTTGATACATGTGACACAGGCCTGGGGTCATTGACATTAAGGCGAGAGTCCGTACAATATAAATAGTTCTCGAGATAAAATAGGGCGGGTAGTAAGGCCCCGATAGGGCGAAAATGAGAAGACAGTAATTGAAGGGGGAGCTGAGAAGAGGTCAGCTGGCTAGGATAATTGTGAGGCAGACAGTTGGAGCAGTGAGATAGGTTTTGTGTGGAGCATTGTGAGGGATAGAATGGTTTAAAAGCCAGGGACAAACATTGACGCGGGGAGTTGAGTTTAGACCTGACCAGGAAGAGGTCGTGGTCTGAGAAAGTGAAGAATTGTGACGGAGTTCGGAAGATAACTCCGCACTGTGGGTTTCCAGGGATAGTGAGTGGAATTCGAGACCCAGAGTGGGTTACTTTGAGTCGGGCCTAGAGAGAGGCTAGTATACCTGTCGTGTGGGACGAGATTGAGTAGGCCTTCAGATGCAGTGTTATTCGAAGTGTTCCATTGAGATGGAGATATATTCTGAGAGAATTATTGTTCCTGGATTTATATGTTACGTGTGTCCGTGTTAATTCAGAATTAAAGGAATCTTATGTGCGCAAATTAACGCTTGTTCACTGACTGGTCTTTGATTGTGATGCATCGTGGTTGATCGGTTGTTCAACATACCATATACACTGACGTTCCCCTAGACACAACCATAGCCACTCTATCTGTCACTTAGTCAACATTCACTTTGTGTCAGAGAAGAATTATCTGGGAGGCTTCGTCAGATCAAAAACAATATAGACATTGTTGTCATTCCGTTTATCTGTGAACTCGTCGATTAGAGAGAATACTAATATCAGAGACATTAGTCGGATGCCCAGTTACAACGACAATGATGAGGGCTCTCCTGTCAAGAATAAACACCATTTTCAGTAGACAACGCATTTCAAAAGTGTCGGAGAATTAATACAGAGTCCACGAGAAACTAGGTAAAAGTATCATTTCTCACTCAGAGTGGGGAGAATAGACGGGGAAAGGGTGTCCACGGTATAAACACTGGGGTTTCTCCTGTGCGGGAGCTGGCTAGCAGAGAGTTAATGAAAGGCCACCACAGTACATCAAAATCAGCCAGCGCGTTGCAAATACACAACAGACAGTTCAAGTGGACAGTATTGCTGTCGGAGATAAAGACAAAATTAGAAAATAAAGATAACAGAAAGTGAGCAATTTCGTTGGGAAGTCCTGGGCGTGGTGAGACATGTTGTGTGTGTGTTGAGTACAACGCACAGTGTGGTTGCAGGGCGACAGGTTAAGAATTCACCACAGGTAACACGACGGGTGAGGACGGTGGAAATTGTGAGTCTCCACGGACAAATTGGGTTGACAAGAGGGTCAAGGCCAGTGTTCAGTACAGGTAGAGTACTGAGAACAGAGAAAACTGACAGCTGCTGATTCACCGTGAGGGGTGACCGAAGGGGGTAGTAACAGTTCCCCACCGCAGCCAGAGTTGGGGAGAGGGTCAGTGCTGTTTACGAGGACAGCGAAGTATGTGTGGATTAACGGAACATTTCCGGACATTACTTTGTTCGCGGCCAGTGTTGGTGCGTGGATTTGTGATAAATAAAAACTGAGGTACTTACTGAGATGACCTTGTGCGCCAAGGCCATGTACCAGGGAATGTGACGGGGAAATTTCCATTGAGAATAACAAGGTGTTTTGCTCCGAAACCAGGAGTTACGGTCATTGTTCTTAACGTTTTTGTGTGTGTGTCATCATCGGGTCATCGGGAAACAATCTACAACAGCCATTCAGGTGCCGTCTTCGCAAGTATGAGCGCATTTCTCTAAAAAAAAAAAGACTTGCAAAACGGATTTAAAGAGAGGCACCATTTACTGCCATTCGTTGGTTTAACCTTTTCGGCAACAGTGAAGCCATACCATCACTTCAAAGCAACAACGACTAGCGCAGTTAAACATTCATTGACTTTAAGGTATTTTCGTCTCCCCAAAACGCAACAAAAACCCTATATTTCTGGCAGAACAAGAGCGTTCACATACATTATACAATTCACAGGCCAGCTACACAAGGGAGGGTTACAAAAACGGTACGGACTGGGTAGAGACAAGGCGGTGGGATAATTACTATCATCTTCAACTTTTACGACAGTCGAAAATCGTGTCACCACGTCAACAAAAAGTGACAACGCATCAGAACACTAGTTCATTGTGGGAATCTAACGTCGTAATCTTTTCAAAACAGTAACGATAGACATTTCCAGGCGATTTTCTGAGACTAGTGAAAACAAACTAAGGACTTTTGTGAGATTCTACCATCGCATTGTTGTTGGCTTCCCTTTCTTGTTTCTGTTTCTCTCATCATCCTAAGTATTGTTGTTGTGCGTTACGTAATTATTTGTATGTGGTCCAGTGTTCGTAATAAGTAGGATATTTTTGCATTGTTTCGCGTAGTGTGGGAGACAAGGCAAAGGTGAAGTTTCTAGGTGCACATTGTATGTTATTGAGAGGCAGCTGACGAGTCAGTTTGTTTTGTGCTGTTGCATTGGGTCGTCTCGACATTATACACGGTGTCCAAGTGTCTATCGTCAGATTTAATATTTATGTACATTATTCATTTTATATTTGTTCTTTTTACTGTTTTCTCTTTACTGTTACATATGATATTTGATTTCTTTGGATATATGGTATTGTTGTAATTCTTATGTTCAAAACAGCTTCTATCTAGATGGTATCTGTCAGTTTATATTATGCGCACGGTATGGTCTTTCATGGGCATGTTTATGTCAGTGGTTTTTATTTCTATGTAATCATCCGTCTGCGTTTCACCATCCTATGCGTCTAGCTTCTAATATTTGGCACTTGAGTGTATCATTCATTGGTGTATTTATATGTATGTTTAAAACTATCTCCAGGAATATTTCTACAGCTATTTTATATATATTCGAGGGAGTATAGATAATACCTCCCCCCTCACTACCTAGTGCTTATAGAGTCACTAAGTGAGTACACAGTGATATTATTTGTACTACAAATTTATGTACACAGGGAGTGGTAGTGTACTTATTGAAGGCACAAAAAGACTAGCAGCAGAGTCTTTACATTTATAAGTGGGCTGACAGACAGCAACGTGTCCACAAGTACAAGATGCCTACTTTAATGGACTATATTGAAGCAGGTGAACGAATAGGCCTGAAAGGAAAAGAGTTACAGGAGTTTGCTGAAACAAAATTGAAAGAAGTTCAACACTGGGAAAGAGAGGAAAGGCATAATGAACGCGAGGCAAAGCGTCTATAGGAAGAAATGTTAGCTGAAATGGAAAACAAGCGTCTACAGGAAGAGAGAGAGACACAAATGAAAATAGAAATTGAAAAGGAAAAGCTCAAGAGGGAAACGAAAATTGAGTTAAGAAAATTAGAACCATCATGAAAAGGTCAAAGTGAGGAAAGCAGAAGACCCTTGCAGTCGTCACAGAGACTAAAACTGCCATATTTCACAGACCGTGACCATCTTGAAACTTATTTGTCAAGATTCGAAGCATCAGCGAAAGTGATAGGTATTCCAGAGGGAGAGTATGCGATTCGACTTCGCGAGTTTCTTACAGGTAAGGCTCTAGATACCATATTTAATTTACCTGTAGAAGAAAGAAATAATTATACGATTTTGCGTCAACGTCTCCTTACAAAGTTCCAACTAACTGAACATGGATACAGAACAAAGTTTAGACAATTAGTGATAGAGACAAATCAGGATTTTACAGATTTTGTAAATACAGTGAAGAACACATGTAATAAGTGGATGGAGCTGGCAGAGGTAGGAAAAGATTTTAATAAATTAGTGAATTTAATGCTTAGAGACAAGGTGTTATCATCGTGCAATACTAATTTAGTGGCTTTCTTTGAAGAACGTAAGCCAAAGGACATAGACACAATGTCTCAGTTAGGGCAAAATTACATGACTGCACATCCCAATAGTTCTATAGGCAGACAGATTGACGAGGAAATAGTCTGTGCAGCATATACGATACAGGACCAGAATCCAGTTATCAGACCAAGGGCGAAAAGTGTGGATTCAACACATAGATATGAACAACAAGAACCTCAAGACAATGCTTGTCGAGGAAACAATGCTGGCAGAGCAGAACGGTACCCATACAAAAGGGGGAATTTCCAGAGACGTCCAAATAGTTATGCCGGATGTTGGAATTGTGGAAGCTGGAGACACAAGGCAGCACAGTGTGACGGGCAATCAGCCAGTGGGCCAACAAATAATAGGAAGAAGGACATTATTTGCTTCAAATGTGGCGGGACAGGGCATGTTAGCCATGAGTGTATGATGGGAAAAACAGAGCACTCTAATGCAGCACAAGTAATTGAGACGATGAACAATGAGAATTGTAGTGGATGCAAACCTCTTTTTGAAAAAGACGGTCAGCCGGTCTTAATATGTGGTCACACAGTTAAAGCAGGATCAGCAGTGCATGAAGGAGGAAGTATGAAGATGCATCATGGGTTTGTTAATGATAGGCCAGCGTTAACAATTAGGGATTCCGGATGTACGTCCATCGGGGTTAGAAAGAGCTTAGTAGATCCCTCGGATTACACAGGGAAAAAGATTAGGTGCATTACATTTAATGGGACAGTAGAATTCTACCCAGTAGCCGTAATAACAGTGAAAACACCATATATCACAGGAAGAGTGACAGCGTGTGTTCTAGACGCACCAGTGGCGGATTTGATCATAGGCTATATGCCAGGAGTTAAAGATTGTACAGAAGAAGAAGTAGTTTATTGGGACCAGAAACATAGTTTAAGTAGCAACGAGGTAGTTACCAAAAGAAAACCTAAATTAGAGAGTATAACTGAACAAGAAGAGGCATTTGAAGTAGACACTGAGGACAAGGATAGGACAGCTGAGCAGGTGAGAATGGACCTCAAATATAGCTGTAGGGAATCCCAGAGACAAGATGCTACTGTAGACAAATGTGTCCAAGGGTGTAGTAAAGTGAGACATAGACAATCAAAGAAGGGTAGATGGTGCTTCGAAAGGAAGAACAATGGTCTCACTCGCCGGTTTTCAGATGGCGGAACTGCACGTGGGCAAGTAGCAGTACCGGTAGCACATAGAGACCGATATACAAGAACAGCTCAGGATAGGGCATGTGCAGGGCACTTAGGAGTAAGGCGTAAGCAGCAGAGAGCAGGATGCCAGGGATATTGGCCAGGATTTAATAAAGAGGTCAGACTAAACAGAGACTCCAGTGTAACAGTACAATATGCAGATAGCAAAGTTAAGGCAGTTCAAAAGAGTGTTAACGACATCACTGAACCAGGATTAGGATTAGCAAAAAGATGTTTTAAAGATATAGGAAACATGAGGCATGGGTACATGAAGGGTAGACACAGCATCGACAGGAATCAGAGGTTGGTCGGTGCAAGAAAAGAACCACCTGATATATGGTCGGTACACAAACTCTCCAGATAGTTGATGGAAGACAGAGGCAATGCAGCACCTCGACGTTTATTCATGGACCTTTATTAGCAAAGTTACATGGTTTGTGTGTTATTGAAGATATTAATTAGACCTGCGGGTACATAATTATAATGCTTTTCTATGTTATGTGGATTATTATGCCATGTATTAGCTCATGTATTGATACACAATATGGAAAGTTGGCTTGTATTGATGTGTAAAGAATATGGGAGTTTACTATGAGTATTTGATATATTATTTAGTGTGGTAGCTAGAGTAAGATTGGATTATACTTACGGACTACCCAGGCAATGTGTCTGGGTCACATATTTGATAAGTATTAGTCTCCCATCATTTGAAAACGATGTTTTCTTTTGAGGAGGGGGTAGTGACACATGCCTGGGGTCATTGACATTAAGATCGAGTGTCCTGTAGCAAGTATAAACAGTTCACGAGATAAAATAGGGCGGGTAGTAAGTCCCCAGAGGGCGAAAATGAGAAGACAGTAATTATAGGGGGAGCTGAGAAGAGGTCAGCTGGCTAGGATAATTGTGAGGCAGACAGTTGGAGCAGTGAGGTAGTGTTTGTGTGGAGCATTGTGAGGGGGATAGAAGGGTTAAAAGACAGGGACAAACGATTGACTAGGGGGAGTTGAGTTTAGACCGGACTAGGAGGAGGTCGTGGTCTGAGAAAGTGAAGAATTGTGACGGAGTTAGGAAGAGAACTCCGCACTGTGGGTTTCCAGGGATAGTGAGTGGAATTCGAGACCCAGAGTGGGTTACTTTGAGTCGGGCCTAGAGAGAGGCTAGTATACCTGTCGTGTGGGATGAGATTTAGTAGGCCTTGAGAGGCAGTGTTATTCGAAGTGTTCCATTGGGATGGAGATATATTCTGAGAGAATTATTGTTCCTGGATTTATATGTTACGTGTGTCCGTGTTAATTCAGAATTAAAGGAATATTATGTGCGCAAATTAACGCTTGTTCACTGACTGGTGTTTGGTTGTGATGCATCGTGGTTGATCGGTTGTTCAACATACCATATACACTGACGTTCCCCTAGACACAACCATAGCCACTCTATCTGTCACTTAGTCAACATTCACTTTGTGTCAACATGGAATGTGAGTCTTTTCCATAGTTTGTCCCGATTTCCATGCACTGTTGAGTCAGCCATACTTCTTTAGCCACTATGCATTTATTTACTATTTATTTATATCTTCGATTATATTCTTCTTTATCTTGCTTTTTTCTTTCTTCTTTCGTCCATCATCCACACAATTTCATCTGTTATCCATTTCTTTTTTGCAATTCTATTTTTAGGTGGAATGATTTCAATTGAAGTCTGATGGATTGATTCCCGTAACATGTTCCATTGTTCATCAATAGTCTGTAATATCTCCATGGCATTATATCTGTTCTTTACGGTTCTTAGTCTGTTCTAAGTAGTGCTAGATCTAACTTGATGTTCTTTGGGGTTTTGTTTATTTTAAGTCTTAACCTCTTTTCTATAACTGGCACATGGTCACTATGTACATCTGCTCCTGGTCTAGTTTTTGCTCCTACTAAACTGCTTTTGAATCTCTTTGGTATCAGTATGTATTCAATTTGATTGCGAATACTATCTCCTGTGCTTTTCCACGTATAACATCGTCGAGGATATTCTTTAAACCACGTGTTCCCTATGAACGTAAAATAAAATGTAACATAAACTTCCCGTCTGACATTCTGCCCTTCTGATTTCTCTGCTCTCATACATTATGTCATGTATACGTCCCTTGTGTAGCTAATCTTATACATCAACACAAACAATATCTGCATTATAAACACATGGACAATGTGCATTAATGGATAATACATGACTTATTAATCCTAACTGTTGACATGGCAATTATAATTAGCTAAGGCAGATTTAGGAGAATGCTAATTATGGTAGTTGTTCTTTGAAATTATTACTATTATTATTTGAATGCAGTAAAGGTTACGCATAGAAAGTCGTAGTAGTGCAATAGTTATCACCCTTGCCTGCCTGCCATCCGGTGGTCGTATATATATATATATATATCTATATATATATATATATATACATGCAATCTATGTATTGCAAACTCCTTTTTTAAAACAAAAGAGATGCATAGGGTCACATGGGGACATCCAAGATCCGGCCATTGGCACCAGCTGGACTTCGTCGTCGCACGGAGACAGCATCTGAACCATATATCATTGACTCGTGGTTACCACGGTGCTGACTGTGATACGGGTCATTCTTTGGTTGTTGCAAAGGTTGGACTGAGACCAAGGAGAGTCTACACGGCTGGACACAAATCTAGCCTCAGGATTGGTATTATTGACACTCATGATCCTGAAAAGTGCTTTCAGTTTCAACAGCAGCTTGGGGACGCTTTCACTGATACACCAGAAGATTGTACAGTAAATGAAAAGTGGGGTCAAATTAAGGAAACTCTTTATAAAACTGCCGTAGGGGTTTGCGGCGCTGTGGATCATAAGAGGCAGGACTGGTTTGCAGCCAACAGCGAGACTCTGCAGCCCTTGATTGATAAGAAGAAGAAAGCTCTCTTGGGGAACAGGGAAAGACCAACGCGTAACACTCTGAGTGAGCTTGGGCGGGCTAGGAGGGATGTGCAAAGGGCTGCCAGGCAGTGTGCAAATGATTATTGGATCAAGTTATGTGAGTCCATTCAAATCGCAAGTGATAAGGGAGACATTAGAAGCATGTATGAAGGAATAAAGAAAGCCTGCGGTCCAGTGATCAAAAGAAGTGCACCATTGAAAACCTTGACTGGAGAAATCATCACTGATAAGAAACAGCAGATGGACAGATGGGTGGAGCACTATTTGGGGCTTTGCTCAAGTGGGACCAGGCTAGCTGATGATGCCCTCGGCGCCATAGAGGCTCTGCCGGCTCTTGGCCGCCTGGACACACTTCCCACCATGACAGAAGTTAGGTGTGCTATGGGTGAGCTTGCGTCTGGCGGGGCTCCAGGTGAGGATGGGATTCCAGTGGGGGTTGTCGGGAGTGGGCAAGACACACTCACTATACAGATCCACCGGCTGATAGGGCTGTGCTGGCGTGAGGGACAAGTCCCACGGGATTTCAAAGATTCAGGCATCGTAACACTGTACAAGAACAGGGGCGATCGGAGCGACTGCAACAGCTATAGGGGTGTCTCACTTCTGTGTATTGTTGGAAAAGTATTTGCCGGGGTTGTTCTGCGCAGACTTCAGGTCCTGGGAGATCAAGTCTACCCCGAATCACAGTGTGGCTTTCGACGGAACCGGTCTACCACTGATATGATATTCTCATTGCGACAAATGCAAGAAGGGTGCCGTGAGCGGAATCGGCCACTGTTTATTGCCTTCATCGACCTCACAGAGGCATTTGATTTGGTCGGTCGTGAGGGTCTGTTCAGGGCACTGGAGAGGATTGGCTGCCCACCGGCTCTTCTGTCCATTGTGGAATCGTTCCACACGGGCATGAAGGGTATGGTCAGGTTTGGTGGTGCAACTTCTGAAGAGTTTGAAATCAAGAGTGGAGTTGGGCGGGGTTGTGTACTGGCTCCCACCCTCTTTGGAATATACTTTTCACTTCTACTGAGGTATGCATTTCGTGATCGGGATGGTGGTATGTGCATTCACTCACGCTCAGATGGCGGCCTCTACAATGCTCGGAGATTGAAGGCTAGGACCAAGGTTGGGAGGGTGCTGATCAGAGAGCTGCTTTTTGCAGATGATGCTGCAGTTGCGACCCACTCTGAGGGGGAATTGCAATGTCTACTGTCTGCATTCTCCGGTGCTTGTTCTGAATTTGGTTTGGCGGTTGGCAAAAGGAAGACACAGATTATGTCACAAGGTGCACATGGGGTACCATCAGTCTTTATTGATGACGCCGAACTAGAGATAGTGGACCATTTTGCATGTCTAGGATCAGTGGTAAATAGCAAATTGTCCCTAGATCAGGAGATCAACATCCGGATTGGTGGGGCAGCAACAGCAATGAACAGGTTGAGAAAGGGAGTCTGGGGGAACGGGAGGCTTGCTGCCAGAACAAAAGTCCTTGTCTACCAAGCCTGTGTCCTTAGTACTCTTCTCTATGGCAGTGAAACCTGGACAACTTACTCACACCAAGAGAACAACTTAAACAGCTTTCATATGCGGTGTCTGCGAAGAATTCTTGGTATTAAGTGGCAAGACAAAATCACAAATACTGAAGTATTGGAAAGATCAGGTTGTGTGACAGTTTATTCCATGCTCAGTCTTCGTAGACTTAGATGGATAGGACATCTTAGGAGGATGGATGATGGTAGAATACCAAAGGATATCTTTTTTGGTGAATTACAGATGGGTAAGAGATCTCAGGGTCGGCCTCTACTACGATACAAAGATGTGTGTAAGCGGGACATGATTGATACAGGCATTGATAATGCACATTGGGAGCAAGTCGCCGCTGAACGTGTTGCATGGAGGGCAAATATCAGAAATGGAATAAAGTCAAAGGAGAAAATTATTGCAGAAAAGTCACACACCAAGCGTTTGAGACGTAAGATGGTGCATGATGGTGGAAATGACCACGTGTTCACATGCACCCACTGTGAACGGACATTTACAGCGCAAATTGGCCTTATCAGTCACACTCGCTACCGCCATAGTTAAAAGTTATTATGCCTTTTTAAAGCACAAACTATCGTCTGTCAAGACGGCAAGGTGCCAATGATGATATATATATATATATATATATATATATATATATATATATATATATATATATATATATATATATATATATATATATATATATATATATATATCATTCATTGGCACCTTTCCGTCTTGACAGACGATAGTTTGGTACATTGTGCTTCGAAAAGGCTTAATAACTACGACCCTTGGCGGTGGCGAGTGTGGCTGGTAAGGCCAATTCTTGCTGCAAATGTTTGCCCACAGTAGATGCATGTGAAAACATGGTCATTTCCAACATTGTGCCCCACCTTACGTCTCTCACGCTCTGTGTGCGCTTTATCTGCAATCAATTTCTTCTTTGTCTTTATTCCATTTCTGATATTTGCCCTCCATGCAACACGTTCAGCGGCGACTTGCTCCCAATGTGCATTATCAATGCCTGTATCAATCATGTCCCGCTTACACACATCTTTGTATCGTAGTAGAGGCCGACCCTGAGATCTTCTACCCGTCTGTAATTCACCAAAAAAGATGTCCTTTGGTATTCTATCCATCATCCATCCTCCTAACGATGTCCTATCCATCTAAGTCTACGAAGACTGAGCATGGAATACACCGTCACACAACCTGATCTTTCCAATACTTCAGTATTTGTGATTTTGTCTTGCCACTTAATACCAAGTATTCTTCGCAGACACCGCATATGAAAGCTGTTTAAACGTTTCTCTTGGCGTGAGTCAGTGTCCAGGTTTCACTGCCATAAAGAAGAGTACTAAGGACACAGGCTTGGTAGACGAGGACTTTTGTTTTGGCAGTAAGCTTCCTGTTCTCCCATACTCTTTTTGCTAACATGTTCATTGTTGTTGCTGCCTTTCCAATCCTGATGTTGATTTCCTGATCGAAGGATAATTTGCTATTTACCTCTGTTCCTAGATATGTAAAATGGTCTACTATCTCCAGTTCGGCGTCGTCAATAAAGTTTGATGGTACACCATGTGCACCTTGTGACATAATCTGCGTCTTCTTTTTGTTAATTGTTAAACCAAATTCAGAACAAGCATTGGAGAATGCAGATAGTAGATGTTGTAATTCTTCCTCAGAGTGGGTCGTAATCACAGCATCATCTGCAAAAAGCAAATCTCTGATTAGTACCCTCCTAATTTTGGTCTTGGCCTTCAATCTCTGAGAATTATAGAGGCCACCATGAATGGTAGAACGGTTCTGTCGAAAGCCACACTGTGATTCGGGGTAGACTTGATCTCCCAGGACTTGAAGTCCTCGCAGAACAATTCTGGCAAATACTTTCCCAACAATACACATAAGTGAGATACCCCTATTGTTGTTACAGTCGCTCCGATCGCCCTTGTTCTTGTACAGCGTTATGATGTTTGAATCTTTGAAATCCTTTGGGACTTGTCCTTCTCGCCAGCATAGCTCTATTTGCTGGTGGATCTGTAGAGTGAGTGTGTCTTGACCAATCCTGATTACCTATATTGGAATCCCATCAATACCTGGAGCCTTGCCAGACGCAAGTTCATTTATAGCACACTTAACTTCTGTTATGGTGGGAAGTGTGACCAGGTGGTCAAGAGTTGGCAGGGCCTCTATGGCGTTGAGGGCATCATCTGCTAGCTTGGTCACACTTGAGTAAAGCTCTAAATAGTGCTCGACCGATCTATCCATCTGCTATTTCTTATCAGTGATGATTTCTCCCGTCAAGGTTTTCAGCGGTGCTCTTCTTTTGATCATTGAACCACAGGCTGTCTTCTCCCTTCATACATGCTTCTGATGTTTCCCTTATCAGTTGCGATTTGAATGGACTCACATAACTTGATCCAATAATCATTCGCACACTGCCTGGCAGCCTTTTGCACATACTTCTTATCGTGCTTCAGCTCACTCAGAGTGTTGCGCGTTGGTCTTTCCTTGTTTCTTAAGAGAGCTATCTTCTTATTATCAATCATGGGCTGCAGTATCTGGCTGTTTGCCGCAAACCAGTCCTGCCTCTTATGATCCACAGTGTCGTAAACCCCTACCGCTGTTTTATAAATAGTTTCCTTAAGTTTACTCCATTTATCATTCACTATACAATTTTCTGATGTATCAGTGAAAGCGTCTTCAAGTTGCTGTTGAAATTCAAAGCACTTTCCAGGATCGTGAGTGTTAATTAATAATATTTATCCTGGGGCTAGATTTGTGTTTAGCTGTGTAGATTCTCTTTGATCTCAGTCTAACCCTTGCAGCAACCAAAGAATGATCTTTGGAGTGATTTTGGAGTGAAGAGGAGTGGTTGCTGCCTCTGAAGCGGTCTCGGCTGGCAAAGATTAGTTTCATCTTCGTGCCAGGTCATGCGGGAGTACAAGGAAATGAGCGGGCTGACAAGCTCGCAGGTGAGGCTACTGTGGAGGGCGGACGCGCCATGGACCAGGCTGACATTCTGAATGCTCTACGAGAAGTGAGACTTTTGCGAGAACCAAGTGATGACTGTGAATCTACAACAATGGCCAGACTGCGGGAGCAGCAAATTAAAAGAGGGGTGGCCAAACAAGAACACTACGCAGGAAGCCAAAGAAGATTGATAAACCAACACAGAACTGGCGTCGTTAGCCGCTACACGCTGCGGGATTTGCTGAGGAGGGGATCCGAGCACTTATGGACTGAATGGTTCGATGTGCAACGAGGATGATCTGTCGACTAACTAACTAACTAACTAAAGAATGATCTGTATCACAGTCAGCACTGTGGTAACTTCGAGTTAATGATGTATGGTTCAGATGTTGTCTCCGTGTGATAATGAATTCCAGCTGATGCCAATGGCCTTATCTTGGATGTTTCCATGTGACCTTATGCAGCTCTTTTGTTTGAAAAAAAGAGTTTGTAATACATAGGTCATTTCTAGTGCAATGCTATAGCAGATTTTGCAGCATTATCATTCATGCGACCGATGTTTTATTTTCCAAGGCACACTGGCCATGAACTCGAGTGTGCCCACACGAGCATTGAAATCACCGAGCATATAAATGTAGTCGGATTTTGGAACTGCTTTGATCACAGAGTCTAGCTGCTCATAGAACATATCCTTCACATCATCAGAGGAAGCGAGTGTCGGTGCATATGCAGTGATAATGGTGGCAAATCCACAAGAGGCTGCCAAGCGCAGGGATAAAAATATTTCATTACCACCAGCTGGGATATCAATCATTCCCAGTAGCGAATTCTTCACTGCAAAGCCCACACCATGTTGCCTTTTTCTGCCTGCCCTCTACCTTTCCAAAAAGGTGTAATTGTTTTCTCTGAGTGACCTTTCCTCAGCGAGGCGAGTCTCCTGCAGGCCAGCAATATCAATGTTAAGACGATTGAGTTCAGCATCAATCACAGCCGTTTTTCTCACATCGTCAATATTTGTCAAGTCAGTGGAAAATCCTGGACACATGGTTCTTACGTTCCAAATTGCAAGCCGTTGCTTGAGGTTTCTATTATTCTTTTTATTAAATCCTGGTGCATTGATTTTACAGTCTGCAATTCAGATTTTGTCCTAGCCCCAAGCACCCATTGAAGCAGGCAGGCTGTGACGGATCAGCACTCAAATGGCCGGGGGCTGCCCAGCTTGAGGCGGGCGGTAGCTGGTCAGTGACACCTGTAGGTGTCTCCCACCGTTAGAGGCAACGCGTGGCTCCCCATGTCTACGCCAATTGACAAGGACTTATAACCCGTAACAGTTGCCTCTCGCTTTGATTCCGAGACCGGTTAAGACCATGGATGGAGTTATTGCCTCTCCATAGCACAAAGCCTGGGCTAAAATAAAGAATCCATGTGTTGCCCATGCAGCATGATCCCTCTCTCGGCCTGCTTAGTTCACTCCAGAGGAAAGTTAACTTCCCTACATCTGGAACAAGACAAGCTGCAGAAGCTGTCGCATCAGCAAAGCAATGCTCTAACTGTCCGCCTGTCGGAGCTTCGATCCTTTACTAGCATACCAGCTGCCAGCCAAGGCATAGGGCCTATATATATATATATATATATATATATATATATATATATATATATATATATATATATATATATATATATATATACTAGCTGACCCGGCCTGGCTTCGCCCAGGCCCTGGCGGGGATCTATCTATCTATCTATCTATCTATCTATCTATCTATCTATCTATCTATCTATCTATCTATCTATCTATCTGTCTGTCTGTCTGTCTGTCTGTCTGTCTGTCTGTGTGTGTGTGTGTGTGTCTGTCTGTCTGTCTGTCTGACCCGGCCCGGCTTCACCCATTCCCTGGTGGGGAGCATCTAATTAAATTCATATAAATAGTCAAAAAAGCTCCCGTTCCCGACTATCTGTCTGTCTGTCTGTCTGTCTGTCTGTCTGTCTGTCTGTCTGTCTGATCTCTCTATCTGATCTCTCTATCTGGTCTATCTCTCTATGTGGTCTATCTATCTATCTATCTATCTATCTATCTATCTATCTATCTATCTATCTATCTATCTATCTATCTATCTATCTATCTATCCTATTATATCTATCTATCTATCTATCTATCTATCTATCTATCTATCTATCTATCTATCTATCTATCTTTCAATCTATCTATCTATCTATCTATCTATCTATCTATCTATCTATCTATCTATCTATCTATCTATCTTTTTATCTATCTATCTATGTTCGGCCCGTTCCCGTTAAAAATATGGATATAATAGAAGAATAGATAGATTGATAGTAGAAAATATGATTGGAAGAGATCTATCTAATGTAAACTTACCAAGATATCACGAACAGCCAATAAATGGTGTGCGGTGGGTTGACTGCAAACGATATGCAACTAACTTTCTATCACAAAAAATTACTTTTTTTTTTTTTAACGAACGAAAATCTTTCTCAGGCCCGTCCTCTATTTCGTCTCATACATTCTTTCATTCAACATCTCTTTTGAAGTAATTCTTTGACAACGGTCATCAGAAATACCAAACGTGGGAGTAACGTGCCATACATATGAGACTGTTAAAAAAAATTAATGTGCTGTTGAAGCAAAATAAAAAGATGAGTTAGAAAATTTTCACTTTTTAAAGAGATGCATTATTTTTGTAAAAATTATGAAAATGCCTTAAAGATTATATCACTGTTTATTATAACTCATGTGCCTGTAAATAACTATGGACAAAGAGTTTATAAATCTTTGAAAACGGTGCAACAATCTATATATAGAGTACTAGGAATGTTATTAAAAGTTATGCCTTTTGAAATAACTTTTCTTATGTTATGTCCCCTTGCTATATTGATATGATAATGTAAATTTGTTATTATAATTTTCAAAGCAAATACTATTTTAGTTAGTAAAATACTATGACAGTCGGTTGCACAGGAATGAAAAGAAGACGTGTAGAAAATTTCATCTCAATCGAATGGACCGTTATCGAACGCAGCCAATACATCTCCACATACCCACCCACAAACACACATAAATTCTGTTTTATATATATATATATATATATATATATTCTAGGGAGATTCAGCGTAATATATGCACCAGAAAATATTCTGGAGAGTGAAGATGGCGACGGTGTTAGTGATAAGATCACCAGTGGCATGACGTGTAATCTATACAGTACGAAACTGTGACTATATACATCAAACGCTTCAGAGTGTGGAGAGGGGTATTTTGCTTGTAAAACTATACACAAATATCTATAGTATTATATATGGCAAGGATCGTCTGTGATCAGAGAATATGTTTTGTTACTACTTTCAGCACTATCTCTAACAGGAACAGGAACTGGATGTAAGTTAAATCTTGTCGTGCATTGTTATCGCTTGTGTTGGTAGTGATATGATTTCAGAGTAATTGTGGGATGTGGATTTTAATTTATGAGAATATTTTGTTAAAAGTGTCTATTGGAGTTAATGATTCTCTTGTGAATTCTTCACTTTCATTGGCTTTCTTGTCTTGCATCTTTTTTAAATCCAGCCTTGTCTACATTTTTCACTGGACCTTCGGGTGTTTTTATTTTCTCTCTTTTTTCTAATTATTACCGAAAAATTGTGATAAGCAAAATAAAATATAAAACCCCCATTCGTTTTGTTTTTCTTTCAACGCCGTCTTCTTTCAAAGCTCGATTGATTGCCAAGCGTAGTTATCTCTGAATAAATCTTTTGTTAATATATTTTGAAACTTTACGAATAAAGAAACAAAAGAGGTCCTTAAAAAGGTAACCCCAGGCAATGTAAACAGGTTTCAAGATGGCGACGGACGGTCGTGTTCTTTTGTGTTCGTTAACTTTTTCGCGTAGGGGATGGATTTATTCATCTCTTGCGTGTAATTGGTGTGCCAGGATGTAAAACCAGGAGTCTACTCAAGATCTGCGCGGGTGCTACGGAGTTCGTGCATCGAGCGAAGCCATCCTTGAGTGAATTTTCAGCAGCGTGTGTGGTTTTCTCAGTCTATGTTTACGTTTTTTCAACATGGCGGAACAACGTGTGTTCTTCGTGCGGTCAGCAGTCAACATACCGAAGCGACGTGGTAGCCGCGCAGGGAGAAAGAAGCAAGGTAAGCGTGGTGGTTTGAGGCGTTTTAGACTCAAGTGTCACCGTCTAGGACTCAGGAATATCCGTAATCTATATTGAAACTGTGCCAGTGTAAAACAACGGGGCTCTATTTTAGAAACCCTAGTTTACAGGAACGACATTGTAGCACTCCAGGAGACGAGACTGGGCGATCAGCTACTCCGAATTGCCGGCTTCAAATGTTTCTATAACAGACGACATCTGGGAACGGCGATTCTCGTTCGCGACAGCATGGTGGCGTCAGAGCTAGACATGTCCAGTTGGGACAGTGACGATATACAAATACAGGCGTTGAGAGTTCATTCCAGTATACCATTCGTGTTGGTTAATGTTTATGCCCGCAATGCGAGTGTGGACGCCCAGAAGTGGCAGTGCTTAAGTGGCATATTAGGCCACGAGAGAAATGTTATTTTCTGTGGTGACTTCAACGCTAAAGGCAGATCATTGGGAAACACTTCCTCCAATACACAAGGGGAGGAGCTCGAGACTGCACTGGAAACCATCGACCTGGTGTGTATCAACAGTGGCTGTGTCACCAGGACAGCAAGCCGTCCGGGCGATGAGGACAGTGCTATTGATCTGGCGCTAGTTTCACCTTCACTCACTACAGTGTGTAGATGGGATGTCCTAGGACACCATGGCAGCGACCACCACCCTTGCAGCATACTGGTGGAGAAAGGCAGAACCAGGCAGCACAAGCTAAAGGTAAAGACGTTCCAGTATGACAGTACAGGGCAAGATGTGGTGAGTAAAATAAGACGTGACAAGCGCAGAACGTTTCAGGGCAGGAAAAAAAAGCTGGGAGCAGCCACCGTGGTGGAGTTTCGAGGTGGAGAAGGCTTGGGTGGATAAGCGTAGTGCTGTAAGGAGATGGAAAAATGCCAAGAAGAACAGAGCTGGTCATCCTAGTCCCTGCTTGCACTTAGAAAAACAGATGCACACAAAAGTAAGCTACTTCAAAAAACTGGTTAAGGTTGTTAAAAGCGAAAAATGGGCAGAGGTGTGTCAAAGAGTAAGCACAGACAAGTCACTGAAATTGTTCTGGTGACTAAATAAAAGCATGAGTGGTGTAGTCAAGAATAAGAGCATTTCTGACTTCCAAGGTGCTGACCTCATCTGGCAGAGGACTGACGAGGACAAGGGCAAAGCTCTCTTTGAACGCTACCTTGAGCAGAGCAACCAGACAGACATGGGAGGCCGAAATCTGGCCAAGGAGGTCACCTCAGACAGATGCAAGGCCCAGAACACTTCGGATGAAGACACAGTGACAGTGAAAGAAATCAAGGCTGTGCTTCGACGATCAAAAAACAGTGCTCCAGGTCCTGATGGCATAAGATACGACGACATAAATAGGTGTACCGACAATGAGCTAGAGAAACTAGCAGACATGTACATCAACAGTATAGGGAGTGCTAGCATCAAGGAGGAATGGTTACACAGCTATCTGATTCCCTTGCCGAAGCCTGACAAAGACCACAAAAAAATTCAGGGATATCGAATTATAACCATGCAGAATACAATAGGCAAGCTGCTGGAGAAGGTAATTGCCAGGAAAATATCAAGCCAACTAGAGAGGCAAGGTGTTTTCCCACCCAACCTGGGCGGGTACCGTCCAAAAAGGGAAACCTGGACCATTGCAGCAGTCTTTGCCCAGGATGTCTATGAAGGTTTCCACTCAGGCACTGAAACCGTTGCTGCAGCGATTGATCTTGAGGACGCATACAACAGAGTACCACTGGATTTTTTAATGTTTCAGCTTCTCGAACTAAACGTAAGTTCATTCCTCCTTAGTTGGATCGCTGCAGCCCTCTTCCAACGGAAAGTAGTTTTTAGATGTGGCAGTTGGACTTCGGAACAAACAACAATATATCCTGGCCTACCACAGGGATCACCATTATCTCCGGTACTGTTGAACGCCTACACAGTGAGAATCACCAGTGAGCAGATCACTGGACCTGGCAGGACATTGTTATATGCCGATGATGTTTTAGTGTATCGTCAGGGTAAGGATAGAGAGGAGGTTGCTGTGGAACTACAAACCGAACTCAATCGCATAAGTACTTGGTGTGATGAAGCTGGGGCAATGGTCAACCCAACAAAGGCAACAGTGACTTGGTTCTCGTTGAATAATCATATTGTCAACAATCCAACACCAACTGTAATGCTGTGTTCAGAGACGGTGGAAAGAACGCAGGCAATGAATTACCTGGGGATACAGTTTGATCGAAGCCTTGCTTATAATGTGCACATAGACCAGGTGATAACAAAGCCAAGCGGGGTTTGGCAGCGATGCGGGTGATGGCGGCAGGGCAGCAAACTGAGAGCAGCGCCATCTATGTCTTCTGTACGAGGGGCTGGTCATGTCTGTTTTGGAGTATGCAATGGCAATCCTGACTCTCAGTCATAAGCAGATAGAAAGGATGGAAAGGATACAGAATGAAGCTATGCGCATTATTCTTGGATGTACAAGAGATACAGCATGCAGGGCGATGCGCTACCTTCTTGATTTTCCAACCATTGAAGAGAGAATACAAGGTTGCAGGGCACGCGCCTACCTCAGAATTAACGCAAACACACAACATCCACTGCATAGTGAAATTAGGAAGGTGAAGAGCAGCAGGTTATAAAGAGGACGGTCGTGGATGGGTCAAGCCGAGGACATTCTTCAACAGGTGTGTTCACTTGAGGACTTAGAACCTGGCGAGGAGTGGGTGCAAGTGCCAACAGACTTCTGCACATCCTTTTCAGTTTGCATCCAACTAGATAGAAAATGCAGACAAGAAAATCCGGCTGCTGTTGAGGCTGAAGTACAAGCGTTGATTTTCAAGAATTCGCTAGACGGTGACGCGGTCATCTACACAGAGGGGTGGTCTGACATGTGAGAAGCTCATGGGCCTTTACAGCTCGGGCCGGAGGGCAGAATTGTGAAGGAGGACTCTGGTGCTTTCACTGAAACCACAAGTAGCCTGACCATGGAAGTCATGGCAGTAAGTATAGCAATAACATGGCTCGAGACACAGACATTCACTAGGGCTTGTTTCCTTAGCGACTCAATGAACATGATCAAGAGGATAGAGGAGGGGTCGATCCGAAGAGAATGGTTGCTGCCTCTGGAGCGGTCTCGACTGGCAAAGATTAGTTTCATCTTCGTGCCAGGGCATGCGGGAGTACAAGGAAATGAGCGGGCTGACAAGCTCGCAGGTGAGGCTACTGTGGAGGGCGGACGCGCCATGGACCAGGCCGACATTCTGAATGCTATACGAGAAGTAAGACTTTTGCGAGAACCAAGTGATGACTGTGAATCTACAACAATGGCCAGACTGCGAGAGCAGCAAATTAAAAGAGGGGTGGCCAAACAAGAACACTACGCAGGAAGCCAAAGAAGATTGATAAACCAACACAGAACTGGCGTCGTTAGCCGCTACACGTTGCGGGATTTGCTGAGGAGGGGATCCGAGCACTTATGGACTGAATGGTTCGATGTGCAATGAGGATGATCTGTCGACTAACTAACTAACTAACTAATGTAAACAGGGATTCTTACTGCTCTTACCACGCTACCCACATTTATCCGGCTTAATGACGCCATCTTGAAGTTATATCGTATTCGTCGTCAAGCACTGATGTTATTTTCGGAAAGTTCAAGGTCATCGGTTGCGCAGGTTTACTGCGCGCCTGTAAGACCTATATACAAAATATACCCCTACCGTGTTTCTACCGTTTACATATTGTCAACGTCTCACGTACACAGGTATTCTTAAATCCTTCACATGCACTCAAGAAAACATCAGTCGTACACGTGGTGTCGCTATTTATTCAGGAGAACCTGATTATCGTCACAACGCGCACACAAGGCAGTTAAATCATTAATACATAGTGCTTGCTAACAAACAATAGTAGCAATAGTAGCACTCGGGTAATCACACACACAGCACTGCATTCAGATAATCGCTATCTTTAGGATGACGTCATCAATATGGGGCAAGATGGTTGCTTATTCTTTCCGCTTGTTAGGCGCAATGTTTAGTTTCATTGTGTTTCTTGTGATCCGCTAGTTGTTGTCGCTAGTTCTGTCGCGGAGTGCTGTATCAGAGCTCAGATCAAAAGGTAATGTTGCCTGGTAAGCATAACTGAGAGATTCCCAGCTAGTTATCGCGAGCTACAGTTCTCAAGTCAAGCATTCCCATGGTAACAATCCCATATCGTTTTCAGTGATCAGTCAAGTAGTTAAAACTACAACACATTCACGACGAGTTGCTAGACTGCCCCACGAGCTTCCTGGGTCTCCTCAATTACGTTTTGAACAATTATGTATCAATATTTGGTCACAACAATGCCACATCTGTGAGAAGTTTCCCCTTAAATCACTATCAGAAGCGGGACGCAGAGGTGTTTCCAAGGCACCAGGGCCGGGTTATATACTGGCCAAGACCTATTGACGCGTCCTCGTCGAGCGTCCTGGGCAACAGGTCACTTCGGGGTCCTGGCTAAAGTCAGTAGGATCGCCGATTCCTCCGAAGTCGGAGAGTGTCTGCCTGTACGGCGAGGAACCACCAGTCTGCACACCAATAAGCCAGACATGGGACAACGGATACTCACGCAAACCTCGGGTCCTGTATGACATCACACTGATGTTGGACAACAGGATGCCTTCATCCGACATACAGGACTTCGCGTTGGAGCTCAAGCCAACAAACACAAGCAAGCAAGCAAGCAACTATCAGAAGCTCTCAAGCCGTCGCTAGGCGCATACCCACAACAGTGCCTCCCCCGAGACTCCCTAATCCAGACCCTGACGAGAGTAGTTACTCGAACTATCCTGGCACACGGATCTCGGCTCCAGAATCTTGAGGCAGCGTACATGTGGATTTACCACCCTTAAGACACTCTACCCCAGAAAGTAGCTTGATATATGGGAACTTGAGTGGCACTGTACCGGCCAATGAAAACGCATACTCCTTGAACTTCTTCAGGCTCTGGACAAAAGTGGTGATGAACGATTTGTCTGTGATGAACAGCTACGCCCAGGGCAACAATCAATTCTAGGTTACTCAACTCTAGAAGATAAAGATTCTATGCTGTTTTCTTTGACGGTCAGAAAGTGTTTGGGCTGGACGATGATAACTTTCGTGCCTTTGTCAAATACGAGGATCTGGCAATGATTATGCTTTACGATACAGTCGACCCCCAAACTGACGCACCCAAAGCCAATATCAAAAAGGCGGCAAGGCATCAAGACAGCGATCAATTTGTGGCAGTGGACTGCCAGTGATATTCCGATCTATGTAAGTGCCTGGTTTTAATACAAATCCCGCCAATGTTCAGAATCCACTCTTTTGGGAAAGTCCTGAGCACCATCCGAGAGACGAGCATGTTCGATGACAAGTCCTTGATACAACATCTGGACATTCTGAATGAAACTCTGGTTACAACTTCCAAGCGAACCTCCAATGCACCCAAGCTGCCATTTACAGAATCTATATGCACTGTGGCTAGAATATGTGGCTTTAAAAAAAAACACAAGGCTAATTCATAAATCCCACCTCATCTATTGACATACGGCAGAAGTCATGTGGATTAGCTGATTGTCAGTGTGTATTTTGGTCACATGTCGTACTGCAGAGCTCAACGTATATAGTTAAGTGTACTGACTATCAGATACTGTTGCTGTCACTGCTTCCTTTGGTGACGAGAGTTAGGTTTCCATGGTGTGGTGACTTTCACTATGTACTTACAATTTGATAGATGTTTTATTACATTGGTTTTGTTTCCTGTATACATGTATATACTGTGAATGAGGCGCTGGAATCTCTTGCCCCCGGGTAGATTGGGCCCGTTAGCTAATAAAGCGGCCAATCTAGGAGATGGAAAACTCCGATTATAAACCCCTAAGTTTAAGGTGGACCGACGTGCCGAGGACTGAATGGCCACGGGTGAGTTGGTCGTGAACGTGGAACGTCTGGTATGCGGGCAGGGCGGCGCCAGGCGTATGGACTCCTGAGGGATATCCCCTGCCCCTTCCCTAGTAAGCAGGCAATGCTAGGGTGACCGTTTATTTCCTGCAATATCCAAACTTTGCCCATGGATTTATTTAAACACAGGAATCGTCGCCGGAGCTACGGAGCACGTGCTCTGCGCTTGACACATCACTCAGAGGCTAGCGAAGAGAGAGTGAGGAGGAGAAGACGAGGAAATGGTGTGAGAAGACGGCATAGAAATAGGAGGGCAGGCGCCAGGAGAACAAGACGAATAGTGGAGAGACTAGGTTTCAACCATGTAATAGTGGGGTACTGGAACTGTCGTAGTGCCAGGCAGAGAGGTCCTGTATTGGAGAGGCTAATATATGATTTTGATGTCCTCATGCTCCAGGAGTTAAATACAGATAAATACTATTGCCCTGGGTACGTCAGTTATATAAACCCCACTGGGCAGAAGTGACATGGGCAAGGTCTGCTGGTGAAGAAAGGAGTAAAGCATGTGGCACTTGACTTGAGCCAGTGGAATCACAGTGCAAGAGAGGTCCAGGGTATACAAATGGAGATTGGTGGCTTAAGTTGGAACATCATAAATGTATATGCCACAGTGGACTGTTTTGTCAGAAAGGAACAATGGGACTGGCTTAAGGAATTAGAGGACTTACCAGGTGATAGGCTACTCATGTGTGGAGACTTCAATGCGAGAAACAGAGATTGGGACAGTAGTGGAGAAAATCGACAAGGAATTGCACTTGCGGATGCCATGGTGGACTCCGATGTGGTCTGCATAAATGATGGTAGGCCGACTAGAATGGCAATGAAGCCTGGTGATGCAGATACTGCTATTGATTTGGCACTTGTCTCCCAGTCATCAGTCCTTGATGTAAAGTTGACTGTTTTGAATGACCATGGGAGTGATCACATGCCATACTCAGTCCTGATCTCTAAAGCCAGGAAAGTTAAGGCTGGGAGAGTGCGCAAGACCTTGCGGTATGAGCGGAGCGACAGCCGTCTTGGACGCCTCAGACATGGGGCATGCAACAGGACTGTTAAAACTCCTTTTTTGCAGCCCCCATGGTGGACCCCAGAAGTAGACAATGCGTGGAAAGCAAATAGATCTGCAGTGAAGCAGCTAAGGAAATTGCGACAGACACCCCTAAGCTCACTAGAGGAAGTGGACATAGCGGAAAATGACAAGAAAGACAAGGTGGAGGCTTTCAAGCGATGTGCTGCAGAGGCCAAGAAAGTAAAATGGGAATGTTTTATGAAGGAGATTGGAGGTGATAAAACACTGCATAAATTCTGGAAACTGTACAGACAAATGCAATGAAAAGATCGGCCTATGACAGTGAGAACAATTTATAAAGAGGATGGGATACGCGTGACAACAGACAAGGAGAAAGGGGAGGCGTTTCTCCAGAGGTTTTTAGAGCAGACCAATCATAGTGATGCGGATACCAGGGATGCACTTAGAGTGGAATTATCTGGCACAATAGAGAATATGCCTTACGAAGACATCATACTGATTGAAGATGTTAAACATATTTTGCAAAAGGCAAAAGACACGGCACCAGGGCCTTATGGTGTCAGGTATGGCCACATGAAGGCTTTGAGCGATTTAGACCTGAAGGAGATGGCCGGCTGCTTTAATCAGAGCATTAGGACAGAGTCAGTACCGCAAGATTGGCTGCATAGCTATCTCATCCCTCTTCCAAAACCATACAAGGATCATTCAAATCTTGGTGGCTTTAGGATCATCACCCTTCAAAATACATTTGGGAAGGTTTTAGAGAAGATAGTCGCTGCTAAGCTGCAGGATATTTTGGAAAGGGGGAAGCTTCTTCCAAGAGGCCTGGGGAGCTACAGGCCAGGAAAAAATACCTGGTCAAATGCAGCCACCTTTGCCTTTGACGTTTATGAGGGGTTCCAGAGTAGACAGGAAACGATGGCCGCAGCGCTTGATCTCGAAGATGCGTACAATAGAGTTCGCTATGATATTTTGATGACCGCA
This sequence comes from Cepaea nemoralis, assembly GCA_014155875.1. Lineage (NCBI taxonomy): Eukaryota > Metazoa > Mollusca > Gastropoda > Stylommatophora > Helicidae > Cepaea > Cepaea nemoralis. The sequence goes on from JACEFZ010004110.1 coordinate 32,311, forward strand.
CTGATGGAGAAGGGGGTCAATCCCTGGTTGGTGAACTGGATAGCAGCCGGCCTGCATTCTGGTCAGGTTGCTCTCCGTCTGGGCGCATGGACCTCAGAGCCACATATTTTAACCCCGGGACTGCCACTGAGATCTGCAATATCACCGGTGCTCTTTAATGTGTATACGAGCAAGATTGCATACCTAGAAGCACCAGGGGTTGGAAGAATACTAACATTTGCAGATGATATTCTTGCATATAGGCCGGGGAGAAATAGGGATCAAACAGCCCAGGAGCTACAGGTGACAGTAGACAAAGTGATTGACTGGTGCACAGAAATGAGTCCTGTCATCCACCCGGAAAAGACGGCTGTTTTGTGGTGCTCTCTGGACAACAGGATTGTAAGAGCTGATGTCCCAAGCCTCGCGATAGATGGTAGAAATGTCAGTAGAGAGAACAAACTGAAGTATCTGGGGATCACATTTGACAGGAGCCTATACTTCAAGGACCATCTGGAGACGGTCGTGACAAGAACTCATAAGGGACTCAATGCACTTAAAACTATGGCAGCAATGGACATAGAGCAGAGAATGCTTTTCACACTATACCAGCACTTGATCCTCTCAATAATTGATTATGGATTAGGTCTGTTCACTATCTCAGAGAGTCAACTGGTGAAGTTAGAGCGCATACAGAACGAAGCTATACGGGTCATTCTGGGATGCACTAGAGACACCCCAGTAGTGTGTATGCGTTACATCCTTGGTCTGCCGACTGTTGCTGGTAGGCTCAAGGTGATGCAGGCGAAGGCATACCTCAGAGTAGCTGCAGACACAGACCGCCCACTGCATGAGGCGCTGGACGCAGTTAAGGGTCAGCGACTGATAAGAGGGAAATCATGGATGGCTCAGGCGGAGGATACGATTAGGCAGGTGTGCCCCTTGGAGAACATTAGGCGTGGCGAAGAGTCTGTCTGTCTGTCTGTCTGTCTGTCTGTCAACCTACGGCGGTACCAAATGCTGACATACAATAGTCGTCATGTACTCTTGACGACAGAACTCACCTGTGGGCTGCCGCTGCTGGCTGTCGTTAATGTCCTCTCTCATCGCTCATCGGACTTTTCATCGTTTAATTGATACTTATACACACACGTCCACAAATGGTTCTGATGTTTGTGAAAACACACTTGAAGTATAAATACGGGGCGTGTAGTTGATACTGTCCCAGTGATGTAACATAGAAGTAAATATATCCCTAACATGTCTCTCTCTCTTCCCTGACTCTCTCTCTCTCCCTCTCTCTCCCCCTCTCTCTCCCCCTATCTCCCTCCCTCCCCCTCTCTCTCTCCCTCTCTCTCTCCCTCTCTCTTCTCCTCTCTCTCCCTCCCCCACCCTGTCTCTCTCTCCCTATCTCCCTCCCTCCCCTCTCTCTCTCCCCCTTCTCTCTTCTCCTCTCTCTCCCTCCCTCTCCCTCCCTCACTCTCTCTCCCTATCTCTCTCCCTCTCTCTCCCTCCCCTCTCTCTCCCTCTCTCTCCCTCCCTTCTCTCTCCCTCCCTTTCTCTCTCTACCTCCCTCCCTCTCTCTCTCTCTCCCTCCCTCCCTCTTCCTCCCTCTCCCTCACTCTCTCTCTATCCCTCTCTCTCTCCCTCTCTCTCTCCCTCCCTCCCTCTCCCTCCCTCTCTCTCCCGCTCCCCCTCTCTTTCTCCCCCTCTCTCTCTCCCTCTCCTCCCTCTCTCTCTCTCTCTCTCTCTCTCTCTCTCTCTCTCTCTCTCTAACCTGTACGACTTCTGTAACTTGTATGACTGGTCGCTAAGCTGGATGGCTTGTCGCTAAGTTGCCTCTTTCCAGAATAAGGAGTTGTTTCTGCCCAATTTGACAACTCTGGTCGCGAACTTTTCTCGTGCTAACGCGAGTTTTTGTCACTAGACCTCACTGGCTTATCCGACTGACTGGCTTTCTGGGCATTTCACGTATTTCTGTCTCGCTACAGTCTGTTGTCATTTGAACTATTGTGTAACTATCTTTAACTGGCTAGGTCTCGTCTTTCAATCATAGTCTGGATACCTGACAACAAGCAACAGTATTAAGAGTCAATACCACCAACAAACAAATTGCAGTAAAATTGTCAGACTTTCAACGTAGACACACTGATATAAACAGCTGTGAGAAATCGCGTCAAAGTTTGTGCTGAAACAATTCTAGAGGAATTCTGACAGCTTCCAAGTCAAAGTTTCAGCTGAGAGAATTAAACAGTGCACAATACGAGTAGCTACGTTATGCTAAAGTGTCAACTGTGGACAATTGTAAGAGGGCACAGACAGATCACATCAGAAATTTAGGTCAGGGAATTTTACAGAGGACATTGTGCGTCATGCTAGAATTTCAGCTGACACAGGTTGACACTGAATCATGTTGGCGTCCTATGCAAGATGTGAATTGCGACAATTCGGAATGGACCACCGGGAACAAATAATGCAGTGTTCAGCTTTCTGAAGAAAGATGATCAAAAACAAAAACAACAAAACTAATGTAGACTTTGTCGTCGTGAATTGTCACTATAATGTTCGTCAGCATCCTCACTATCAATATTTTAACGGGATATTTTTCTTATCCTCGTCTTATTTGATTAATATGTGGTTGAATATTTATCAAATCTGATACATTTATCAGATGTTACTGGACTATCATTAAGCCTTGTTCAGATATTGCGGTATATACAATGCGGTCAATATACGATATTGACAACAGTGCACAATCATAATTAAAACCAAACAAACAAAAACAGTGATAACAATGACAAGTGTCACACATTGTGACAATGAACACTGTCCCTATATTTTTAATATGTAATGAAATGTGATGGCACAAGTGGGACAGAAATAAAAAGCAGAAAGCAGATTAGTTTTAAAAGTGGTATGCAGGTCAGTATAATACTGCAGTGACCGCCAGAATGCATCAGTAAAAGTGGTATGCAGGCTGCAGTGACCGTCAGAATGCATCAGTAAAAGTGGTATGCAGGTCAGTATAATACTGCAGTGACCGTCAGAATGCATCAGTAAAAGTGGTATGCAGGTCAGTATAATACTGCAGTGACCGTCAGAATGCATCAGTAAAAGTGGTATGCAGGTCAGTATAATACTGCAGTGACCGTCAGAATGCATCAGTAAAAGTGGTATGCAGGTCAGTATAATACTGCAGTGACCGTCAGAATGCATCAGATTAAAGTGGTATGCAGGTCAGTATAATACTGCAGTGACCGTCAGAATGCATCAGTAAAAGTGGTATGCAGGTCAGTATAATACTGCAGTGACCGTCAGAATGCATCAGTAAAAGTGGTATGCAGGTCAGTATAGAGAGAAAAAACAGCGGCTGCAGCAGGATATAACAATATGAAATGGAAACAAATAGGTATTTTAAATTCCTGCGAGAAAAAACGAACTAAACATTAACAAACGTTGCACATACCTTACAGGGAGATCCACGTGTCGCGAAATACAGGTGAAAAATCCGAAATCAGAAGCACTCAATAAATATAAAAAAATGAATAATAAAATAAGATAAAATACACACGAACGTATACAATACGACACACAGACGTTTCGATTCTAAGAATCTTTGTCAATGACAACACAGATAGCTGACGACAAAAACACAAACACACGACCTATCACTTATAGTGCACAACCTGATAATTCCACGTGGGGTAGAAAATGTGACTATGGCCAGCTGCGAAAACGCGTGGCGCAGAATTGAAAATGGGTTGCCAAAAAGGATTTGAGTAGCCAAAAATATGTGAACAGTCTGCTATGGAAACATAGAAATGTGGGGACAATTAAGTCTAGATATCGCGGGGGGGGGGGGGGGGGGGAACAGCACGGTAATAGGTAGTGTAAACAATTGGGGAAGATGCCACAGTTATACTGTAGCGTCCACGACAGTATTAATTCCTGTCGGGTGGATGCATCCCAGATTGTTGATTAGCTGGCATTCAATTCTAAGTCTGACACAGCTATTTGAGAAGCAGGGTTTTAATGCGGTGACACATGCATCGTCGGCTCCATTGTGGTTGGAGGAATTGAAATGGTTGGGGACAGGTTTGTCAGCGCCCTGATTGATGTCTCTGAGGTGTTCTCTAAAACGATCCGCAAGACGTCTGCCCGTTTGGCCAATGTATTTCATGTCACATCGTTTGCAGATGATAACATAAATCAGATTGCGGGATGTGCAGGTGAAAGAATCTTTCAAGGTGAAGGTGCCTCGGGGAAATGCAATTTCTGGTGTCTGAACAACGTATGGGCATGTCAGACAGTTCCTACGATGGCATTCGAAGGTGCCCACGGATGAAGTAACCGTGGGGAGGCGACTGTGCACAAGGTGGTCTCTGAGGCTCTGGTTACGGCGGAAAATTACCCTGGGGCCATTTGAGAATACCTCACGAGTGGTAGGATCCGATTCCAAGATGGACCAGTGTCTCAGGAAAATGTGCTTGATGGCATAGGCATGTGGATGGAAGGTGAGGATAAGCTTGGGCTCATTGTTCTGAGGTCGCGTATGCTTGGCGAGGGACATTTCCCGCGAGACCTGGGTTATGCGACAGAGAGCTGTCGACAAGACGTCCTCTGGGTAGGACCGTCTGCGGAAAAAGTCCAGCATTTCGTGGGCTCTCTCGAGGAAGTCATTATCATCCTGACAGATGCGACGAAGGCGGAGTAGCTGGGAATATGGGATGGAATCTTTGCAGCTTTTGGGGTGGGATGAGCTGTACAGGAGGAAACCGTGAGCATCAGTAGGTTTGTAGTACACGGAGGTCGTGAGGCCTGTAGAGTTTAACTTAATGGTGGTGTCAAGAAAATTGACAGAGGTGGTAGAAATTTCTGAGGTGAATTGGATCGATGGATGGAAGTTCTTGACATAATTAATGAACCGGTTCAGTTCCGCCTCCGACATGTCAGTGAGACCTATGCCGTCATCGATGTAGCGTCGGTAAAAAGAAGGGAGAAGACCATCATAGCTGAGTTCAATCTGGTGTTCCAGATGTCCCATAAATACACATGCGTAGCTGGGTCCCATTTTAGTGCCCATGGCGACACCGCTGATTTGTTCAGTACAGGTCAGTATAATACTGCAGTGACCGCCAGAATGCATCAGTAAAAGTGGTATGCAGGTCAGTATAATACTGCAGTGACCGCCAGAATGCATCAGTAAAAGTGGTATGCAGGTCAGTATAATACTGCAGTGACCGTCAGAATGCATCAGTAAAAGTGGTATGCAGGTCAGTATAATACTGCAGTGACCGTCAGAATGCACCAGTAAAAGTGGTATGCAGGTCAATATAATACTGCAGTGACCGTCAGAATGCATCAGATTAAAGTGGTATGCAGGTTAGTATAATACTGCAGTGACCGTCAGAATGCATCAGATTAAAGTGGTATGCAGGTCAATATAATACTGCAGTGACCGTCAGAATGCATAAGATTAAAGTGGTATGCAGGTCAATATAATACTGCAGTGACCGTCAGAATGCATCAGATTAAAGTGGTATGCAGGTCAATATAATACTGCAGTGACCGTCAGAATGCATCAGATTAAAGTGGTATGCAGGTCAGTATAATACTGCAGTGACCGTCAGAATGCATCAGATTAAAGTGGTATGCAGGTCAATATAATACTGCAGTGACCGTCAGAATGCATCAGATTAAAGTGGTATGCAGGTCAATATAATACTGCAGTGACCGTCAGAATGCATCAGATTAAAGTGGTATGCAGGTCAATATAATACTGCAGTGACCGTCAGAATGCATCAGATTAAAGTGGTATGCAGGTCAGTATAATACTGCAGTGACCGTCAGAATGCATCAGATTAAAGTGGTATGCAGGTCAATATAATACTGCAGTGACCGTCAGAATGCATCAGATTAAAGTGGTATGCAGGTCAATATAATACTGCAGTGACCGTCAGAATGCATCAGATTAAAGTGGTATGCAGGTCAGTATAATACTGCAGTGACCGTCAGAATGCATCAGATTAAAGTGGTATGCAGGTCAGTATAATACTGCAGTGACCGTCAGAATGCATCAGATTAAAGTGGTATGCAGGTCAGTATAATACTGCAGTGACCGTCAGAATGCATCAGATTAAAGTGGTATGCAGGTCAGTATAATACTGCAGTGACCGTCAGAATGCATCAGACTCAGCAGCTTGTTTTAACTGATAACCTCTGGTTGGAATAGATGAGATAACCAAACTTGAAGATACAACACGTACCTGGGGACAGCTGACCGGGTGGACCTAGCCTACATCGGACAGCATGTCATATCTTGGTAAGTGAAGGCCACCCGAGTGATACTAAACATATCACCCACAGAGTGCTGACTGGCCTATACAACATGGGTTTAGCACCATATACCCACTACGAGCACTAACAGAGAGATCAATAGAGACACAGACAGACATGCATTTGTACTTTATACCAGGGTAAGTTAATAAGTAAGTCACAAATGACTGTAGAAAAATAACTATATATGATAACAACTTGAAACCTGTTTATTTGTATACATACATTGTCCCTTTATTTCTCAACATAATTTCCACCAAAATTGATGCACTTATCCCATCGTTTTATCAGTTTTCCCAAACGGGTTGCATAGAACTTCGTGCCCTGTTTTCATGTACCTGCCACAGAACTGTGTGACTTACTTACTGACTCGCCCTCGTAACTTTTTCTACCCAGCTATACACCTTCTTACGGGACAAACCTTTGTCTGCATACACAGAAAATCCACCTTGGCGGGAGACATTTCGCGAATGACGCCGAAGTTAAATGTGAAGTAAAAACGTGGTTTAGAAAACAGAGCACGCAGTTCTATGTAGCCGGTTTGGCAGGACTGATAAAACGATGGGATAAGTACATCAATATTGGTGGAAATTGTGTTGAGAAATAAAGGGACAATATTTGTATAAAAATAAACTGGTTTCAAGTTGTTATCATCTTTAGTTATTTTCTACAGCCATTTGTGACTTAATTATTAACTTACCCTTGTAGATTATACCTCAGCATTTGATGGAGTGATATCATGTTGGAAGGTATCAAAAATGACGGCAACGATCTCAGAATAGTAAAGAATATTTACGAGACACAATTAGCCTTCATTAAAATAGGAAATAAAGAGAGAAAGTTAGAAGTTCAAGAAGTATATGCTTTGTCGCGGGATTTTCTCTCTGTATTAAATTAAATGTTTGCATATCCTTTACAGGACATCGCTGTCAACATCAGCATCTTTCAGCTGATTGTTGATTTCTTGGCAAAATTACGCTCAGTAGTTTGCCATTGCTTTCTGAGCGGCCGGCTCACATACACCGTAAGTTACCGACGCGATTCGAACCACTGCTGATTCTCACCGTCGTCACGTTACTTACGAGAGTATACAAGATTACGGAGAAAAGTCGCTAACCTCTAGGCCAGGAAGCCGGCATTCTCTCTGTATAGAAAATTAACAATGAGAGAGATCACAGCGAGGCCAGAATAAAGAATGGTTATAATGTAAACAACCTATGCTATTTTCTGTATCAACACATTGTACTTGTTGTCATTGATACAATTACAGGGTTTTATGCGATTGGCAAAATATATATTTCTTTAAATCCCTAATGCAAGGCATAAGAGAAGGAGATATATTCTGAAATATGTAAATAACACAGTGTAAGGGATAGAGAAACACATACATGTGACTAGACTGAACTGGACATATATTTACTACAGTGTAAGGGATAGAGAAACACATACATGTCACTAGACTGAACTGGACATATATTTACTACAGTGTAAGGGATAGAGAAACACATACATGTGACTAGACTGAACTGGACATATATTTACTACAGTGTAAGGGATAGAGAAACACATACATGTCACTAGACTGAACTGGACATATATTTACTACAGTGTAAGGGATAGAGAAACACATACATGTGCACTAGACTGAACTGGACATATATTTACTACAGTGTAAGGGATAGAGAAACACATACATGTGACTAGACTGAACTGGACATATATTTACTACAGTGTAAGGGATAGAGAAACACATACATGTGACTAGACTGAACTGGACATATATTTACTACAGTGTAAGGGATAGAGAAACACATACATGTGACTAGACTGAACTGGACATATATTTACTACAGTGTAAGGGATAGAGAAACACATACATGTGACTAGACTGAACTGGACATATATTTACTACAGTGTAAGGGATAGAGAAACACATACATGTCACTAGACTGAACTGGACATATATTTACTACAGTGTAAGGGATAGAGAAACACATACATGTGACTAGACTGAACTGGACATATATTTACTACAGTGTAAGGGATAGAGAAACACATACATGTCACTAGACTGAACTGAACATATATTTACTACAGTGTAAGGGATAGAGAACACATACATGTGACTAGACTGAACTGGACATATATTTACTACAGTGTAAGGGATAGAGAAACACATACATGTGACTAGACTGAACTGGACATATATTTACTACAGTGTAAGGGATAGAGAAACACATACATGTGACTAGACTGAACTGGACATATATTTACTACAGTGTAAGGGATAGAGAAACACATACATGTGACTAGACTGAACTGGACATATATTTACTACAGTGTAAGGGATAGAGAAACACATACATGTGACTAGACTGAACTGGACATATATTTACTACAGTGTAAGGGATAGAGAAAACACATACATGTGACTAGACTGAACTGGACAATATATTTACTACAGTGTAAGGGATAGAGAAACACATACATGTGACTAGACTGAACTGGACATATATTTACTACAGTGTAAGGGATAGAGAAACACAACATGTGACTAGACTGAACTGGACATATATTTACTACAGTGTAAGGGATAGAGAAACACTACATGTCACTAGACTGAACTGGACATATATTTACTACAGTGTAAGGGATAGAGAAAACACATACATGTGACTAGACTGAACTGGACATATATTTACTACAGTGTAAGGGATAGAGAAACACAGTACATGTGACTAGACTGAACTGGACATATATTTACTACAGTGTAAGGGATAGAGAAACACATACATGTGACTAGACTGAACTGGACATATATTTACTACAGTGTAAGGGATAGAGAAACACATACATGTGACTAGACTGAAACTGGACATTATATTTACTACAGTGTAAAGGGATAGAGAAACACATACATGTGACTAGACTGAACTGGACATATATTTACTACAGTGTAAGGGATAGAGAAACACATACATGTCACTAGACTGAACTGGACATATATTTACTACAGTGTAAGGGATAGAGAAACACATACATGTGACTAGACTGAACTGGACATATATTTACTACAGTGTAGGGATAGAGAAACACATACATGTGACTAGACTGAACTGGACATATATTTACTACAGTGTAAGGGATAGAGAAACACATACATGTCACTAGACTGAACTGGACATATATTTACTACAGTGTAAGGGATAGAGAAACACATACATGTGACTAGACTGAACTGGACATATATTTACTACAGTGTAAGGGATAGAGAAAACACATACATGTCACTAGACTGAACTGGACATATATTTACTACAGTGTAAGGGATAGAGAAACACATACATGTGACTAGACTGAACTGGACATATATTTACTACAGTGTAAGGGATAGAGAAACACATACATGTCACTAGACTGAACTGAACATATATTTACTACAGTGTAAGGGATAGAGAAACACATACATGTGACTAGACTGAACTGGACATATATTTACTACAGTGTAAGGGATAGAGAAACACATACATGTGACTAGACTGAACTGGACATATATTTACTACAGTGTAAGGGATAGAGAAACACATACATGTCACTAGACTGAACTGGACATATATTTACTACAGTGTAAGGGATAGAGAAACACATACATGTCACTAGACTGAACTGGACATATATTTACTAAAATATTTTAGAATAAACTCAGATATATAAGAACATTCACAACTCTGCATCAGTGATACTTACAAAACATAGGAACCTCCCAACAGTGATATCAATGTGAACTGTTACATATTGTTTGGTCACGTTATGAGAAGAAATAAGCTGGAGAACTTAATGACAACTGGCAAGATTGAGGGGAAGAGAACAAGTGGAAGTAAATACCTTGGATGGCATTGGCCGAGACAAGAACACAGAGCTAACCAACGACTCTTGTGATTGTGTGAGATGGCGAAACATAACAACCCACGTTACTCGGCATGGCGCATGATGATGATGCTGATGATGATGGCACAAGGGATAAATACAAAAGAACAGCTAAAAGGCTGTAATCTCTATGTGTTACCGGGTCCATACATGAAGCAAAGGATAGTTAAACTGTAACCTACTATGCATGCACATGGAGTCTGGCTAGGGATGATTGACAGCTGTAGCTGTAGAATCCGACCAATCATAATCATGTATACACTTGCCGTCAGTTGTTTAAGGCAGTGGTTCTCAACCGGTGGGAATTCCCCCCTCCCCCGGGAGGGAGGGGAGTTTGGTGTTTCCCCGGGGTGGATTAATATTATTTCAAGATCACGTTAATACAAGAACCGACTACTTGATATTGTTTTTCCCTCCATGCTTTCCTGTTCTGAAGGTCTCGCGCTTCTGAAATTCGTTCTATAACATAAGTAAACTCGCAAATCATGTTTTATGTAGACGTCTAGACTTGTTCTAGTATGTGTTATTAAATTTAGCTTTCATTTTCTACGTGTACTATGTAGAGCGGGGACGGGATGGGGGAATTATATAGAGGAAATATGAAAGGGGGGAGGGGAGGAATCCCATTCTGAACATATTGTTAAGTGGTGCATGGGCCAAAAAAGATTGAGAACCACTGGTTTAAGGGCCTATATTCCATTTGGAGACAACAGGCAGAAGATGAAGAATGGAAAAGGTTAAGATGTGGTAGGCTGGGCAGAAGCTATGCGCATTATTCTTGGATGTACAAGAGATACAGCATGCAGGGCGATGCGCTACCTTCTTGATTTTCCAACCATTGAAGAGAGAATGCAAGTTTGCAGGGCACGTGCCTACCTCAGAATTAACGCAAACACACAGCATCCACTGCATAGTGAAATTAGGAAGGTGAAGGGCAGCAGGTTAAAAAGAGGACGGTCGTGGATGGGTCAAGCCGAGGGCATTCTTCAACAGGTGTGTTCACTTGAGGACTTAGAACCTGGCGAGGAGTGGGTGCAAGTGCCAACAGACTTCTGCACATCCTTTTCAGTTTGCATCCAACTAGATAGAAAATGCAGACAAGAAAATCCGGCTGCTGTTGAGGCTGAAGTACAAGCGTTGATTTTCGAGAATTCGCTAGACAGTGACGCGGTCATCTACACAGATGGGTCGGTCGTCCGACATGTGAGAAGCTCATGGGCCTTTACAGCTCGGGCCGGAGGGAGAATTGTGAAGGAGGACTCTGGTGCTTTCACTGAAACCACAAGTAGCCTGACCATGGAAGTCATGGCAGTAAGTAAAGCAATAACATGGCTCGAGACACAGACATTCACTAGGGCTTGTTTCCTTAGCGACTCAATGAACATGATCAAGAGGATAGAGGAGGGGTGGATTCGAAGAGAATGGTTGCTGCCTCTGAAGCGGTCTCGGCTGGCAAAGATTAGTTTCATCTTCGTGCCAGGGCATGCGGGAGTACAAGGAAATGAGCGGGCTGACAAGCTCGCAGGTGAGGCTACTGTGGAGGGCGGACGCGCCATGGACCAGGCTGACATTCTGAATGCTCTACGAGAAGTGAGACTTTTGCAAGAACCAAGTGATGACTGTGAATCTACAACAATGGCCAGACTGCGAGAGCAGCAAATTAAAAGAGGGGTGGCCAAACAAGAACACTACGCAGGAAGCCAAAGAAGATTGATAAACCAACACAGAACTGGCGTCGTTAGCCGCTACACGCTGCGGGATTTGCTGAGGAGGGGATCCGAGCACTTATGGACTGAATGGTCCGATGTGCAACGAGGATGATCTGTCGACTAACTAACTAACTAACTAGGCTGGGCAGAACTACACCTCAGTGAACTTCAGAGTCATTTAGGCAGGTTGTGTTAATTGAAAGACGTCTCCGGTGTAGAACATTGCATAATTACACTTGCATGTGTAACCACACCACCATATATTTCACGATCTATTGGTTCAGTATTAGCACAGAAACACTGTGAGTATTAGTGACCACAATCCCACATTGTGTGTATCTTATATATAAAAGGGGTGGTGTGTGGTGTGTATGTCCTTTATGCGTTCGCGAACGGTCCATCCGATTGAGATGAAATTTTCTACACGTCTTCTTCTCATTCTCACGCTGCCAACTGTCATATTTTTTTTAAAGTGTGAAATCGGCTACATACTTAATATGATTTAATTTGTCATTTGTCATTATAATTTCTATATAGCAAGGGGACTTAACTCTAGAAAAGTTATTTCAAGGGGCATAACTTTTCTGTATACCTTATAGTCATATTGTTACACCGTTTTCAAAGATTTATAAACTCTTTGTCTATAGTTATGTACCGGCATATGAGTTATAATAAATAATGATACAATCTTTAAGGCATTTTCAAAGTTTTCATAAAAATAATGCATAATGCATCACATTATAACTCATCTTTTTATGCTTAAAGAAGTTATCTACAGTCATGTCGGTGATTAACAACATAATAAATAAATAATAGTTACCTTATCTCTATCAAGTTTGAAGATTTTATATTTCTTTACACTGTCGCCAACTCTAAGAAGACATGCAACAACTTCAGCCATTATTAAATCTACAGGCAAATGCGTTATAATCCTCCTCCTCCTCCTCCTCTCCCCTCCTCCTCCTACCCTCTTCCTCTTCCCCTCCCTCTCCCTCCTCTTCCTCCTCCACCCTCCTCCTCCTCCCTCTTCCTCCTCCTCCCTCCTCCTCCCTCTTCCTCCTCCTCCCTCCTCCCTTTTCCTCCCTCCTCCTCTTCCTTCTACCTCCTCCCTTTTCCTCCTTCCTCCACATCCCTCCTCCTCCCTCTTCCTCCTCCTCCCTCCTCATCATTCCTCTTCATCCTCCTCCCTCCTCCTTCTCCCTCCTCCTTCTCCCTCCTCTTCCTCCCTCCTCCTTCTACCTCTTCCTCCCTCCTCCTCCCTCCACTCCTCCCTCCTCCTCCTCTTTCGTTCTCCTCCTCCCTCCTTCTCCCTCCTCCATCTTCTCCCTCTTATTCTTCCCTCTCCTCCCCCTCCTCCCTCTTCCTCCTCCCCTCCTCCTCCCTCCTCCTCCCTATTCTTTCTCCCCCTCCCCCTCCTCCTCTTCCTCCTCCTCCTTCTCCCTCCTCCTCCTTCCTCCTTCTCCCTCCTCCTCCTCATCCCTCCTCCTAACTCATTTCCTTCTCCTCTTTCCCCCTCCTCCTAATCCCTCCTCCTCCCTCCTGTTCCTCTCCTACTCCTCCCTACTCCCTCCTCCTCCTCTCTCCGCCTCACTCCTCCTCCTTCCACCACATCCCTCCTTCTCCCTCTTCCTCCTCCCCCTCCTCCCTCTTCCTCCTCCTACTTCTCCCTCCTCCTCCGCCTCTCCTCCTCCTCCCTCATCCACCCTCTTCCTCCTCCCTCCTCTTCCTGCGTTTCTCCTCCTCCCTCCTTCTCTCTTCCTCCTCCTCCTTCTCCCTCTTCCTCCCCTCCTCCCTCTTCCTCCTCCTCCTTCTCCCTCCTCCTCTCTCCTTCTCCTCCTCCTCTCTCCTTCTCATCCCTCCTCCTCATTCCTCCTCCTCCCTCATCCTCCCTCCTCCTCCTCCTTTTTCCCCTCCTCATCCTAATTCCTCCTCCTCGCTCCTCCTATACTGGGTGAAGCCGGATCAGACAGAACAGACAGACAGAAGACCTAAATCAGACAGACAGACATATAGATTGTCGTGAACGGGAACGGGAGCTTATATGACTACTTATATGCATAAATAAGATGGTCCTCACCAGGAGCTTAGGCGATACCGGGCAGGGTCAGACGTCAGACGAACAGACAGACAGACAGACGCAGACAGACCGACAGACAGACATGACAGACAGACAGAACAGACAGACAGACATCGGGAACGGGAACGGGAGCTTATATGACTACTTATATGAACTAAATGAGATGCTTCCCACCAGGGGCTGGGCGAAGCCGGGCCGGTTCTGCTAGTATTATATAAAGTAAAACCAGCCATTCTAGTGACCACATCCCACATTGTGTGTATATTGTTCTAGTGACCACATCCCACATTGTGTGTATATTGTTCTAGTGACCACATCCCACATTGTGTGTATATTGTTCTAGTGACCACATCCCACATTGTGTGTATATTGTTCTAGTGACCACATCCCACATTGTGTGTATATTGTTCTAGTGACCACATCCCACATTGTGTGTATATTGTTCTAGTGACCACATCCCACATTGTGTGTATATTGTTCTAGTGACCACATCCCACATTGTGTGTATATTGTTCTAGTGACCACATCCCACATTGTGTGTAGATGGATCTAAACATGTGGGGCTAGCACTTTATACATAACAATCCTTAAGCTTGAAGAAATAATCGTCATATTGAACTAAAGCGCAAATATTGCTAGTGGTGACTGTTGTTTACACGGTCCATGAACAGAAAATATATTGTTTTGTTTCTACTTGCAGTACAAGAAAAAGTACTTGGACTTTGCGATACACTCAATGAAGGTAAGTTGTACTATTGTCGCACATTACTACAACTGGTAAATAAGTACACATTTTATTTATTGACGGTGTTCTGATGTGTGAGTAATGTGTGGCTGTCGTCAATTTTTTTTTTTTTAACCACACATCAGTGATTTAAACAATTTTCTCATTCCGGGACTACTTTCATAGGTGGAAAAATTACATTGATGCCATAATCGCTTCCACTCAATAGCATAGAGCACAAAGCTGTATC
The DNA here is from genome assembly GCA_014155875.1 of Cepaea nemoralis. NCBI lineage: Eukaryota > Metazoa > Mollusca > Gastropoda > Stylommatophora > Helicidae > Cepaea > Cepaea nemoralis. Next base: position 47,313 of record JACEFZ010004110.1, read on the forward strand.
GATTCTATAACAAGAAGAAAGGGTATTTGTCTGACAGGTCAGAGGAACCAGTGACCGTGTCTTCACCGTGAGAACCATCTTGTAGAAATGCCGAGAGCCATATGTACTGGATCTACATACTTGTATTGTAGACAACAGTAAGGACTTCACTGTGGTTAGTATAAGAAATTGTGAAACACCATGGGAGAAATGGAAATGCAAGCATATGCTAGTTAGTGAATTGAATCATTTTACCGTGAACATCAAGCTGCTGCAACAGTAGCCGTGATATAAAGCAGGCAAGTTTTCGTTACAACAAGAAGGAATAAGCCATTGCTGCATTTTCTTGCTGTAACTGTTCAGTATCGCTGCAGCATATATAATGAGGAAAGTGAGAAAAGATGATATCATGGAACATTATGGTACATTCAAAATGGGTGGAAATGCAATTCCAGACTTCGAATATGCCGATAGCATGATTTTTCTGGCAAATAATGTTTTTAGAAATTAAAAGAGTTAATCTTTTCTGTTAAAATTCTCACAGATGTTGAAACATTGCTTTCAAAACTGAAATAAAAACGAAAAACACAGAGGTTTAATAATGTCCAAAAACAAAAATACACGGCAATCAAGAAAGCAGAATCAACAATGTAGAAATTTAAAATACCACTAACTAACATTTCAAAACAAAGTTGTAAAATGAGAATTATTTAAGAGAACTCAGAAAGAAACTACATACAGTGGAGCAGAAGATAACAAACTGGAGATCTTTGTTACATTACAAAACAAACTGAAGTAAAACCTTCAGATTTTCAACATTCTCTCTTCATAATTGTTTACATTCACTAAAGAATATATAATGAGAAATGACGAGACAAATAACAATTTTGATTCATTCAAAATGAATACAATCCAATTCCATAACACAGACATGCAGATGATTGATTGATTGATTGATTGACATCACAGCATTCAAGGCATTCCCAAAAGCGCTACGTCCCCATCCTCAGCAGCCAGCGAAGGGATCCAACAGTCGGCAGACCAAGGATGTAACGCATACACACTACTGGGGTGTCTCTAGTGCATCCCAGAATGACCCGCATAGTTCGTAGCATAGCATAGCTTCGTTCTGTATGCGCTCTAACTTCACCAGCTGACTCTCTGAGACAGTGAGCAGACCTAATCCATAATCAATTACTAAGTGCTGGTATAGTGTGAAAAGCATTCTCTGCTCTATGTCCATTGCAGCCATAGTTTTAAGTGTGTTGAGTCCCTTTTGAGTTCTTGTCACGACCGTCTCCACATGGTCTTGAAGGATAGGCTCCTGTCTAATGTGATGCCCAGATACTTCAGTTTGTTCTCTCTGTTGACCTTCTACCATCTATCGCGAGGCTTGGGACATCAGCTATTACAATCCTGTTGTCCAGAGAGCACCACAAAACAGCCGCCTTCTCCGGATGGATGACAGCACTCATTTCTGTGCACCAGTCAATCACTTTGTCTACTGTCGCCTGTAACTCCTGGGCTGTTTTCTCCCTATCTCTCCCCTGCCTATATGCAAAAATATCATCTGCAAATGTTAGTATTCTTCCAACCCATGGTGCTTCTAGGTTTGCAGTCTTGCTCGTATACACATTAAAGAGCACCGGTGAGATTGCAGATCCCTGTGGCATAAGAAAGGGAAGTAATCTGAAACATGTGCAAATGAACGCGAGTAGGGGATGATGAACCAAACATGTAAGTATATTAAAGTGGAAATATATTTACTAAAGTACTTCAGAATTGACTTAGTAACACATGGATTTTCAAAACTCTGCACCACTTATAATTAAAAACATAATGGAACCTATAACAGTGATATCCTAGTTAGTTAGTTAGTTAGTTAGTTAGTTAGTTAATTAGTCGACAGATCATCCTCATTGCACATCGAACCATTCAGTCCATAAGTGCTCGGAACCCCTCCTCAGCAAATCCCCCAGCGTGTAGGTAGCGGCTAACGACGCCAGTTCTGTGTTGGTTTATCAATCTTCTTTGGCTTCCTGCGTAGTGTTCTTGTTTGGCCACCCCTCTTTAAATTTGCTGCTCTCGCAGTCTGGCCATTGTTGTAGATTCACATTCATCACTTGGTTCTCGCAAAAGTCTTACTTCTCGTAGAGCATTCAGAATGTCAGCCTGGTCCCATGGCGCGCCGCCCGTCCACCGTAACATCACCTGCGAGCTTGTCAGCCCGCTCATTTCCTTGTACTCCCGCATGCCCTGGCACGAAGATGAAACTAATCTTTGCCAGCCGAGACCCGCTTCAGAGGCAGCAACCATTCTCTTCGGATCGACCCCTCCTCTATCCTCTTGATCATGTTCATTGAGTCGCTAAGGAACAAGCCCTAGTGAATGTCTGTGTCTCGGGCCATGTTATTGCTTTACTTACTGCCATGACTTCCATAGTCAGGGCTTACACTTGTGGTTTTCTGAAGCACCAGTCCTCCTTCTCATCCGGCCCGAGCTGTAAAGTCCATGACTTCTCACTGGTCGGATCGACCGACCCATCTGTGTAGATGACCGCGTCCACCGTCCCTTAGCGAATTCTCCTCGAAAATTCAACGCTTGTACTTCCAGCCTCAACAGCGAGCCCCGGATTTTCTTGTCTGCATTTTCTATCTAGTTGGATGCAAACTGAAAAGGATTGCAGAAGTCTGTTCTGGTCTCACTTGGCATCCCCCATTCCTCGCAGGTTCTAAGATCCTCAAGTGAACACACCCTTTTGAAGAATGTCCTTTCGGCTTGACCCATCCACGACCGTCCTCTTTTTAACCTTCTGCCTTCACCCCCTAATTTCACTAGCAGTGGATGTTTTGTGTGTTTGTTGCGTTAATTCTGAGGTTTGCGTGCCCTGCAAACTTGTATTCTCCTCGTCAATGGTTTGGAAATCAAGAAGTAGCGCATCGCCCTGCATTCTGTATCTCTTGTACATCCAAGAATATCGCATAGCTTCATTCTGTATGTGATTTAAAAACGATTTTCATATAAAAATAATGGCTGGTGGTTGTGGAAGGACTTCTTTTAGTTACTGTGGCGCCAGGAGGCTGGGTGAAGCCGGGCCGCTCAGACAGATAGACAGACAATACAGACAGACAGACATATAGTCGGGGAACGGGAGCTTATATGAACTACGTATATAAATTAAATGAGATTCTCCCCACCAGGAACTTGGTGCAGCCGGGTCAGACAGACAGACACTTGTTCTCTAGTATTTTGTCTATCAGAAATTTTCTTATTACTTGACCTAGGTTTTTTTCACTTTGGCTAACAAGTTCCTACTTTTCATAAGTTTGGGTTGTTTTGGTATTTTTCTCTTTTGGGCCGATACCTTTTCATACTTGTTTACAAAGTTTCGTACTTGTTCTAGTATTGTTGGGGGGTGGGGGAGGGGGGGGGGGGGGGAGGTATTTCGGTACGTGGTCAATATTGTTCCCCATTTGACCTACAAATTTCTATTTTCATAAGTTGTGGACAAGATATCTCGTTACGTTGGTCAATATTTTTTCCCTATTCGGCTAGCAAATTTTCCTATTTGTCCAAGATATTTTCCATTTGGTTTTACATATGTTCCTACTTTTTTTATAAGTTTGGGTGATATATTTCTCTGTTTGTCGTATACCTTTTGCATCCTTACTTAACAAAGTTTTTCGTACTTTTCCTAAGGGGGAAGAATTTTTTGGGGGGAGTATTTCGTTAACGTGGTTAATATTGTCCCCCAGTTGGCTAACACATTTTCCCCTCCCTACTTTTCATAGTGTGGACAAGATATATCGTTTACGTGGTCAATATTTTTTCTATCGGCTAGCAAATTTTCCTATTTGGCCAAGATTTTTTTCCTTGTGGTTTACATATTCCTACTTTTTAATAAGTTTGGGTGATATAATTTCTCTGTTGGTCGATACCTTTTCATATTACTTACAAAGTTTTCGTACTTTTCCTAAAGTTTTGTTTGGGGGTTTTCGTTTACGTGGTTATATTGTCCCCATTTGACTACAATTTCCTCTACTTTTTTCATCAGTGTGGACAGATTCTCGTTACGTGGTCAATGATTTTTCGTATTCGGCTAGCAAATTTTCCTATTTGGGCACAAGATATTTTCATTTGGTTAACATATGTCACTACTTTTTTATAAGTTTGGGTGAGATATTTTCTCTGTTTGGTCGATACCTTTTCATACATACTTACAACGTTTTCGTACTTTTCCTAAGTTTGTTGGGGGGTATTTCGTACAGTGTGTTAATCCTTGTCCCCCATTTGGCTAACAACTTTTCACTACTTTTCATAATGTGACCAAGATATATCGTATACGAGTGGTCAATATTGTTTTTTCTATTGGCTAACAAATTTTATTCTTTGGCCAAGATATTTTCCATTTGGTTAACATATTTTCCTACTTTTTATAAGTTTGGTGATATATTTCTCCTGTTTTTGTCGATACCTGTATCATACTTGCTTAACAAAGTTTCGTACTTTGTTTTCTGAGTTTGTGTGGGGATATTTTCGTTACTTGGACAATTTTCCCCATTTGGCTAACAAATTTATCCTATTTGTATCCTAAGATATGTTCATTTGGTTAACATATTTCTTACTTTTTATAAGTTTAGCACGGTGATAGATTTCTCTGTTTTGATCGATACCTTTTCATACTTGCTTAACAAAGTTTCGTACTTTTCGTCAGTTTTGTTGGGGGGTATTTCGCACCTTGTACATATTTTCCCCATTTGCTAACATTTTCCTATTTGGCCAAGAATATTTTCCCTTTGCTAACTATGTTCCTACTTTTTATAAGTTTGGGTCCTAGATTTCTCTGTTTGACGATACCTTTTCATATACTTGCTTCACAAAGTTTCGTATTTCATAAGTTTGTTGGGGGGTTATTTCGTTACTTGTGGTTCAATCTTTTTTCTCAATGGCTAACAATTTTCCTTAGTTGGCCAAGGTATTTTTCTCTGTGGTTAACATATGTTCCTACTTTTTATAAGTTTTGGGTATATATTTCTCTACTTGGTCGATACCTTTTCATACTTCTTAACAAAAGTTTCGTACTTTTCCTATTTTGTTGTGGGGTATTTTCGTTACTTGGACATATTTTCACCCATTTGGCTAACAAATTTATTCCTATTTGCCCCAGATAGTTTCCATTTGGTTAACACATGTTCCATACTTTTTAGAAGTTAGGTTTAATATATTTCTCTGTTTGGACATACCTTTTTTCATACTTGCTTACAAATTTCGTACTTGTTCATAGTTTGGTTGGGGAATTTTTCGTTACTTTGTCTCTTTTTTCTCCCTTGCTAACAAATTTTCCTATTTGGCAACCAAGGTATTTTCCCTTTGAGTTACAATAGTTCCTACTTTTTATAAGTTTGGGTGATATATTTCTCTGTATTGGTCGATACATGTTCATACTTGCGTACCAAGTTTTCGTACTTTTCATTAGTTTGTTATTGGGTATTTCGTTACTTGGTCAAGCTTTTTTTCTCATTTTGCCTACAAATTTCCCTACTTTTCATAAGTGTGGACAAGATTATATCGTTTAGTGCTATGTCAATATTTTTTCTATTTGGCTAACAATTTCCATTTTGGCTAGAGCTTTCCCATTTGGTTAACATATTTCCTACTTTTTATAAGTTTGGGTGATTATTTCGGCATTTGACCAATAATTTTAATATTTTGTCTAACATATTTCTTATTTGACGGTTTAAGTGGTACAAGAACGTGTACTTTTGTCTGGTTGTGAAGTGTGGCACTGAGCAGGTACACTGACAAAAAAAAAAACATATAGTGGTCTTGGAAATGGTTTTCTGGAGAAAGATGTAAAGACACTATGGAAACATAGAAAGAAAGGGAAATGAAAGTGTGGCTATCTAATTTGATACGTGATAACGTCGCTGATTATGACGGCGGACCGGTGACCTGTCATGTTACGTGCATTGCTAAGTTGAATCGGGGCAGTTTGTTGTGTTTGTGTGCATCTGTTAACACCACACTACCCACCGTCCTGTATGACCCGAATAGTTGTTACGTACATATACGATTTCCCCGACTAGCCTCGGTGATCACAGTCTGTACTATGAATATGAGAAAGGCTTAATCGGACACATGGGTGATTGTTTACATGCGCGTATGGGTTTTTCGAGACCGATTTATGTTGTATTGATCCCGCGAGTGGCCTTTGGTGTAACCGGATAAACACTAGGACTACACGGTTATAGAAAAGAGAGAGAGAGAGAAGAGAGAGAGACGAGAGAAGAGAAGAGAGAGAGAGAAGGGTGACCCTTTTAGCCTTCGGATGCAATGTTGATGATGCAGTGTTAGTCACTTCCTACATACACAGTGATCATCCATACGTTAGGTTCCTTGAGTCGTAACAACCGATAGGACACCCTTTTTCTATAGTTTCCTCTTAACCACGTGTCTAAGAGTGTACCATTAACCTACCACCCCTGTGATCGGATTCGCCGCCGTTCTTTGAACATTTCTGTTTATTAGCGACGTGTTTCCACGTGTATCGTTATGCGTGTCACTGGATCCATCGCCATCTTTGACCGGTTGAATCATTAACCCGTGTTCTGGCTGTACCATTATACATGTTATCGGAAGCAGGAATTCTTTGATTGTTTTAGTCAGTGAGCCTTTTCTTGGAGGGTACCTTTACACATGGGATCGACTGCAAGTCCCTATTTGACCAGTTTTTAGCGAATGAGACGTAGTCTGGTTGTAGCAATACCCCTGTGTGATAGGGTGCGCGCCCCATCTTTGACGGCTGTAACTACTGTCCATGTGTGTCGACTGTACCACTAGGTGCTATTGATCAATACAAATCAGTGCTCGAGGCGCTCCTGTCAGGGAATTGGCCGATAGTAAGGACATTACTTTCTGAGCTTTAACAGTCGGCATAACGTCTTGATCTTTCATCGATCCACTTTAACCATCATCATGTCACTACACATACCATACCCTACAATTTAAGTGATCCTTCGACCACTTGATCACTACTTCACTAGTACTTGACCACTATTTGACTATGTCCTTACTTATTTTACCATCACCCGTTTCACTACACGTACCAAACCCTATAATTTAAGTGATCATTCGACTACTTGACCACTACTTGACCACTATTCTGAGCACCACTTGACCAATCTTGATCATCACCATGTCACTATACCTACTTTCACCGACAATTTAAGTAGTCACTCGACCATTTACCACTACTTGCCACTACTTGAGCACGTCATCGATCACTTGGACCCACACAGGTTACTACACGTACTTTCCCTTACAATTTAAGTGGTCACTCGACCATTTGACCATTACTTGTCCGCTACTTGATCACTACTTGACAACGTCACTACTTAATTTATCCATCTCTGTTTCACTACACGTACCATACCCTACAATTTTCTCACTTGAGCGGTTGACCACTGGTTGAGCACTACTTGACCACTGCTTGACCACGTTGTCGACCATTTTACCATCACCGTTTCAATATACGTACTTTTCCCTACCTTTTAAGTGTTCATTCGACCACTTGACCACTGGTTGACCGCTACTTGACCATGTCATCGATCACTTTAACCACTACCATAATCTTAGGGACATCGTCCTCTACAATTTAAGTGGTGACTCGACCACTTGACCACTACTAACCATTGGTTGACCACTACTTTACCACCCTTTAATCATCACCATGTCGCTACGACAAATTTTTCCTAAAATTTTCCTAAAATTTTCTTCACTTAACCACCACTTGACCAGTGCTTGACCACTGCTTGACCACTAATTTACCATCCTTTAATCATCACCATATCATTACAACTACTTTTCCCCTAAAATTTTCTCACTTGACCACCACCTGACCACTAGTTGACCACTAATTTACCATCCTTTAATCATCACCATATCATTACAACTACTTTTCCCCTAAAATTTTCTCACTTGACCAACACCTGACCACTGGTTGACCACTAATTTACCATCCTTTAATCATCACCATATCATTACAACTACTTTTCCCTAAATTTTCTCACTTGACCACCACTTGACCACTAATTTATCACCCTTTATTCATCACCATATCATTACAACCACTTTTCCCTACAGTTTCCTCACTTGACCACTACTTGACCACTGCTTGACCACTAATTTACCATCCTTTAATCATCACCATATCATTACAACTACTTTTCCCCTAAAATTTTCTCACTTGACCACCACCTGACCATTGCTTGACCACTGCTTGACCACTAATTTACCACTCTTTAATCGTCACCATATCATTACAACCACTTTCCCCTAAAATGTCCTCACTTGGCCATTACTTGACCACTGCTTGACCACTACTTGACCACTAATACCTGGTACCCACCCCTTACCACCGAATGACACTACACCATATCCATTGCAATCAACGATCTTTAGCTTTCAAGGTTTCATTTGTAACACGTGTGATGTTAGTGAATAAGCTACTATGAACATCTACATAGCACTAATAACCACCCTTATCAACTAATTGCACTAAACCATACCCACTACTATCCCCACCGCACCTTTTATTTGTACTAATGTACACCGCCAATGTGCTAACAGTTCAAAATACTTTAACATACCACTCACCCCCGTTTTTACAACCCGTTACTTAATGACTTTTCCATATGCACCCCTCCACGTCTGTTATGAACCGACCACCGTCACACCCGCTGGAGATTTTCCCACACTTGCCGACGTATAACTCCCCGGTACTACCTGCCAGACTTTCCCACTATGCCTCTACTTATTTAATATGCATTGTATTGTCTATACATGGTTTAATAAAAAACATATACCTTACTTGACTCGTTTGTTATTTTGTATTTTTATGTTGTACACATACCTAACGTCACTAGACCACACCTACTCGGACCACGCCTATTAAAAAAAACGAGTTATCACCCTTGACGTTTTAAAAAAATCCGGAGAGTTATCGCCCTTTGAGGCGCAAATCTCTTTTGCGCCTCAAAACCGGCGGCTTTAGCCCGAAATACACTACTACTGGGCCGGGTCAGCCAGACAGACAGACAGACAAACAAACAAGCAGACAGACAGATAGTCGGGAACGGGAGCTTATATGACTACGTATATGAATTAAATGAGATGCTCCCCAACAGGGACTGGGTGAAGCCGGGCCGGGTCAGACAGACAGACAGATAGACAGACAAACAGACAGATAGTCGGGAACGGGAGCTTATATGACTGCTTATATCAATTAAATGAGATGCTCCCCACCAGGGACTGGGTGAAGTCGGGCCGGATCAGCCAGACAGACAGACAGACAGACAGACAGACAAACAAGCAGACAGACAGACAGACTGATAGATAGATAGATCCCCTCCAGGGCCTGGGCGAAGCCGGGCCGGGTCAGCTAGTATATATATAAAAGAATGTATATCTGTATGTCACTTTGTATATTATTTATGCGTTCCCGAACGGTCCATCCGATTGAGATGAAATTTTCTTCACGTCTTCGTCTCATTCCCGTGCTGCCAAATGTCATAGTTTTTTTTAAGTGTACAAACAGTTATTTACTTAATATTATTTAATATTTAATTTACATTATAATGTATATATAGCGAGGGGACATAACTTCTAATAGCAGTGCTATATATGTAAAATTGTTGCACATTTCTCAAATAGGTGGACCTTTTCGCTAAAGTTATCTACAGGCATATGCGTTATAATTTCTCCTCCTCCTCCTCCTCCTCCCCTCACCCCTTCTTCTCCCCATCGTCCTCCTCCTCCCCTCCTCCTTCTCCTCCTCCTCCCCTTCCTTCCCTTTCCTCCTCCTCCTCCTCCTCCTCCACCACTTCTCCTCAACCTCCTCCTCTTCTTCTTCCACCTCCTCCTCCACCCCTAATCCTCCCCCTCTTCTCCCTTCCTCCTCACTACCCCTCCCTCTCCCGACCCCTTCTCATCCTCCTCCCTCTCCTCCTCCCCTCCTCCTCCTCTCCACTCCTTCTCCTCCTCCTCTCCTCCTCCTCCTTCTCCCTCCTGCTCCTGCTCCTCCTCCCTCCTCCTCCCCACTCCTCCTCCTCCCTCCTGCTCATACTCCCTCGTCCTCCTCCTCCCTCCACCTCCTCCACCTCCTCCTCCTCCCCCTCCTCCTTCCCCACCCTTCTCCTCCTCCCTCTCCTTCCTCTCCCCTCTTCCCCTCCTTCTCCATCCTCCTCCTCCTTGACCCTCCTCCTCCCCTCCTCCGCCTCCCCTCCTTCTCCTTCCTCCCCCTCCTCCCTTATCCTCCACCACCTCCTCCTCTTCCTCCTCCTCCCCATCCTCTTCCTCTCCTCCTCCTCCCTCCTCCTCCTCCTCTGCTCCCTATTTAGTTATTGGGATGAAGATTGTTCTCTTCCAATCTGTTCGCCATAATTCCGGGAACGGGTACTGAAGCTTATATGACTACTTATATGAATTAAATGAGACGCTCCCTGCCAGGGTCTGGGCGAACCCGGGCTGGGCTTCTTATATGGGAACGGGAACCGGAGCAGGGGCCGCATATGAATTAAATGAGACGCTCCCCGCTAGGGGCTGAGCGAAGCTGGGCCGGGTCAGACAGACAGACAGACAGACAGACAGACAGACAGACAGACAGTCGGGAACGGGAGCATATATGACTACTTATAAGAATTAAATGAGATGCACCCCATCAGGGACTGGGCGAAGCCGGGCCGGGTCAGACAGACAGACAGACAGACAGACAGACAGACAGACAGACAGACAGACAGACAGACAGACAGACAGACAGACAGACAGACAGACAGTCGGGAACGGGAATGGGAGCTTATATGACTACTTATATGAATTAAATGAGATGCTCGTCACCAGGGACCGGGCGAAGCCGGGCCGGGTCAGCTAGTCTATATCTATAAAACAGAGTGTATGTGGTTGTGTGTGTTTGTGGGTAGATTTGTATTGGATGCGTTCGATAACGGTACATCCGATTGAGATGAAATTTTCTACACGTCTTTCTTTCATTCCTGTGCAACCGACTATAATAGTTTCTTAGTGTAAAATCTTCTACTTATTTAATAACATTTATGATGTCTCTATAGCAGGGGGACTTCACTCTAGAAAAGTTATTTCAAGGGGCATAACTTTTAATAACATTTCTATATACTTTATAGTCATATTGTTGGACTTACTTGCACTATTGTTAAACTCTTTGTCTATAGTTAGTTTTAGGCATATGAGTTATAATAAATAATGATATAATCTTTAAGGCATTTTCAAAGTTTGCATAAAAATAATGCATAATGAATAACATTGTAACCCATCTTTTTCTGCTTAAAGAACTTATCAACTTTCATGTCGGTGATTAAGAACAGTTTTCATTAAAAATAATGAATGGTGTGTGGAAGGACAATCTTTTAAGTTACTGTGCGCCAGGAGCTGGGCGAAACCACGCCGGGTCAGATAGATAGACAGACAGACAGATAGTCGGGAACGGAAGCTTATTTGACTACTTATATGAATGAATTAAATGACATGCTCCCCACCAGGGACTGGGTGAAGCCGGGCCGGGTCAGACAGATAAACAGACAGTCGGGAACGGGAGAGCTTATATGACTACGTATATGAATTAAATGAGATGCTCCCCACCAGGGACTGGGTGAAGCCGGACCGGGACAGGCAGACAGACAGATAGACAGACAAACAGATAGTCGGGAACGGGAGAGCTTATATGACTACGTATATGAATTAAATGAGATGCTCCCCACCAGGGACTGGGTGAAGCCGGGCCGGGACAGGCAGACAGACAGATAGACAGACAAACAGATAGTCGGGAACGGGAGAGCTTATATGACTACGTATATGAATTAAATGAGATGCTCCCCACCAGGGACTGGGTGGAGCCGGGTCAGACAGACAGACAGACAGACAGATAGTCGGGAACGGGAGAGCTTATATGACTACTTATATGAATTAAATGAGATGCTCCCCACCAGGGTCTGGGTGAAGCCGGGCCGGGTCAGCCAGCCAGACAGACAGACAGACAAACAAGCAGACAGACAGACTGATAAATAGATAGATCCCCTCCAGGGCCTGGGTGAAGCCGGGCCGGGTCAGCTAGTATTATATAAAGTAAAGCCAGCCGCCGTTCTAGTGACCACATCCCACATTGTGTGTATATTATATAAAGTAAAGCCAGCCGTTCTAGTGACCACATCCCACATTGTGTGTATATTATATAAAGTAAAGCCAGCCGTTCTAGTGACCACATCCCACATTGTGTGTATATTATATAAAGTAAAGCCAGCCGACGTTCTAGTGACCACATCCCACATTGTGTGTATATTATATAAAGTAAAGCCAGCCGTTCTAGTGACCACATCCCACATTGTGTGTATATTATATAAAGTAAAGCCAGCGCGTTCTAGTGACCACATCCCACATTGTGTGTATATTATATAAAGTAAAGCCAGCCGTTCTAGTGACCACATCCCACATTGTGTGTATATTATATAAAGTAAAGCCAGCCGACGTTCTAGTGACCACATCCCACATTGTGTGTATATTATATAAAGTAAAGCCAGCCGTTCTAGTGACCACATCCCACATTGTGTGTATATTATATAAAGTAAAGCCAGCCGTTCTAGTGACCACATCCCACATTGTGTGTATATTATATAAAGTAAAGCCAGCCGTTCTAGTGACCACATCCCACATTGTGTGTATATTATATAAAGTAAAGCCAGCCGTTCTAGTGACCACATCCCACATTGTGTGTATATTATATAAAGTAAAGCCAGCCTGCGTTCTAGTGACCACATCCCACATTGTGTGTATATTATATAAAGTAAAGCCAGCCGTTCTAGTGACCACATCCCACATTGTGTGTATATTATATAAAGTAAAGCCAGCCGACGTTCTAGTGACCACATCCCACATTGTGTGTATATTATATAAAGTAAAGCCAGCCGTTCTAGTGACCACATCCCACATTGTGTGTATATTATATAAAGTAAAGCCAGCCGTTCTAGTGACCACATCCCACATTGTGTGTATATTATATAAAGTAAAGCCAGCCCGTTCTAGTGACCACATCCCACATTGTGTGTATATTATATAAAGTAAAGCCAGCCGTTCTAGTGACCACATCCCACATTGTGTGTATATTATATAAAGTAAAGCCAGCCGACGTTCTAGTGACCACATCCCACATTGTGTGTATATTATATAAAGTAAAGCCAGCCGACGTTCTAGTGACCACATCCCACATTGTGTGTATATTATATAAAGTAAAGCCAGCCGTTCTAGTGACCACATCCCACATTGTGTGTATATTATATAAAGTAAAGCCAGCCGTTCTAGTGACCACATCCCACATTGTGTGCAGGTTGATCTAAACATGTGGAGCCAGCACCATATACCCAACAAGCCTTAATGCTTGAAGAAAGGTTCTTCATATTGAAAACTACGCTAAATATCTCTAGTGCTGGCTGTTGTGTCAACTGTCCTTGAACAGATAATACAATGTTTTGTTACTATTTGCAGCAACAGACGCCATAAGTAAGTTGTATTCTTGTCTCACATTATTAGAACTGATAAGTACACAAATAAGTACACATTGAATTTATTGTAAGTGTTATGATCTGAGAGTATTGATTGCCTGTCACAATGTTTGTATGTTTTAACAACATCAACAATAGGCGATGGTATCAGTCAGCGAATATCTTCCGGCGGCAGGTATTTTACTGTGAGCAAGTTTCATCCTTCACGCACAGACGCACATAGGAGTTGGCCTAAGCGTCTTGTTCATTGTGGCCTGAAACGATGTTGCTTGTAGCTCGTCTGTGGTGATAATTAGTATATCGTCCACATAACGCCGGTAAAAGGCCAAGTTGTTGATGTCTGAGGATCTCTTTTCTTCTAAATGTGCCATGAAGATGTCCTGCTAGAATAGGACCAAGAATACTCCCCATGGCCACTCCGTCAATTTGGCGGTATGACTTAGTTAGAAAATTGAATTGTATCTTGGCGGTACATAGTAGTGGTAGCCTCTCCAGAATAGGTGTTGGTATGCCTAATTTTAGTTGTTTGTCTTCAATGCGTTCCCTTATTATTTTCACTGTCTCCTCTAATGGAACGTTAGTGAATAGGGAGGCTATATCCATGGATGCCTATGTGTTTGTTATTTATGTCCATAGTATCCAATAATTCCACCAGTTGGAATGTATCTCTGAGTATTTTTGGATCTCTCTATCTATGGAACATCTCTCTCTCTCTCTCTCTCTATCTATGGAACACGAACACAATGAAGCGTTACCGTTCCTAGATATTCTAATGAGACGTAGAGCAGACGGCACAATTCAAAGAAACATGGACTGGCCAATACCTAAATTTTCAGAGCTTCACACCTGTCCAGTACAAACGGGGCTTAGTAAGGACCTTGTTTGACCGTGCTAGAAAGATATGCATCCAGGACACACTGACAGAGGAATTTGAAACTCTGAAGAATGTCTTAAACCTGAATGGGTACTCCACAGGATTTATAAAGCGCCATTGCCAACAGCCCAAACCCAAAGCAGACGTAACTACAGTCCCTAAACTCAAGGTATTCATCCAGCTAACCTTTCGAGGGGATTACGTAATGCAACGTCTACAAGACCGGCTTACCTACAGCAGTAGGTCGAACATTCTGTGCGGCAACTCCAGTCATTAGATATAAAACCGTACCCATTCCTACACCAGCAGTCAAAGAGCCTGTTCCTCTGTACGCCACAAACAATTGTATTTACCAATTCACATGTAGATGCCAGGCCGTTTACATTGGTCGAACGGAGAGACAGCTTAACAAACGGGTGTCAGAACACATACCTCAATGGGTCAACAAGATACAACACACAGGAGATGCTAGCCGCGTGGGGCCGACACACCGGAAGCTCCCGGCGTCTTCAATCGGCAGGCACATTGTCGACAGTGGCCATTTTGTGGACAGAGACACTGCATTTCGCGTGTTGTTTAACACACAAAATACTCGCTTGTTAAAATTTGCAGAAGCAATTATGATCTATCAACGCAAGCCAGAATTGTGTAAACAGAAAGACATGTTAGTCAGCTTAAAATTACCGTGGTAGATAAGTGACATTACTGTGCGAATTGTGTATATTTCAACTTGAAGGATTTATCTAGTTAATTTCACGTAAGTTGTGTGATTTCTGCAGTATGTACCTGACGAGATGCAGCGAAATATGCCAGGCAATAAATCGTGCAATCTATTGTTTGTGTCTTCGTTATTCAAATATACAGTTTGCCATTGCCGAACTCATAATTCAGATCCATGCGTCTGGTACCACAGACTCCGCTCGAGTGTTGTAATTTGTAACCGTTCTTTTACTGCTCTGTTCATTTAGAGTGCACACTTTTTCGTGTCACTTCATTATTCCCGGTGACAATTATTCAGTATGTTTTGCCTGAATTCGTATGTTTCTCTTATCACCATCGTCTCCCTTCATTAGATTTTATCATAGCTCTTTTCGTGACATAGCAGATAGTACACAACCTTGCTTAACTCCACTCTTGATTTCAAACTCTTCTGAAGTTGAACAATTAAACATGATTATACCCTTCGTGTCTGTGTGGAACAATTCCACAATGGACAGAAGAGTTGGTGGGCAGCCAATCTTCTTTAGTGCCTTGAACAGACCCTTACGACTGACCAAATCAAATGCCTTTGTGAGGTCGATGAAGGCAATAAACAGTGGTTGATTCTGTTCACGGCATTTTTCTTGCATTTGTTCGCAATGAGAATATCATATCAATGATATACTTGGTCTAGTCGGAAGCCACACTGTGATTCGGGGTAGACTTGATCTCCTAGGACTTGAAGTCTGTACAGAATAATTCTGGCAAATACTTTTCCAACAATACACAGAAGTGAGATACCCCTATAGTTGTTGCAGTCGCTTCGATCGCCCTTGTTCTTGTACAGTGTTATGATGCTTGAATCTTTTAAATTCTGTGGGACTTGTCCTTCTCGCCAGCATAGCTCTATTAGCTGGTAGAGAATGTCAAGTAGGTAAATGGACCGAAACATTCGTGGAAGGTGGGCTCTTCTGATGATCAGAACCCCCACCCCTGCCGTGTTTGCTCCGCGGCGGAGTTTTTATCACTATCAGCAATAAACACACGCCAAATCCACACAAAGAAACCTGGCCAGCTCAATGACTAACACCCTTGCTGGTCACTTCCGGTAGAATTTCTATTGAGAAGGAAAATTTAAAACATGGTTCCAGTTGTCAGGTCTGATAGCCTTAAAGGGGAGACAAGAAATCATGTGGGGAAAAAAGGTAGCCGGCGCTGTAGTAATAACATCCCTTTTAACTTCTTCTTCTTCTTCTTCTTCTTCTTCTTCTTCTTCTTCTTCTTCTTCTTCTTCTTCTTCTTCTTCTTCTTCGTCTTCGTCTTCGTCTTCTTCTTCTTCTTCTTCTTCTTCTTCTTCTTCTTCTTCTTCTTCTTCTTCTTCTTCTTCTTCTTCTTCTTCTTCTTCTTCTTCTTCTTCTTCTTCTTCTTCATCAGCTTTCCGAGCCATTGAGGTTCTTTGCTGCAAATACAATCCGTCTCCATTCGTCTCTCTGGTGGACCTTCTCTTGCCAGTCGTTGATTCCAAGTGCTTGTAGGTCTGTACATGTATTATCTATCCACCGTCTTCTTGGTCTACCTCGGGGTTTACGGTCATTTATTTCCTGAGTGTAAGCGAGTTTTGTTTCCCTATTATCTTCCATTCTTTCTATATGCCCCAGCCATTGTAGTCTATTAGCCTTCATGATACCAGTGATTAGCGGGGACTTAAACAGATCATAAATGTCTTTGTTACTTCTTCTTTTCCACTCTCCACTTTGTGTATCCCTAATGGGTCCAAAGATGCGTCTTAAAATTTTGTTCTCAAAGGTTTGTAACAAGGCTTCGTCTCCTTTCGTTGTACTCCAGGTTTCAGAGCCATACAGCACAACTGGTCTGATCAGTGTTTTGTATATTGTGATTTTGGTGTTACGAGATAGCGCCTTTGATTTTAGTAGATGTTGTAGTGCATAGTATATCTTATTTCCAGAGTTGATTCTAGTTTGTATTTCTTCCCTTATGATGTTGGAGCAGTTGAAGATTGTACCCAGGTATTTGTATGTTTCCGTTCTTTTAATGGTCATATTATCTATTTGTATGTGGCCAGAGTTTTTAGCCATTCCGTCTCTTGAAATTACCATATATTCTGTCTTATCTTGGTTGATAACCAGCCCCATCTGTTGGGCTTTTTCCTTTAAGTGAGTCAATATTTCCAATGTCTTTTGTTCACTTTGCCCTATAATATCTATATCATCTGCATAACCAAGCAGCTTGGATGTTCCTCCAATATCACATTCCTCCTTTATCTTCCTTACAACTTTCTCTAGAGCCAGATTGAAGAGTAGCGGCGATAGTGCATCACCCTGTTTCAAGCCAGATGTTATTTGGAAGGGGTCTGATTTCCTGCCTTTATATGTTACTATATTATAAGTATCTTCCATGCATAGTCTGGTCATGTTGATTAACTTCCTTGGTATTCCAAATTCCTGCATAGCATTCCATAGACTATTCCTATGGACACTATCATAAGCCTTTTTAAAATCCACAAAAATGTTATGGAGATCTCTTTTATATTCCCAATGTTTCTCGGCTATTTGTCGTAAGATAAATATCTGATCTATTGTTGATCTGTTTTGTCTAAAACCCGCCTGGTAGTCACCTAATATGTCTTCTGAATATGGTTTTAGTCTATTTAGTAATACTGCGGATAGTATCTTATAGCTTGTGGACAGTAGTGATATTCCTCTATAATTTCCACATTGGAACTTGTCTCCTTTCTTAAAGATAGGTATCAATAATGACTCTTTCCAGTCATGGGGTAATTCTTCTGTCCTCCAGATTTTTATCATTAGTTCGTATAGCTTTAGATGTAATGCATGGCCACCTGCCTTTATAAATTCAGCAGCAATTCCATCAGTCCCAGTTGCCTTATTGTTTTTAAGTCGTGTGATTGCATATAGGATTTCTTCAAATACAGGTTCTTCAATTTGTGGTTCACACGTTAGAACCTCTTCCTGTGGGAAAGTGTTACTTGGAGCTTCACAATTTAGTAATTCAATAAAATATTCTTTCCATGTGTTACACATTTCCTCATTGGTATTTATCATATTCCCATCTTTGTCTTTTAAACCATATGTGTTTTGTTGGTGCCCCCTCGTTTCATTGACTTCAGTTCTTTAAAAAATTTTCTGGATTCATTTTTCTGGTCACTGTGGCAATGTGGCACTCAGCTCCTCTATAACTTCTGACTTGCTGTATGTTTGATGCATTTCTGTTGTTAATTAAAATGTGATCTATTTGATTATAGGTTCTCTTGTCACATGATTTCCAAGTTTGTTTGTGTATATCCTTTCTTTGTAGTCTGGTACTGCTAATCTGCAGTCCTTTGGCTTCGGCCAGGTTGATGACTCTCCATCCATTATCATTTGAAGTTGTATGTAGGCTTTCCATACCGGCCACTTTTTTATTAGTTTGCTCTCTACCTATTTTTGCATTGAAGTCTCCCAGCACAATCAGGATGTCCTGTTTGGGGGTTTCTTCTATGACATCTTCCAGATCATTATAAAAGTCTTCTTTAATATCATCTTCTTTCTCTTCAGTAGGTGCATGTACATTAATCATCGTTATATTTTTCCATTTACCTTTTACTCGTAATTTACTAATCCTGTCATTAAAAGCTTTAAAGTTTAAAACGTTCCCCCATAACTCTTTTTTGATGACAAATCCTGTTCCTAATTCATGTTTATTTGGGTGTTTCCTCCATATATTATAATCATTCCACTTTGCTCTAAAGTACCCTCTCCTGGCCACCTTATTTCTTGAATTGCTGTTATATCCATTTGATATTCACCCAGCTCCCGGGTTAGTTCTTCGGCCGCTCCAGCTCGATATAGTGTCCGTACATTCCATGTTCCAAATCTCAAAAGTCCTTTAACGTTCCAAGGTCGTTGTCCAGATAAGTCAGTCCGATATCGAGGCTCATGTATTTGTTTCGTAACAAAGAAAGGTTTTTACAAAGGTGGGGATGTTAACCCCACGCTTCAACCCCCAACCTGAGAGCTTTCTATACTAAATTACAAAGATTACACCCAACATATAACAGAGAAAAACTGCAAGACATTACAGTCAAAGAGAAATTTACAGATGAAATAAAATGTAAACTTGAAACTCTGCAAAACCCTTCGGAGGAAAGCGTTGACCAAACTTGGTTGAACATCAAGAATACAATTCAGTCTACCGCAGAAGAATGTCTCGGTGTGTTAACCACGCATAGAAAGAACAGATGGTTCAATCAAAAATGTGAAGAAGCAGTCATTAGGAAGAAGAATGCCAGACATGTATGGTTAAATGACATCAATAACATCCAAAAGGAAGAGCATTATAGAAATGAATGTAAAGAGGCTACAAAAATAGTCAGACAGCAGAAGCGAGAATATATGAGTAATATAATCAAAGATATGGAAACTAATCACCAGGAAAATGAATCCAGAAAATTTTTTAAAGAACTGAAGTCAATGAAACGAGGGCACCAACAAAACACATATCGTTTAAAAGACAAAATGGGAATATGATAAATACCAATGAGGAAATGTGCAACACATGGAAAGAATATTTTATTGAATTACTAAATTGTGAAGCTCCAAGTCACATTTTCCCACAGGAAGAGGTTCTAACATGCGAACCACAAATTGAAGAACCTACATTTGAAGAAATCCTATATGTAATCACACGACTTAAAAACAATAAGGCAACTGGGACTGATGGAATTGCTGCTGAATTTATAAAGGCAGGTGGCCATGCATTACATCTAAAGCTATACGAACTAATAATAAAAATCTGGAGGACAGAAGAATTACCCCATGACTGGAAAGAGTCATTATTGATACCTATCTTTAAGAAAGGAGACAAGTTCCAATGTGGAAATTATAGAGGAATATCACTACTGTCCACAAGCTATAAGATACTATCCGCAGTATTACTAAATAGACTAAAACCATATTCAGAAGACATATTAGGTGACTACCAGGCGGGTTTTAGACAAAACAGATCAACAATAGATCAGATATTTATCTTACGACAAATAGCCGAGAAACATTGGGAATATAAAAGAGATCTCCATAACATTTTTGTGGATTTTAAAAAGGCTTATGATAGTGTCCATAGGAATAGTCTATGGAATGCTATGCAGGAATTTGGAATACCAAGGAAGTTAATCAACATGACCAGACTATGCATGGAAGATACTTATAATATAGTAAAACATAAAGGCAGGAAATCAGACCCCTTCCAAATAACATCTGGCTTGAAACAGGGTGATGCACTATCGCCGCTACTCTTCAATCTGGCTCTAGAGAAAGTTGTAAGGAAGGTAAAGGAGGAATGTGATATTGGAGGAACATCCAAGCTGCTTGGTTATGCAGATGATATAGATATTATAGGGCAAAGTGAACAAAAGACATTGGAAATATTGACTCACTTAAAGGGAAAAGCCCAACAGATGGGGCTGGTTATCAACCAAGATAAGACAGAATATATGGTAATTTCAAGAGACGGAATGGCTAGAAACTCTGGCCACATACAAATAGATAATATGACCATTAAAAGAACGGAAACATACAAATACCTGGGTACAATCTTCAACTGCTCCAACATCATAAGGGAAGAAATACAAACTAGAATCAACTCTGGAAATAAGATATACTATGCACTACAACATCTACTAAAATCAAAGGCGCTATCTCGTAACACCAAAATCACAATACACGAAACACTGATCAGACCAGTTGTGCTGTATGGCTCTGAAACCTGGAGTACAACGAAAGGAGACGAAGCCTTGTTACAAACCTTTGAGAACAAAATTTTAAGACGCATCTTTGGACCCATTAGGGATACACAAAGTGGAGAGTGGAAAAGAAGAAGTAACACAGACATTTATGATCTGTTTAAGTCCCCGCTAATCACTGGTATCATGAAGGCTAATAGACTACAATGGCTGGGGCATATAGAAAGAATGGAAGATAATAGGGAAACAAAACTCGCTTACACTCAGGAAATAAATGACCGTAGACCCCGAGGTAGACCAAGAAGGCGGTGGAGAGATAATACATGTACAGACCTACAAGCACTTGGAATCAACGACTGGCAAGAGAAGGTCCACCAGAGAGACGAATGGAGACGGATTGTATTTGCAGCAAAGAACCTCAATGGCTCGGAACGCTGAAGAAGAAGAAGAAGAATTTTTCTGGTGATTAGTTTCATTTCTTTGATTATATTACTCATATATTCTCGCTTCTGCTGTCTGACTATTTTTGTAGCCTCTTTACATTCATTTCTATAATGCTCTTCCTTTTGGATGTTATTGATGTCATTTAACCATACATGTCTGGCATTCTTCTTCCTAATGACTGCTTCTTCGCATTTTTGATTGAACCATCTGTTTATTCTATGCGTGGTTAACACACCGAGACATTCTTCTGCGGTAGATTGAATTGTATTCTTGATGTTCAACCAAGTTTGATCAACGCTTTCCTCCGAAGGGTTTTGCAGAGTTTCAAGTTTACATATTATTTCATCTGTAAATTTCTCTTTGACTGTAATGTCTTGTAGTTTTTCTCTGTTATATGTTGGGTGTAATCTTTGTAATTTAGTATAGAAAGCTCTCTTAAGTTTTATTTTAAATTTTGCTCCAACGAGGAAGTGGTCACTGTGGCGCTTAGCTCCTCTATAACTTTCTGACTTGCTGTATGTTTGATGCATTTCTGTTGTTAATTAAAATGTGATCTATTTGATTATATAATCACTTTTAACATTATTAATAAATATCAGTAGTATTTGCAATTGAATAATTGCATGTAAATAGAAAGTATAATGTGGTTTTACCATATTCTGTTTCAACAGCCCACACAAGTTAATTTACCTCAGGTCGCGCATTGTTACAGCTTGTAAATGAGTACACATTGTAGTGTTGTCATTGATAACATTTCAGTGATGTATGCGACTGTCAAGATATTTTATATTTCTCTAAATCTTTAACACCAGGCATAAGACAGGGAAGTAATCTGAAACGTACAAATGAATGCGATTGGGGAATAGTGAACCAAGCATGTGTAACTTGATTGAACTGGAAATATATTTACTAAAATACTTCAGAATTGACTTAGTAACACATGCATTTTCACAACTCTGCACCATTTATAATTAACAATATAATGGAACATATAACAGTGATATCCATGTTGTTTTTTCCCCGCATATCCTTTACAGGACATCGCTGTCAACAGCAACATCTTTCAGTTGTCTGTTGATTTCTTGGCAAGATTACGCTCAGTAGTTTGCCTTTGCTTTCTGAGTGGCCGGCTCATTTATACCGCAAGTCACCAGCGGGGGTCGAACCGCTTCCAGCTCTCGTCCGCTACACGACTCTGCGTGATAAACGGGATTATGGAGAAAGTGTTGTAACCCCTCGGCCAGAGAGACGGCGATATCCATGTAAACTGTCACATATTGGGATAAGCAACACATTTCTAATATATTGAATGTTAATGCCATGCCATGGTACAGGCTATACACAAATAAACAGCTAAAAGGTGTAATCTCTACCTGTTACCGGGACAGTACATGAAGCAAAGAATAGTTACACTGTAATCTCTACCTGTTACCGGGCCAGTACATGAAGCAAAGAATAGTTACACTGTAATCTCTAAGTGTTACCGGGCCAGTACATGAAGCAAAGAATAGTTACACTGTAATCTCAATGTGTTACCGGGCCCATACATGAAGCAAGGAATAGTTAAACCGTAACCCACTATACATGCACTTGGAGTTGGCTAAGAATGGTTGGCAGCTTTAGCTGTAGAATCCGAGCAATCATAATCAAGTATACACAGGACTTGCCATCAATTGTTTAAGGATATATGCTCCATTTGGAGACAACTGGCAGAAGATGGAGAGGGAAAAGCTGGGTAGAATAATACCTCAGTCAACTTCAGAGTGATTTAGGCAGGTTGTGTTCACTGATGAACATCTCCCGTGTAGAATATTGCATAATTAACTCATTCAAGTGCCGAAAAATAATATATCTCAATACTAGGGTCATCGTGTTATTTATTTCGTTTCGTGATATCTTCCGCCATTTTCAATGTCAGTAAATGGTAATTTATTTTTTGTTTGGCATTGAATCAGTTAAATTTGCATGTATAACCACGCCACTAGATATTCCACGATCTATTGGTTCAGTATCAGCACAGAAACACCATGAGAAACAAACACTATATATAACCGCAACATTAGATATTCAAGAGTGGAGTTAAGCAAGGTTGTGTATTAGCTCCCACCCTCTTTGGAATATACGTTCCACTTCTACTGAAATATGCCATTCTTGATCAGGATACCGGTACATACATTCACTCACGCTCAGATGGCGGCCTCATTAGTCCTCAGAGATTGATGGCCAAGACCAAAATTAGGAGGGTACTAATCAGAGAGTTGCTTTTTTCAGTTGATGCTGCAATTACGACCCACTCTGAGGAAGAATTACATCTACTATCTGCATTCTCCAATGCTTGTTCTGAATTTGGTTTAACAATTAACAAAAAGAAGACACAGATTATGTCACAATGTGCACATGGGCACATGGGCAACTCAGGAGCTGCAAGAGCCAATGGACAAAGTGATGGGTTGGTGTACGGAGATGAATGCTGTCAGTAACCCAGAAAAGCGTCTGTCTTGTGGTGCTCTCTGGACAATAGGATTGCTAAAGCTGACTTCCCACGCCTCCAAATAAATGGTAGAAGTGTGAATAGAGAAAGCAGACTGAAGTACCTGGGAATCACTTTTGATAGAAGCCTGTCTTTAAGGATCATGTTGAAGTGGTGCTTACAAAATGTCAGAAGGAGCTCAATACACTGAAGTGTATGGCGGCAAGGGACGTGAAGCAGAGAATGCTATTCACACTTTTTTCAGGAATGCTGACTGTCTCCAAGAGCCAGCTAGTGAAACTAGAGTGCATACAGAATGAAGCCATGGGGGTGATTCTGAGATGTACAAGGGACACCCCTATAGTTTATATGCGATACGCCTGGCGCTACCAACCATTACAGGCAGACTCGAAGTGTTGAAGGCAAGGTCATGGTAGCTGCCGACAAGGAACACCTCCTGCATGATGCCCTGGATGCAGTCAAGGGCCACAAGTTGTTAAGAGGAAGGCCGTGCATGGCTCACGTTGAAGATACCATCAGAGAACTGTGCCCACTTGAGAATATTAGCAGAGGCTAGGAGTGGGTCAGAGAGCCCAAAAGAAATTCAGACTTGTGTATGGGTTATAATCACATAGGGTCGTGAGTGTAGGGAGTGGCCAGCAGGGGCTACGGAAATAGAAATTCAGCAGTTAACTCAGACCGACTCTCGTCCAGGTGATGTGATTATCAACACCGATGGCTCTGTGTTAAGAGGCAAACAAGTGCCTGTGGATGCATAGCAAACGCCATTGGCCAATGGTTAGTAAAGGAGAGCTTGGCATATAACACCACAACCTCAAGTCTGAGAATGGAGGTAGAGGCGGTTACTGTAGCTTTACACTATTTGGAGAACAAACTGTATACGCATGTTGTTATTGCAAGTGATTCACAAAGTATGCTGGCAAAGGTGAAGACTGGCATGCTTCGTGCTGAATGGTATGCATCAATTCAGAGATCGCTGGTTGTCAGCATTCGCTGGATCTTTTTTTCCAGGACATCATGGTGTGGTTGGAAATTAAGAGGCGAACAGACTGGCTGGTGGTGCATCATTAAATGGTCATGTGTTGCATGATATGGCAGATATAGTGAAGACCCTCTGGGAGTGCGTGCATAATGCAGAAGAACAGATAGACTACCTTGGTGTAGAGAGAATGCGGCAGTTGAGGGTGGGCAGAGGATCTGGTAGACAAAGACAGTCGTCACTCAGAGGTAAGGCAGGGCTGATATATAATCCGACTGTAACGGACACCAGTAGTATTTGAACTGTACGCTGGCTGTTGAAGATGCGGACTGAGAGCTTATGGGAATGGCCTGAGTGCAGCGATGTCGGTTCTTGAATCAACTCATCTCAACACCAGGCGATTAGACAAGGGACAAGATAGTAAACATCTGTACAATAAAAGACAGCATCATATATTCAAGTAAATATGTCTGGCTTTTGTCCATCTCTGGCTTTTGTCCATCTCTGGCTTTTGTCCATCTCTGGCTTTTGTCCATCTCTGGCTTTGAACTCAAGCGTAGTCCTTATCTGTGCTACTACCTCCAGCACAGCGGAATGATGTTTTGTGTGTTGCTTAGATTTCCTTTTACCACTGTCCGACGCCATCAGACGAACCCACTCCGACTTCAGAGATACTTGTAATTTATGTCTCCAAGTCAAGGACGTGAAGTCAACAGTTTAGTCCAACTGACTGGTGAAGTGTTTTATAAACTTAAACTGTTATATATATTCAGTAAAATATTTGAGAAACGAAATCATCCATTTGTTGAACCACATATAAATGATTAACTAAAGTTCTGGACTACTAGCAGAGGAAATAACAGTTACACTGATGCCGTAATCGCTCTCGGACAATTAACATAGAGCAAAAAGCTCTACCGATTCTATAACAAGAAGAAAGGGCATTTTTGTCTGACAGGACAGAATAATTCAGTGACCGTGTCTTCAGAACGTGGAGAAATGTAAAGAATAGTATGTAGATCTGCATCCTTGTTTTGTAGACTACAGTAAGGACTTCGACTCTTTTCAGCAAAAGAAATTGTAAAACATTATCAGGGAAATAGAAATGCAAGCGTGTGTGATTCGTTTAATTGGATTGTTTTATCTTGACCAATAAGCCGCTGCCAGGGAAACCGGTGAAAAAGCAGCCACGTTTTAGTTGGGACAGACAGGAGTAAGGCAAAGCTGCATGTTCTTGCTGTTAACTGTTTAGGTTAACTAAGGCTATTTAAAAGAGAATACCGTGAGCTCGTATGACAGTGTTTCAGGAGATACCATTTTATAAGCAACAGTGTGAGCAAGGTGTGGACTGCGCCTGGCTCTGCAGCCAGCAGGGTTAGAATCGGCTAGCCTCTCCCAGGAGGGGTAAAAAGTGAAAATTAGTAGCCTGCCGATGACCCGCAGACTACACAGGTCAACCCCACCTCCACGTGGCGTAGGCTGGGAAACCATGACAGCGAGGTCATGGGCTAACGGGGATATGGCTCGCCATAGGGAATGGCCTCCCTGTAGTCAGATTTTTGTCGTAAATCTGCGACTGCCCTAGCATGCCGGCAAGGGATCTTCATACTGCTTGTAGAAAAACTAAGAAGTATAAACATCGATTAAACATATGCACAATGAACGTCAGCGATTTTAATAGTAAAGAAGAAGAACTTATAGAAACAATGAAAGAGAGGAAAATTGGATTGTGGGAATAACGGACAGCAGAATAAAGGGGGAAGGATGCAAGGAGATCCACCACAGTTACACGTTTGTCTACTCTGGAGTGGAACAGCAAGCAAGAGCAAGACACGGTGAGGGAATAGTCACTGAACAAGGGCTAGCAAGAGGAATACTAGAAATAAAATATATATCAGAAAGAATCATAACAGTGAGAATAAAAGAACAAACAATTACTACATATGTACAAATATACGCACCATGTAATGCAAACAATAATGAGCAAGAATGTGAGGACTACTATGAAGACATCCATGACGTGCTAAATAAAATAGATAAGCAGGACAACATCATAGTTATGGGAGACTTCAATGTAAGACTAGGACACAACAGAGCGGGCATAGTAAAACATTTTGGAGCATTTGGAGACCAATATAATGGAATAAATGATAACGGAAGTAGACTGATAGAGTTAAACAGCCAACACGACCTCTATATAACAAATACATTCTATAAACACAAATACTCACAAATATACACCTGGTATAAGTGGAACGATCTAGATACTAAATGCCAAATTGATGTTATATTAACAAGAAATAACATAAATAGAAATATATTAGAAGCAAGAGCAGTGTCTAACTTAGGTATAAACATAGACCACAAAGCAGTCGTTGCCACAATAAGAATCATCAGTAGAGGGAAGCAAAGACCAGCAAAATAAATGCCATGCGAATCAGAAAACTTAAAACATCCCAAAGACGAGGCAGTGAGGGAAAATTATGAAAAAGAGCTAAATGCAATCTTTGTAATATTATCTATAGAAAGAAAGACAGTGGAAGAAGAATGGGAGATGTTCAAATCAAGTATTTTAAATCCTGCAAAGATAACATGTGGAACCACGAAAAAAACGCAAAACACGGATAAAGAATATAACAAGATGATGGAACGCACAAGTAAAGAAAGCTGTAAAAGACAAAAAGGAAAAATATAAAAAGTGATCGAAGAGCAAACAGGAATACGATTACACAGAATATAGAATAGCGAGAAGACATGTGAATAGAACAGGAATGAGAGAAAAACAAAAATACTGGGAGGAGTATGGAGAAACTCTAAATAAAAGCTACAAAGAGGCAATTAGAAACTTTTATAAAAAGATAAGTGCAATGAGAACCAGAGGAGAACCCTTTAACCCAACTGAAATAATTAACAACGAAAATGGAGAACCAATATGTGAACAAAAACAAATCCTAATAAGATGGAAACAGTACTTATTACAACTTCTCAACATCCCATCGGATGTCACAGGAATTCAAGAAACCGACACAGATGCCACCAAAGATCTAGAACCAGATATAGTGACAGAAGAAATTATAGAAGCCATCAGATTAGCCCCATTGAACAAGTCACAGGGACAAGATGAAATACCAAATGAACTAATTAAAGCAGCAAGAGAAGTAAGAACAACATGGCTACATAGACTATTCAACCATGTCTGGGAATAACAACAGACACCACGAGACTGGGGAAACACCATAATTATCCCAATTTGGAAAACAAAGGCAGCAAAAGAGACTGTACACAAAACAGAGGCATTTCACTGTTGAATCATACTGGGAAAATATTTTACAACATTCTTGAGAAAAGATTACGAACTAATATAGAACCCCAGCTAAGCGAAACACACCTTGGATTTCGGAAAAACAAAGGATGCACAGATGCCGTATTTGCTCTTAGACAGCTTATAGAAAAATCAATCGAATTCAAGGAAACACTCTACTTAGCCTTTGTCGACCAAGAAAAGGCATTTGATAGAGTAGATAGAAACAAGCTGTGGGAAATCCTTAATAAATATGGAGTAAGTACACATCTAACAAACCTATGTAGAAGGTTATACAACAACAGTGAATGCGTAGTGAGAGCAACTGGAGGACACTCAGAACCCTTTACCATAAGATCTGGAGTACGATAAGGTTGAGTCCTGTCCCCTCTCTTGTTTATAACATACTAGCTGACCCGGCCCGGCTTCGCCCAGATCCTGGTGGGGAGCATCTCATTTAATTCATATAAGTAGTCATATAAGTTCTCGTTCCCGTTACCGACTATCTGTCTGTCTGTCTGTCTGTCTGTCTGTCTGTCTGTCTGTCTATCTGTCTGTCTGTCTGTCTGTCTGTCTGTCTGACCCGGCCCGTCTTCGCCCAGACCCTGATGGGGAGCATCTCATTTAATTCATATAAGTAGTCATATAAGTTCCCGTTCCGACTATCTATCTGTCTGTCTGTCTGACCCGGCCCGGCATCGCCCAACTCCTGGTGGGGAGCATCTCATTTAATTCATATAAGTAGTCATATAAGTTCCCGTTCCCGACTGTCTGTCTGTCTGTCTGTCTGTCTGTCTGTCTGTCTGTCTGTCTGTCTGTCTGTCTGTCTATCTATCTATCTGTCTGTCTGACCCGGCCCAGCCCATGGTGGAGAGCATCTCATTTAAATTATATAAGTAGTCATATAAGATCCCGTTCCCGACTATCTGTCTGACTGTCTGTCTGTCTTGGGTAAATGTAGGAGGGAGGAGGAAGAGGGAGGTGGAGGAGGGAAGAGGAGGGAGGAGGAGGGAGGAGACAGGAGGAGTAGGGAGGAATAGGAGGGAGGAGGAGGGATTAGGAGGAGGAGGGAGGAGTAGGGTGGAGGAGGAGGCGAGGAGGAGGGAGGAGGAAGAAGGAGGAGGAGGGAGAAGGAGGGAGGAGGAGAACGCAGGAGGAGAAGGGAGCAGGAGGAGGAGGGAGGAGGTGGGAGAGGGAGGAGGGAGGAGGAGGAGAGAGTAGGAGGAGGGAGGAGGCGGAGGGAGAAGGAAGAGGGAGGAGGAAGAGGGAGAAGGAGGAGGGAGAAGGAGGAGAAGGAGGGGGAGGAGGAGGGAAGAGGAGGAGGGGAGGAGGAGTAGGGAGGAGGAGGAATGTGAAGGGAGGAGGAGGGAGGAGGTAGAGGGAGGAGGAGGAGGAGGGAGGCGGAGAGAGGAGGAGGGAGGAGGAGGAAGAGGGAGGAGAAGGAATGTGAAGGGGGGAGGAGGGAGGAGGTAGAGGGAGGAGGAGGAGGGAGGAGGAGGAGTGAGGAGGAGGAGAGAGGAGGAGGAGAGGGAGGAGTAGGAAGGAGGAGGGGAGGAGGGAGGAGGAGGAGGAGGGATGAAGAAGGAGGATGAGGGAGAAGGAGGGATGAGGAGGAGGAGGGAGGAGGCGGAAGAGGGAGGAGGAGGAATGTGAAGGGAGGAGGAGGTAGAAGGAGGAGGAGGAGGGAGGAGGAGAAGGGAGGAGGAGGGATGAGGAAGAGGGAGGAGAAGGAAGAGGGAGGAGGAGGAATGTGAAGGGAGGGGAGGGAGGAGGTAGAGGGAGGAGGAGGAGGGAGGAGGAGGAGTGAGGAGGAGGAGAGGGAGGAGGAGGAAGGAGGAGGGTGAGGAGGGAGGAGGATGAGGAGGAGGAGGAGGGAGGAAGAAGGAGGAGGAGGGAGAAGGAGGGATAGGGAGGAGGGGGAGGGAAAGAGGAAGAGGGTAGGAGGAAGAGTGGAGAGGAGGAGGGAGGAGGTAGAGGGAGGAGGAGGGAGGAAAAGGGAGGAGGGAGGAGGAGAGAGGAGGAGGAGGGAGGAGGTAGGAGGAGGAGGAAGAGGGAGGAGGAGGGAGGAGGAGGAAGGAGGAGGAAGAAGGAGGAGGAAGAGGGAGGAGGATGGAGGAGGGAGAGGGAGGAAGAGGGAGGAGGAGGAAGGAGGAGGAAGAGGAAGGAGGAGGAAGAGGGAGGAGGAGGATGGAGGAGGGAGAGGGAGGAGGGGAAGAGGAAGAGGGTAGGAGGAGGAGGGGAGAGGAGGAGAAGAAGGGAGAAGGAGGGAGGAGGAGGGAGGAGGAGGGGAGAGGAGGAGGGAGGAGGCAGAGGGAGAAGAAGGAAGGAGGAGGAAGAAGGAGGGAGAGGAAGGAGGGAGAATGAGGAGGGGAAGAAGGAAAGGGAGGTGGAAGAGGAGGAGGAGGGAGGAGGAAAGAGGTAGGGGGAGGAGGAGGTAGAGGGAGGAGGAGGAGGAAGGAAAGGGAGGAGGAAGAGGAGGAGAAGGGAGGAGGAGGGTGGAGGGAGGAGGAGGGAGGAGGTAGGAGGAGGAAGAGGGAAGAGGGAGAAGAAGGGAGAAGGAGGAGGGAGGATGATGAGGGAGAAGGAGGCAGGAAGAGGAGGAGGGAGGCAGGAGGAGGAGGGATGAGGAGGGAGAGGGAGGAGGAGGGAAGATGAGGGAGTAGGGGGGAGGAGGCGGAGGGAGTAGGAGGGAGGAGGATGGAGGAGGAGGGGAGAGGAAGAGGGAGAAGGAAGAGGGAGAAGGAGGAGGGAGGAGGGAGAGGGATGAGAGGGAGGAGGAAGAGGAGAAGGGTGGAGGGAGGAGGTAGAGGGAGGAGAAGAGAGGGGGAGAGAGTTCGCCATTCCGAATTCATACTCGTCTAGTTCTTCCCTTCTACACGACTGTAGATAACTTCCTTACACATAAAAAGATGAATTGTTATTGATATTGCCGTGGCATGGAGGAATATCAGCAGCAGAGTTGATCCAAAAAACCAAAGACTGAGATCTACGGAGAGCCATGAACGCCTACGCCAGCCGGCACGGCACTTGATGATGATGATTGCCGTGTGACGATTCTGTGTAGTCACGTCATTTTCTTCCCTTTCCCTAGCGTTTTGGTTCGGGGATTCTTTCATCATCATCATCATATATTTACGTACGTATTTTGGGAGGGGGAGGAGGGAGGAGGAGGAAGAAGAAAAAAAAAACTATGACAGTTGACAGCTCTGGAATGAAAGGAAGGCGTGTAGAAAATTTCATCTCAATCGGATGGGCCGTTAGCGAAAAAATAAAGGACATACATATTTACATACATACATACATATTTACATACATACACTTTGTTTTATATATATAGATATAAACAACATATATAAAGAAAGCAGACAGAGACCGCAAGAACACCCCATGACGAGAACACAGAAGAAGAACCATCTGCAAATCTAACCTTTAGAGAACTCCTGTTTGTGGACAACCAAGCACTAATTGCAAAATCAGAAGCTGAATTTCAAGACCACATGAATAGTCTAAACGAAATGTGTAGGGAACATAACATGAACATTAGCACAAGTAAAACACAGGTATTGACTATAACTTAAGAAGAAAAAGCAACAAAGATTCACCTAAACGAATATCCCTTGAAACAAGTAAAGAATTTCAAGTACCTAGGAAGTATAATATCATCAAATGGCAAATCAGAGGACGAGATCGAAAATAGGTGCAGTAAGGCAAACCAACTCATTGGACAAATGGAACCAATACTAAAAAGCAAACATGTATCAATAACTACTAAGAAAGCACTTTACAACACAATCTTTCTACGAACTCTATGTTACCAATGCCAAACCCGGACAATGACAGAAAAAGAGAAAAGAAACATCACAACAGAAATGAGATTACTGAGAAGAATACTTAACGTATCAAGGAGAGATACGATCAGAAATGAAGAAATCAGGACTAAAGTGGGGGTTAAAGCAGCACTAGATTTTATTAGAAAGCAGCAAGTCTAATGGTTTGGCCATGCAAGGAGGTTACCAACTAACAGTACACCACAACAAGCAATGATGCACAGACCAGAGGGAAGCAGAGGAAGAGGCCGACCACATAAACGATGGAGGCAGGAAATAACAGTCCATGGGAATATCGATACATGAAACCCATAAGCGGGTACTCTCCCGCTGTTTATACGTCACCTCGACACCGCAAAGTACAAGATGAACCTGATGAGATGAGATGAGAAGAGATGAGATGAGATGAGATGAGTGGGAGCCATCAAGCCATAATATCAAGTGAGACAAAGTGACAGGGCATGATTGTCGTCTTTACGGATATTTCAAGTGAGACAAAACGACATGACAAGGTTTATAAAGTGATCAACTTTACTTATGATAACTGAGCGATGACATCGGAATGTCACCTGCAATAATTTGGTAGAGCAAACTATGCTTCCATATCATGATCAAAGAAAGCATTTATGCATAAAACATTATGAAATAGTGTCAAAATATCAAATAAGATGTGATCAAAACTATTATATGTCAACTATATATCAAATAACACGATCCTAATCTCAAATTGTTAAAATATTTGAAGAGTTCATCCTTTCTGCTAAGAACCATAATGAAAATCATATCTTTCTTAAATGTACACAAAACAATAATCAAGCCCACATGAAAAACAGTATTACGAGGAATAATCACAATGGACACTGAATACAATAACAAAGTCATTAGCTTTCAATTATAATCGATCACAATTGGGATTGTGCACAAGAAATAAAACTGAAACTGAAATCAGCAATAGCGATGTCAGACACCGTTTAGAGACCATGGCAACAACACGGGCCTTCACATTCATGTGACATTTTCACTTTTAGCTGAGGTAAACTGCATGGGCCGGTCTCTCTGGCTGTGGGGTTACAACACTTTCTCTCTGTAATCTCGTTTATCACGCAGAGTCTCATAGCGGAGCGAGAGCTGAGGCGGTTCGACCCCCGCTGGTGACTTGCGGGATACTGAGCCGGCCGCTCAGAAAGCAATGGCAAACTACTGAGCGTAATCTTGCCAGGAGATCAACATACAACTGAAAGATGCTGGCGTTGACAGCTAAGTCCTGTAAAGGATATGCTAAAAAAAAAAAAAACTGCATGGGGATAATGTGAGCGTACACGGCCAGGTTTCAGTGTGAGACAGTTTGATATGGAACAATGTGAGGGCCAAAGACAACGTTTGAACTGAGTTGTACCCACGAGTCTGGTACTAGTATCAAGCAAGGCTTGAGCTGAAACAATTTGACATATAATTCTGGGACTTTCTACTTTCAAAACAAAATATAAATATCATAGCATTAGCTGTTGTATAAATAGTTCTACACAAAATATAAATATCATAGCATTAGCTGTTGTATAAATAGTTCTAAACAAAATATAAATATCATAGCATTAGCTGTTGCATAAATAGTTCTAAACAAAATATAAATATCATAGCATTAGCTGTTGTATAAATAGTTCTAAACAAAATATAAATAGCATAGCATTAGCTGTTGCATAAATAGTTCTAAACAGTACGTACAATGATTTACTACTACTTCTATTACTATCTGCAGCTGGGGGTAAGTGTAGTTCTTGACGCACATTGTTACAATGGTAACATAAGGGCACATTCTGCCTGATGTGAATGTTATGAATTCAGATTATTATGTTCATTGTAACACACACACTCACACACACTCACACACGCACGTACGCACCCACACACACACTCACACACGCACGTACGCACACACACACACACTGACACACACGCACCCTCATACACATGCTCACAAAAACACACACACACACACTCACACACGCATGCACACTCACACACACACATACACACGAACGCACGCAAACGAACAAACTCGCACACACGCACTCACGCACCCATACACACTCACACACACATACACTCACACACACACTCACACACCCACACACACGCACGCACCCACCCAGCCACACACACACACACACACATATGAGACCTGGCCACTTACTAAACAAGCTTAACAGCGCATACTTGTCTTTGAATGTAAATATTATAGTCGAGTTCTAAGAATATCTTGGGTAAAGAAAAGAACAAATGCATCCATACTTCAAGGGCTTAATATTGAAGAAGGTTGGCTATTAAAGACGATACAACAAAGAAAATTGAACTATTTGGGTGACTTAAAACGTCATGAAAGTTTGGAGAGAAAAATAATGGAGGGGTATATGCCTGGGAAGAGAGGAAGAGGAAGGCCAAAGAGAAGATGGGTGCAGAATGTGGCCAATGATCTCCAGATGTGTGCTTCGAACGCGGGACATCTTGCTTATGATCGAGAGGTTTTTCTTAAGGTTGTTATGGTAGCGAGGTTCTGCAAAGGACATGCTACTGAATGAATGAATGAATGAATGAATGAATGAATATATATATATATATATATATATATATATATATATATATATATATATATATATATATATATATATATATATATATATATATATATATATATATATATATATATATATATATATATATATATATATATATATATATATATATATATATATATATATATATGATATATATAAATATATCATTGGCACCTTGCCGTCTTGACAGACGATAGTTTGTGCTTTAAAAAGGCATAATAACTTTTAACTATGGCGGTAGCGAGTGTGACTGATAAGGCCAATTTGCGCTGTAAATGTCCGTTCACAGTGGGCGCATGTGAACACGTGGTCATTTCCACCATCATGCACCATCTTACATCTCAAAAGCTTGGTGTGTGACTTTTCTGCAATAATTTTCTCCTTTGACTTTATTCCATTTCTGATATTTGCCCTGCATGCAACACGTTCAGCGGCGACTTGCTCCCAATGTGCATTATCAATGCCTGTATCAATCATGTCCCGCTTACACACATCTTTGTATCGTAGTAGAGGCCGACCCTGAGATCTCTTACCCATCTGTAATTCACCAAAAAAGATATCCTTTAGTATTCTACCATCATCTATCCTCCTAAGATGTCCTATCCATCTAAGTCTACGAAGACTGAGCATGGAATAAACTGTCACACAACCTGATCTTTCCAATACTTCAGTATTTGTAATTTTGTCTTGCCACTTAATACCAAGAATTCTTCGCAGACACCGCATATGAAAGCTGTTTAAATTGTTCTCTTGGTGTGAGTAAGTTGTCCAGGTTTCACTGCCATAGAGAAGAGTACTAAGGACACAGGCTTGATAGACAAGGACTTTTGTTTTGGCAGTAAGCTTCCTGTTCTCCTAGACTCTTTTTCTTAACCTGTTCATTGTTATTGCTGCCTTACCAATCCGGATGTTGATTTCCTGATCTAGGCATAATTTGCTATTTACCACTGATCCTAGATATGTAAAATGGTCTACTATCTCTAGTTCGGCGTCGTCAATAAAGATTGATGGTACCCCATGTGCACCTTGCGACATAATCTGTGTCTTCTTTTTGCTAATTGTTAAACCAAATTCAGAACAAACATTGGAGAATGCAGATATATATATATATATATATATATATATATATATATATATATATATATATATATATATATATATATATATATATATATATATATATATATACTAGCAGACCCGGCCCGGCTTCGCCCAGTTCCTGGTGGGGAGCATCTCATTTAATTCATATAAGTTCTCGTTCCCGTTACCGACTATCTGTCTGTCTGTCTGTCTGTCTGACCCGGCCCGGCATCGCCCAGCTCCTGGTGTGGAGCATCTCATTTAATTCATATAAGTAGTCATATAAGTTCCCGTTCCCGACTTTCTATCTGTCTGTCTGTCTATCTGTCTGCCTGACCCTGCCCGGCATCGCCTGGATCTTGGTGTGGAGCATCTCATTTAATTCAAATAAGTAGTCATATAAGCTCCCGTTCCCGTTCCTGTCTGTCTGTCTGTCTGTCTGTCTGTCTGTCTGTTTGTCTGTGTGTCTGTCTGTCTGTCTATCTGTCTGACCCGGCCCGGCTTCACCCAACCCCTGACGGGGAGCATCTAATTTAATTCATATGTTCCCGTTCCCGACTATCTGTCTGTCTGTCTGTCTGTCTGTCTGTCTGTCTGTCTGTCTGTCTGTCTGTCTGTCTGTCTGTCTGTCTGTCTGTCTGTCTGTCTGTCTGTCTGTCTGTCTGTCTGTCTGTCTGTCTGTCTGATCATTTATTGGTTGCGGTTAGAACAACCTTAGATAAACGAAGACCAACTTACAAAAAGCATTAGAAAGAGCACTTGAAAGATCTTTACATATTCCCCCAACAATTAACTTGTGTAAATGGAACAGCGGCAGCAGCAGCAGAAGAAGAAGAAAAAGGAGGAGTAGGAGGAAGGAGGAGGAAGAGGGTGGAGGAGGGAGAAGGAGGGAAGAGGAGGAGGGAAGAAAAGATAGGCGCAGAGAGGAGGAGGAGGGAGGAGGAGGGAGGAGTAGGGAGGAATAGAGGGGAGGAGGAGGGGAAAGAGGAGAAGGAGGAGTAGGGAGGGGTGGAAGAGGGAGGAGGAGGAAGGAGGAGTAGGAGAGAGGAGGAGGAAGGAGAAGGGGGGAGAAGGAGGAGGAAGGAGGAGGAAGAGGGATAAGGGGATGAAGAGGGAGGAGTAGGGAGGAGGAAGAGGGAGGAGGAGAACGCAGGAGGAGGAGGAGAGAGAGGGAGGAGGAGGGAGAGGGAGGAGGAAGGAGGTGGAGGGAGAAGGAGGAGGGAGGACGAGGTAGAAGGAGGAGGGAGAAGGAGGAGGGAGGAGGACGAAGAATGATGAGGAGGGAAGTGGAGGAAGAGGGAGGAGGAGGGATGTGGAAGAGGGAGGAGGTAGAGGGAGGAGGAGGGAGGAAAAGGGAGGAGGAGAGAGGAGGTAGGAGGGAGGAGGTAGGAGGAAGAGGGAGGAGGAGGGAGGAGGAAGAGAAATGCGGAGAGAGGAGGAGGAGGGAGGAAGAGGGAGGAGGAGGAGTAGGGAGGAATATGAGTTAGGAGGAGGGAGGAGGAGGGATTAGGAGGAGGAGGGGGGAAAGAGGAGAAGGAGGGAGGAGGAGGAAGAGGAAGGAGGAGGGAGGAGGAGGAAGGGGGAGAGAGGAGGAGGAGGAGGTATTAGGAGGAGGGAGAAAGAGGAGGGAGGAGGAGGGAGAGGGAAGAGAAGGGAGGAGGAAGAGGGAGGAGGAAGAGGGAGAAGGAGGGAGAAGGAGGAGGAGGGAGGAGGAGGGAGGAGGAGGAGGGAGAAGGAGGAGGGAGGATGAGGGAGGAGGAGGAGAGAGGAGGAGGAGTAGGGAAGAGGTGGAAGGATAAGGGAGAAGGAGGAGGGAGGAGAAGGAGGGGGAGGAGGAGGAGAAGGAATGATGAGGAGGGAGGAGGAGGAAGATGGAGGAGGAGGGATGTGGAGGAAGGAGGTGGAGGGAGGAGGACGGAGGAGGTATAGGGAGGAGGAGGAGGGAGAAAAAGAAAGGAGAGAGGAGGAGGAGGGAGGAGGTAGGAGGAAAAGGAAGAAAGAGGGAGGAGGAGGAAGAGGGAGGAGGAGGAAGAGGGAGGAGGAGGATGGAGGAGAAAGAGGAGGGAGGATGGGGAGGGGAGAGGAAGAGGGTAGGAGAAGGAGGGGAGAGGAGGAGGGATGTGGAGGAAGGAGGAGGAGGGAGGAAAAGGGAGGAGGGAGGAGGAGAGAGGAGGAGGAGGGAGGAGGTAGGAGGAGGAGGAAGAGGGAGGAGGAGGAGGAAGGGGAGGAAGAAGAGGGAGAGGGAGGGGGGAGGGGAAGCGGAAGAGGGTAGGAATTGGAGGAGGGGAGAGGAGGAGGACGGAGAAGGAGGGATGAGGAGAAGGGAGGAGGGAGGAGGAAGGGAGAGGAGGGAGGAGGCGGAGGGAGAAGGAGGAGGGAGAATCAGGAGGGGAGGATGAAAAGGGAGGTGGAAGAGGAGGAGGAGGGAGGAAGAGGAGGGAGGAGGAGGGTGGAGGAAGGAGGTAGAGGGAGGAGGAGGAGGTAGATGGAGGAGGAGGAGGAAGGAAAGGAAGAGGAGGAGGAGGGTGGAGGGAGGAGGTAGAGGGAGGAGGAGGAGGTAGAGGGAGGAGGAGAAGGGAGGAGGAGGAGGGAGAAGGAGTAGGAGGGAGGAGGATGGAGGAGGAAGGGAGAGGAAGAGGGAGAAAGAGGAGGGAGAGGGAGGAGGGAGGAGGAGGGGGAGGAGGTAGAGGGAGGAGGAGAGAGGAGGAGGAGGGTGGAGGGAGGGGTAGAGGGATGAGGTAGAGGGAGGAGGAGGAGGGAGTTTGCCATTCCGAATTCATACTCGTCTGGGTTCTGTAATTTCGGTCCTTCCATTGATTGTTCTTCCCTTTTACATGACTGTAGATAACTTCCTTACACATAAAGAGATGAATTGTTATTTATATTGCCGTGGCATGGAGGAATATCAGCAGCAGAGTTGATCCAGAAAACCAAAGACCGAGATCTACGGAGAGCCATGAACGCCTACGCCAGCCGGCACGGCACTTGATGATGATGATGATGATGATTGCCGTGTGACGATTCTGTGTAGTCACGTCATTTTCTTCGCTTTCCCTAGCGTTTTGGTTCGGGGATTCTTTCATCATCATCATCATATATTTACGTACGTATTTTGGGAGGGGGAGGAGGGAGGACGAGGAAGAAAAAAAAATACGACAGTTGGCAGCCGCTGGAATGAAAGGAAGACGTGTAGAAAATTTCATCTCAATCGGATGGACCGTTCGCGAACGTATAAAGGACATACATATTTACATACATCCTATTTTATATATAAGATATATATATATATATATATATATATATATATATATATATATATATATAGTGTGTGTATGTGTGTGTGTGTGTGTGTGTGTGTGTGTGGTGGGTAGTGTGTGTGTGTGTGAGAGAGAGAGAGAGAGAGAGAAAGAGAGAGAGTGCAAAAACAGAGTTGCATTCTCTCTCTCTCTATAACTCTTCACATATAAGTGAGTGGATTTGACATTGGGCCATATTGGAAATCATCGAAGCATTTAAACAGAGATATTTGCACCTTTTTACTATGAG
Source organism: Cepaea nemoralis (assembly GCA_014155875.1). Lineage (NCBI taxonomy): Eukaryota > Metazoa > Mollusca > Gastropoda > Stylommatophora > Helicidae > Cepaea > Cepaea nemoralis. The sequence goes on from JACEFZ010004110.1 coordinate 86,486, forward strand.
TGTCCAAGGCACGGTTTAAAATGGAGTACTTGATGAAGGCACACAATGAGGAAATGATACAATGCTGCTATTCCTGCATGAAAATACGAACATTTTTTAATGAGTTTGTGACGCACAATGTCTACAATTTGGTTATTGTCGTTAACATTATGATCATCATCTTCGCCACCAGCATAGTTACTGATTACTATTCTTATCTGATTATAACTTTTAACATCTCTGAACATGTCTTCACACTGGTATGTTCGGCAGGACTAACATGACTGCCCGTATCATATCAATAGGCCACATTTAGTTACCGGGGTATACATTGATATGCAAAACACCACACCAGTGGTCAATCAATCAGGTGGTGTCTCCATAATGAAGGTTTGCTGCAATAGATCTCCAACACTGCCTGTCTCTCGCCCTGGCTGTACACTCTATCAGATTGCTGTTCGTCCAACTGTTGATTCTATTTTCCCACTTGTATCGCTGTAGACGCTCATGTTGTACTCGATCAAAAGCTGTCAAGTAATCTATGAAACAAACATATATTTTTCTGAACTTATATATATATATGTATATATTTTATTTTTCAATTAACACCCTCAAAGAGATTATTGCTTCTTTGGTGCTGCTGTTTTTGTGGAAACCAAATTGTTTTCAGTTACTCCGTTGTCTGCCTCTTGCTTGCTTATCTTCAACCTTACCATCCAGTATGGTTTTTATAAGAATTATGTATCGTGGCCGAAATATTTCGCTTGTCTCTTTTCTATTTCTTTCATCAACTCTCTTTTCATTCCCAGTTTTTCTAGAAGCTCTGTATTTGATTGTTTTTCTTTCCATGAAATACGGCATATTCTTCTGAATATCTGGTATGAACCTAAGGCTTATCCACGTCGATGTGGAATCACTAATTAATCGTTGTTAATCTCTCTAGATGTTAATACTGATTTCATGCTGGTGAAAGGACGTTTGGCCATTCCTATTGTCTTTTTGACTTGTTTCACTTCTGCCATGCTCTGTTATTACATGTCCAAGATAGAGAAACGTGTTACTTGTTCTAGTCTCTCTTCGTTTACCGTGATGCTCACTGATGACCTCTCCTTTCCACTGCTAATTATCAGTTTTCGTTTTTCGGTTATTAATATCCACATTTTTTACTTTGTCTGTTTACTTGTTCCACTTGTTTTTGTAACTCTTGTTCGCTTTCTGTTAAGAAAACTGTATCGGCAGCATACCTAATATTGTTTATGATTCCCTT